>SMDT01003146.1:0-600000 GCA_005392925.1 Aquilaria sinensis | reverse complement strand
GTTCTTATACATGACCTTGTTTCTGTAAACTTCTTATTTTTTTTTGGTGTTTGTTCTTTCATAATTGTATGTTTATTCTTTTAGAAAGGCATCTTTATTCTTTTAGAATGCAATGTTTGTTTTTTTTTTACATGTTTATATTTTGTTACTTAAGTGTTTGTTCTTATAAAAGACATCGTTTGTTCTTATACATGACTCTGTTTTTGTAAATTTTTTATTTTTTGTCTTTTGGTATTTGTTCTTTCAGAATTGTATGTTTGTTCTTTTATAAAGACATCTTTATTCTTTTAGAAGGCAATATTTGTTCTTTCTTTTACATGTTTATTTTTTGTTACTCACGTGTTTATTCTTACAGAAGACACTGTTTGTTCTTATACATAACTCTATTTCTGTAAACTTTTTATTTTTTATCTTATGTTGTTTTTTCTTTCAGAAGGATGTGTTTGTTCTTTTAGAATGACATTTTTATTTTTTTAGAAGGCAATGTTTGTTATTTCTTTTACATATTTATTTATTTTTACCTAAGTATTTGTTCTTATAGAAGGCACTGTTTGTTCTTATACATGACCCTGTTTCTGTAAACTTCTTGTTTTTTGTCTTCTGATGTTTGTTTTTTCAAAATAATATATTTATTCTTTTAGAATGGTATCTTTGTTCTTTTAGAAGATAATGTTTGTTCTTTCTTTTACATGTTTATTTTTTATTATTTGAATGTTTGTTCTCATAGAAAGCATTGTTTTTCTTGTATATGACCTTATTTCTATAAACTTATTGTTCTTTTTTCTTCTGGTAGTTGTTCTTTCAGAAAAATATATTTGTTCTTTTAGAAGGACACGTTTATTCTTTTAGAAGGCATTACTTGTTTTTTCTTTTACATAAAAAAAATTAACATGAAAAGACAATTCAAATATGATCTATACAAATGAAACACAAATAAATATCAATAACTCATTCATACCTAAGTTAACAAAGTAAAGAAAGTCATACGACCGAGGAGAAGAAATATTCAAATTTAGATCCATTACACCCCACAAGCAAACATCTCCTTCAACAGCAGAGAAAAAAGAAAACTAAGATCGAAATCCACTCATAAAACCTATAATCTGACAAAACAAGAGTTTTGAAACTTATATTTACCAAAAACACGAGTTAAAAAAAAAACAAAATGTACGACCATAACATAAATTGATAAAATGAAACTAAAAACAAGAAACAAAGAAAATTATAAGCACTACATAAAATTTAAATAAATGAAGAACAATCAAGACAACCCACAAATCTTTAACTAAAGCCAGAAGAAGAAATAGAGCAGTTAATTCTCAAGACAAAGTTAAATCTAGAAGCAGCAAAAAAATAAAAAAGTATAAATAATGGTAAAGTTGTAATTATAAAAATAAAAAATGTCGGCACAGATGGATGTGCGCCTGGGCACACTAGAATCAGCCTTGTAATATTAGCCGGTACTATAATAATTAATAAATGGCATTCGGATAAGGTGAGGATTCAGTGGCGTTTATGGCTTCTCTTTTGTTGAGGTTGTGTTGGAAAGCAAAGGCTGGCTGCTGGGCCCACGCAACGGCAACGCAAGCGAAAGGGAGCCTGGAAAGCGGAGTGGAAAGTTGGAAATATCTGATCCCCATTTCACACCGACTTTTTTTTCCCATGATTTGGTGAGTCTGTACTTCTAAGTTCTAACGAACCTTGCTGGAGTGGGAGCAAGAAAATTCAAAGCCGCCTTCTGTTACTACTTTGGTCACTTATCAGATCGCGCGTCAGCTGTTGGATGTTGCCTTCTGTCGTTCGATATCTGGTTCCGGCCGGCAACGTCGTCTGTGACGACACCGAGAGCGGGTCAATCGTTGCCGTGGTTACAGCTTGACACGTGTAGGCCTCCTTGCCACCAACATCACACTATGTATGAGTTCGTACTTCGTAGTGGCTCTCTGTCGCCATCGGCCAGAAATGAAGAAATGTTTTTTTTTTTTAAGTAACAAGCACCAGTAGTCCCAAATCTTTAATTTTCATTGCAAATCGTTCCCTAACCTTCATTTTATTTTAAATTGGTCCCAAATTTTAATAATTTTTTACATATTAGTCTCCAATCTTAAGCAAGTCCAGAAATTTGATTTATAGAAAGAAAAACATTAATACTTTAAATTATTCATTAAATTTTAGAAAAATCATGACATAATTCAAATTTATAAAAAAACAGTTACTAAATAATTTAAATTAGAATTTAAAAAGTTAATATAAGATAATTCGTGATAGTTAATGAATTCAAACTGTTTAGTAGCTGACTTTTAATAAATTCAAACTATGCTATAGTTTTTAATAGTTAAAAAATAATTTAAATTATCAATTTTTTTTCTTTGTGAATTGAGCTTCTTGTCTATCTAGAATTAGGGATTAATATGCAATAAATTATAAAGATTTTGGATGAATTTGAATAAAATAAAGATTGGGGAGTGATACACAATGAGAATTAAAGATTTGGGACTGTTGATGCTCTTTACCCGTTTCTTTTTGGAGTTCTCCTGGTCCTGGGCTGGACCGTGGCTGTCAGCTGTCTATATAAAGTATAAACTCGAATTCGTTGTAGACCTGTGCTGTTCGCCAATCAAGTGAGCTGCTGGTGCGTTTTCTATCTTTCTGCTTCATGTCATGTCTTGTTTTGATCGAGATAGTATTTTTTTTTATTATCTTTTCTTTACTTGAGTTGCTGATGATGTAGTAAATATATATATGTTCATCGAGAAGCATGGGATCACTTGTCTAACGTTCTTCCTTTTATCTCATCTCGTCGTAATTGCCTCTATTTAATTTTTGTTTTGAGCTTAGTTTTTCACCCATGGCCATGGCTGCATGCTAATTATTGCCATATGTGATTCCTTATTTTCTTTCTCATGGCATTGGCCGGACATTTACATTTTCTTTATTTGTTCCCCAAAAGCAAGCAACCATGAACCAACTATTTTCGGAGACGGAGACGTCTGAGTGTTGTAGTCTGATTTGAGGACCAACTTTGATTCACGTCTTGGATTCTCTGGCAACTTTGATTCCTTCCAGTGATGTAGACTCCACTGCATTAATCCAAATTTCACTCTCACAGCTAACTTTCTTCCTCACTGCAGAGACGAGGCAAGTTGTGATCGTCATGGCACGGGGAAAGAATGATCGTCCCGGGGCTGGAAATGCTGCTGGGAGGCGTGGAAGATCTTCACCTAAGTCGCTTCTGGTACTTGCACTGCTTTTCTTCCTATAACAGTAAAAACTGAGGGGCAGTTTGTTTGTATTTAATATAGATTAATGGAGTCTCATTAAAGCCGGGTTTTGGGTCAGTTCATTCGCGGGTTAATTACAACGTTTTAGGCCCCTGATTTGGCTGTACTTACAGCTTTGTGCCACCTTTCTGCTCGCGCTCCTAGCTTCTCACTGATAGACAAGCCAGTGGCCTCACCGCCACACTTGTCGTGCCTTCCGCCCACCCTCCAAATAAACTGTTTCCACGTCCAGCTGCCTACCTACGGCCTTGGATTTGGTAATTTGCAGCGGATCCACCGATTTGCAGTGACCCAGCCCGTTGACGAAGGACCCGCGCGGTTGCCTTTGCAGCTTCTCCACCCATGACGCGTCCGTGCCTCTTTCAGACAAGCCTTCTCTCGTCAAATCGTGCAGGATTCTCTTCTGTTGGCGTCGTCGAGCGCTGCATGCCCATGAGGGATGACTACGGATTGTCGGGCCATGGGGCGATCAAGATCTAGGATCGGGTGGGTGTGGATCGTCGGTCCATCATGATTTGGATTGTTGGAGCGAAAGGATTCGCCTGATAGAAGCGAGAAGTTAATGATGAAGAAGATTGTGCTCGTGACCCAGTGGCAATCATGTGTAAATTACACCAAATCTTGCTCTGATGTCCCAGACTTATTCATGGATCATTTTGACCCGCCCTGCACCCGACTTTGACCCGCAAAAAATGAAACTAGATTAATTGGGTTAATGGTAAACGAACTGCCTCTCAATCTTTCTTGCCATCTCTACGTCACATTCACTCCTAGTCCTCGCTTGTGGCCTCAGCGTCTGCTGGGAAAAGACTTGAGTCACTTGAGTGGGACTGAACCTACATAGGTCTAAAGCTGTTGGATAACCTATTCTCTGCTTCCAAGCTTCAATCTTCTTTGCACTGTTTGTAAAGTTCATCATCAATCCCCTTGTTGCAACGGCGGTGAGTTACATGATGTCTTTACTGTCAGTCAACTCCTAAAAGTTGTATGAATCTGTGAAGGAAATAGTCTGGCTGGTTCCGAATGCCAGATACCATTCCTGATGCCACAAAGGAATGTTGAGCTGATTTTCAATGTTGAAATTTGATCACACATGGTTCTCAACTTGCATAGAGAAAGTGTTAGTTCCCAATGCAATGGATTGAGGGAATTACAATGTTCTTGTAACATAACGTGGTTGATATTGTGAAACACAAGCGAATTCTACAACCTCACATCATGATGCACATATTCATACAATTACCACGCATTTGAATGTTGTCTCTCACCTTCAGCTCTTTTATCTCTTTAACGTTCTTGTCATCTCACAGCCCATGAAGGGGATTGAGAAACAACTAAAAAAGAAGATGGTTAAACTAAGAAAGGAAGTCAATCTCATGGAAGAGCTCCTGGAGATTGATAGGGCAGAGGTGGAAGAAATGGAACGAGAGTGTGCCCGCAGGAGAAACTGGAACGATTTGGCCTCAAAAGAAAATTCATCCATCCATCGTGGAATTGAGATCACTCTTGAGATTATTGATGCAGAAGATGAATGTGATCCTGTTAAAGTCAATGAGCTGAGGCAGTCTTTAAGGTTTGTGTTTTTGACCAAATATTCATATATGGTAGCATCTTGGACTGCAGGTTTCTTTTGACTCTATATGATACTTTCTTCTTCATTTCCAGGGAGCTGGTAGCTGATCATATTGAGGCCAAGGTAGCCCTCCTTACTGGTCGGCAAGACTGAAGATGAAGTGGAGGGTCAAACGATTTTAGTTAATTTGCCTCTATGCCAAATCCTTGGTATGTTGTCATATATATATAAAGGGAGTGTTTGATTATTTGTCAGTATTTCTGCTGAAACGCTAGTGTACTTGGTCAGAAATCAGGGCTCTGTTCGCCCTGGCTTATCTTTGTCTTTGTCTAATGTTATGTTTCTAGTTGTGTGTTTTCTGAGTTCATTGGATATGTATGCCATGTTTGGATTGGAGATCTAGTAAGCTCTGATATTTGAACTATTTATGCTCATTCCAACTGGGTGAAGAATCGAGTAGAAAAGCGGTAGTGGGAACCCAGGGAGAAAAGAGGGGAGTGATGGCCCAAGAAAGCTTCACTAGGAAAACTTGCTTCATTAGCATGTGATTTCTTGAACATTACGTTGCAGACTTATTAATCACGATGCAGAAAATTTTTAATCAAACCGATAATGATCAAGTTTGAAGCAAAACGTGCATGTAGATGCTACTTCTGCAGGACCAGATATCCCTTTACACACTTGCAAAAAAGCAGTAGGTTAACATGTTCCTTTTATATTTAACAGAGAAATTTAGAGTGCGTACCATATTGCTGTTATTCCTTCTTTTTAGGAGTGTAGTTGATTTTGCTATTTTAGGTATCTGGTTCTTTCAAGAAAGGCTCAGTATCCTCATTAGCGTGTGACCAAGTTACTACAATATTTTTCCAGAATGAGCAAAAGGGGTAGCAAGAAGTTTTGTGTATTGACATGATCGTTTCTTAGGTTTCCCCCCCCTTCCTCTTGCTCTCTTTCCTGTAAAGCAAATAAACTTACGTCCTGGTCCTTACTTCTTTCAGGAAACAAAAATTCTTTTGTATTCTTTTAATAAAATTTCAACTTAGTGGACAGACAATAAATGGTGGATTTGGAATGATGGTATTAGGGATGTGGTAGGAGTGGCTCCAGCATACAACCTCCAGCTCTCCTGACTCTTTGTTCAGTTTGATGTCTATTGCTTGAGCATCTTTAAGCTGCTATGGGTATATAGATTCGAAAGTAGTAGTGCATTCAGTTGTTGAGCTTCCCATGTCTTGCACCGGACTGATAAAACAACTAAATCTTAGCTAGAACAGTAGGATGTGAAAAATATTAAGATTAGGCCTCAGCTATGGGTGGTACAACAAAAGAAGAAAAAACGCAAAGAATACCTTACTCTGTTAGTTAAATGGAGAGGAACTGACCTCCAATTCTGCGTAACTGGAACCGCAAGATTTGTGTAACCAAGCACCGGCCAATTTTGATTGGGGCTTAGCTCAGCTGATTGATTGATTCATTCTTGTTATTAACCTTGATTGATGGCAAGAATGTAAATATTTTGTTAACTAAATTATATGTTATATAGATGCTCAATTGTAAGGAACAATGTTCCGGTAGTCAAACTGCATATGTAACTGTTGAAGATCTAGTCTCCCTTCTATTTCTATCTGGTTCTGCTGGTGCCTCCTCTCCCCATCCCACAAATGGATAGACATAATTAGCTGATTGCTTGTTACTCTTGGACTTTTGTCTACAAACAGGCGATGTCACAACTAATAAGAGCTTTTCTACTTCAGTGAAATAGTACGACCCCAAATTTGTGCACATCGTTTTTGAGGATTCCTCACCTAATGTAAGTGATATTTTTTTAAAGCTCTAATCTTTTCTGCTGAAATAATTTGTTCTGTTTTAGAGGGAACATTTTACACATCTGTCAGCTAATTATGAAATCACCCAGAAAATGATTGTGTGTGTTCTGTCCCATTCTCTAGCTTGTTCTGTTGGAAACATTCGTTTGCTCCTTGCTCATGGTTCTTAGTAGATACTTTCTGTACTCCATCTCACCATTATTTGATAATGCATGACGTATTTGGTCGATCTTTTCTTAGAGCTTACAAGAAGGTGTGAGGAGCATCAAATTTGTGTCAAAGACTTGGGTGTGTCTTGTCTAGAAAGGCCGGGGTTTTGGAAAAATTGTTCTTTTTAGGCCTACTTATATTGGTATATCCCTCTTATAGAGTGTTGGAAACACATATAGGCGAAATTAGTGGAACACTGCAATTCATTTTTGTTGTCCGGTCATCTGGTGTAAGAATCTTAACGGGCGTAGAGTAGATTATCTTGTAAAAAAAAAAAAAAGAAAAGAAAAAGAAAAAGAAATTACCAAGCAGGAGAGTTGAATGCTGTTCTGATTACTCGCAAGTAAAAATAAAAATAAAAATGAAAACCAACAGAACAGAAGTGACGTCATCGTCGGCGGCCAAGTGGTTTTCTGATATTTTGGACCAGTTGTGAAATTCTGAGGTCTGTTCCAGTAGCCTGACCCTGACCACCTGCTTGTCAAAGTGTGATGCCAAGTTCTTCCACTTCCACCACGAGGTGGCCACCCCAGGGAACAGGTCTGAAAAGCATCGTTATTAAATGTTGATATGTGGGCCCCAATCAATCGCTGTCGCGGCGGGATAAGATTAATTATGGAGTATTTTAAGTGGCTTTTGCTGCTTCGGCGAGTCCCGTTGAAGGATGTTTGAAAAATCAAACCAACAGAATAGGCCGGTGTTTGGAGACAATAAAATGAAATCAGGGAAGGCTAACGCACTACATCTACATCTCACGCACAATCAATTATAACAAAATGAGACAATTTTTTTTTTATCCAATAAGTTATCTTAGAGAATATGTAAGATCTTTTTCTAATTCGCTTTACCCTTTGTGGAGATCCAGTAATTTATAAATTATGGTTATTTTTTGGACATCTTTGTCACCAGTATTGCTTGAAGATAATCAGTCGGAACCAGAGTTGCAGCTTAATTGGGTTTGAAAAGGAGTCGGTAAACAGCCAAAATTATAGAATGAAAATTTGCTCCTCAATCTTGGAAGCTGAAATTTAAATCCTGTTAGAAGCCAGACAACAATCAGAACCCATATAGTCTACTATTATCTTATCCGGGTGCTGCATGCCCTATGATGTGGCTCCGAAATTGATCCAGCAAATTATTATAAATCTAGAAAATATGCATGGATGTCTGCCTAGTGGTTTACGGTTGTTCTCTGCCCTTGACTTTTTATTCGTATGATTCTTCACATTAACAGAAAAAAGGACATTTGGAAAGCGGAAACGGTGGGGTCCCTTCCATGGTTGGAATATTTTATTCCCAGTCCCACTGCCCACTGGCCACCGACTTGCAGTTGCGGTTGTGTCTGCTCCAGTGGGCCCAAGAAAAACGTCTTTAAATTGGGTTTCGTATTAGTATATTATTGGGGGTGCGGTGGCCCAGATCGCGCGATTACCAGTTGCGTGCCGTCTCCTGTCGTTCGATTTCTGACTCCGGCGATTTTCTCTGACCTCAAGAGCATCCCAGCCCAGAGGGCCGCAGCGTCAAACGTAAAAATCTGTCAACATCAGTTCTTCTCTATATAATGCCTCGCATCGGACATGGATGGATGTGTCTGACCGCTCTCTTCTCTTTTGGCAATCAGGTGCGCTTTCCACTCCAACATCTACCTCTACTTCTTTTAGTCATCGTTTCCTGTTTTCATTGTCGATCCACAAACTTATCTGTTCCTAGGTTTTTTATTTTGTTCTCTTTACTTGAATGCCTGACCCTGATGTCAAGTATCCTCCCTAACTCGTCTCTCCTTCTTTAATTTGATCTATGTGCCTGCTTTGCCGACTATTTTTACTCCCTGTTCGTGCTTAGTTGGGGCAGATTCGGACTTTTTTCTTTTTAACTGTTTCATCCTAGTCTGTAGCCCCTGGATGGATGATGACCCAAGTCAAGTGATTCAATCAGTTAGCTAATTCCCATGCTTTGTTTTCTTTCTTGCTGATGGCCTGGACATTTCTTTTGGTTTGGTTTGTAAAAGGCACGCAAGCAAATGTTTTCCCTTTTTTAATGCCTTCTTAAGTTAGCGGCTTCAGATTGTTTATTTGACAACCCAAGTGAACTTCAATTGGGACTTAAGCTACAAATGCATTAGTGTATATATGCGTTCAGGTTTTTTATTAAGTATTTTGCTTTTATTATTGAAAGATAGCATAGGATAGGATGTGTATATGGACCTGGAAACTGAGCAACTGTCCAAGTACTCTGCAATATTAGAATCTCTCTCGCCTATGTTCTTGGATTCAGGTTTTGTTAATCCAAGCTATGTAAACCTCTGCCTTCGCTTGATCCCAGTTTAATTCTCAAACTTATTTCTGGCTGCAGGGGCGAGGAGGAAGGAAGTTGTGATCATCATGGCAGTGGGGAAGGATGCTCGTCTCACACGTGCTGGCAAGAGGCCTAGAAAATCTTCACACAAGTGGCTTCTGGTACTTGCACTCTTTTCTTCATAGTCCAAAACCTGGATTCTTTCTATAGCACATATAAGCAATTATTCCTTCTCATTTGTGCACCACATGTACTCTATGTGTGCGTCCAAATCCATATTGGGCCTCATTGTCTGCAGGAGAAAAGACATGAGCAGGCCAAACCTTGACCAATTTCTGCTGCCCAATAACCCGTTTTCAGGTTTCATACTTAAGTTTTCTTTCACTGTTTGTAAAGTTCACAACTATATCACGGTAAGTTACGTGGATTCCTAATGTCAATCAACTCTTGAAAGTTGTTGATGTTATGGATCTGCACAAACAAACAGTCTGCCGAGTTCCAATTTCAGATGCTTCTGGGTGCTACCTCTGGCAAAAGAATGTTGAGATGAAGCTCCAATAAAATTTCATCATCATATGTTTCTCCATTCACATTAAAAAGTATAAGTGGTTGGTGGATGAAGGTCATTATAACGTTCTTCTTTCATGACAAGGTTTATATTGTGAACTAAAACTTCTACAGCCTGGCCTCATGATGCATATACAATCGCCAAAGATTGTGTTTGTGTTTCTCATTTTTGCTCTTTCTTACCTTATGCTTGTTTCCCCCTACAGCACCAAAAGGTGATTCTGGAACAGCTGAGAAAGGAGATGGTTGAACTAAGAAAGGAAGCCAATCTCATGACAAAGCTCCTGGAGAAGGATCGAGCAAAGGTAAAAGAGAAGGAGCAAGAATGTGCCCGAAGGAGAAAGTGGAACGATCTGGCCTCGAAACAAGATTCATGCAGCCAACGTGGAATCAAAATCGCTCTTGAGATTTTTGATGCAGAAGATGGAAATGATCTTGTTAAAGTCGATGAACTGAGGCAGTCTTTCAGGTTTTTGTTTCTTTCCCAAACATATCATATGTGATGGCATTCTGGAAGGAAGGCTTCTCTTGACCCTATATGACAGTTTTCTCCTTTAATTCTAGCGAGCTGGTAGCTGACCATATTGAGGACACCATAGCCCTTCTTACTGGTGGGCAGGACTGAAGATGAAGCAGAGTGTCAGATGATTTTATTTAAGTTGCAACTATGTCAGAGCCTTGGTATGCTGTCATATATATAAAGGCAGGGTTCAGTTATATGTCAGAATTTATGTTGAAGTGCAGTGTATCTGGTCATGAATTGGGGCCCTGTTTGCCCTTGTTTATTGTTACGTTTGCCTTATTTTATGTTTTTCTTCTCGTCAATTGTTATGTGCTCTCTAAGTTCACTTGATATGTATACCATAGTTGGATTGAATATTTAGTAAGCTCTAAATCTCAAAGAATTTATGCTCATCCGGAATGGGTGAGGAATCGAGTAGAACAGCAGTGGTGAGAAGCAGGGGTTAAAAGAGGGAAGTGATGGCCCAAGAAAGCTTCATTTAAAAAGAACTTTGCTCAATAATTAGCATGTGGGGTTTCTGGTATATTATTCTCGAATGCTATTAATCACTTTGTAGACAGATACTAATCCAACCAGAAGTAGCCAATTTTGAGCCATGAGGTGCGTCTAAATGCTACTTCTCCAGTAGCAGATATCCCTTTCAAACTTAAAATCTAAGAAGATAAGCAGGACTCTTATTTAATCTTTTGTTAATGAATAGGTTAACATGTTCCTTTTGACTACATTTTTCATGGAGGAACTTCTATCATATTGCTGTTGTTCCATGCTTTTCGGAAGTTTTAGTTGATTTTTTTTAGTTGTCTGGTTCTGTTGAATGATGGCTTAGTACTCTCATTATTTCCTTTGGTCACATTACTACAAATACTCTTCCAAAATGGGCAAACTGGGGAAGTAAGAAGTGTTTGTACATTATCTATTCTTAGAACTGGGAGGTCTGCAGACAGGATGATAGAAGTGCATCATTGTTGAGCTTCTCTTGTTCTCCACTGAACCGAGAAACCAGTAACCTGCTATAACAGCAGGAGGTGAGAACAAAGTTAAGAGTAGACATAAACTTGCCCAGGAAAAAAAAAGTAGAGGAGGAGGGGGAGGGGGAGATAGAGGCAAAAACCTTACTCTCTTATAACTGGCGGTAACTTGCCTCAAATTGTGTGAAATAAAAATGCAACATTTATGTAACTAATACATCTAAAGGACAGGCGTGAGTATTCTCTTGTCCAAATTTCAGGTTATGTACATGGCCAATTGTAAGATATAATGTTTTTTGTCCCTGTTGGAGGTCTAGTCTACCTTCTATCTGGTTCGGCAGGCACCTTCTCTTATGTTATGTTTCTGCTAGTTGTTATGACAAATGGTTGAATATACTCTGCTGATTGCATATTACTCCTGGACCTTTTTTCTAGAAACAGCTGACAAGGGATGTGTCTTTGTTTTTCTCACAAGTAAAATATTTAGAGGTGTATATCTATGTTCAATTAATTTGCTCAGTGTGCAAGTTCTTCCTGCCATTGTAGTGATACTCTCTCCATTATAAATGATGTTTTCTTTGCACTGGAAACACAAAAGACCCCATGACCTCTGTGTGTTCCTCTTTTCTCTTTTCCTTCTGTAATGGAAGTTTCTTTCTATTCATTGTGGCTAGATTTTCTGTTGTCCTGCTAACAGTTACAATTTGCAGGTATTTGGATCTGCCGTTCTCCTCATTATGCTTCCGTTGCCTTCTGCTAACTTGGAGGCTGTTGTTTTCAAGCTCGCTCAGGTTGTCATCTTGTCCTCGCATCCAAGTAAACTACGTTGCCATGTGCTTTCCGCTGTAGTACCCCGAATTCTGATACTTCCTGTTACTGTTCTGATATCATACTTTGTTTCCTAAACCGTTTTCCATGTGATTCTTTTTAGCTGTGAAAACTAATAAGAAGCTTCTCTACTACATTCTAGTGGTACAACTCCAAATTTGTGCACATTATTTATCAGGATTTCTAACTTAATCTTTCATGGGTATCTGGTGAAAGCTCTACTATGTTTGGTTGGAAGTATTTATTCTGTTTTATAAGAGAAGGTTTTTATACATCCATCAGCTAGTCATGAATTATAGTTGGTGATTCTCGGTAGATAATTGTGTATGCTGTCTCATCATTATTTCACTGTAGTTTTTTCTGTTGCAAATATTTTGTTCTGATTTAGGAGGAAAATTTTTGTAAACTCATGGACTAGTGCCGATTCATAGGAGATTCTTAGTAATGGAAAAAAATTGTGCATTCTGTCTCATCACTATCTAATGACATTGCAGATTCGGTGCAAAGCTGTTGGTCAAGCTCCAAGTCAGTGTATGCTGTTACAGGGTGGATTTGTTTGTAACTGAGTTATGACCTTTGCACTCCTTTTTCACATCCATGTTGAAGTGACTGCATGACCCATCTTCTTGCATGTCAGATGCAAAAATGCATGCATGCATGCCTCTAGCACGCTGTTGATTCTTCCTCTATGGCCTACTGTAGCGAGTTCGAAACAAATGGATGAAAATGATGGAGTACTACAATTCACAATTGTGTTTCTTGTCCACTAAAGAGGGCAAACTAATGGTAGCAGCAGCATGAGTGGAGTAGAGAATCAAAAGAAATATACGGGAAGAAAACAGTTTTGGGATGGATGTGTCATGGATGATGAAGTTTGCAGTAGCAGAGAAGGGGTTCTGAAGCGGATGATCGGGCGCAGAGAGGCTAAACTGAGTTGGGCGAAAGAGAGGCTAGCTGTGAGACTGCAGCACAAGAGACTTTCAGTGTTGGTCCAAGAGGATGAAGGCAGCAGGCTGCTTGCTGAAATAGTCGACTTGAAGCAGCATCCCTTCTGATTTTCTTCTCCTTGTATGTTTCTTTCTGTAAGCAAACTTACATGTTTTGCGGAATGAAAAACGTCTTAGTAGCAGAATATGTTGTATTGACCATAGGAATAACAGCAGTGATATGTGTATCAGCTACTCTATTTCATGAGAAATGTAACGAATTTGAGTCGTTTGAGATTAGAAAATAAAGCCCAATTGAATGTTCTATCTTTTTCATCATTTTTATCACATTTTGTATTTAGTCTGTAAATATTTTTGATGAATTGAAGTTGAAATTTCTAAGCGCCAAACACATTTAAGCTTAATTTGTCCTAAATTAGTAAAATAGCTATTTTTTTAATATTTTTTTTATGTAAATCATCTATCTAAAAGTTCTTCCTATATTTTTTTATGATTATCATTTCAATAAAATTATTTTAGGAAATAATGATTTGTTATACTTTTTCCATGTTTTTCAAAGTAAAAAGATTCTTTTTATATACACATTCTTAAAACTATTATCTCCGTCCTATATTGTTTGAAACAGTTGACTTTTAACTATAGTTTGACTTGAATTTATTTATATTATTGGCTGTTAGAAAAAAATTTAAAAAAATATTTTGGAAACTATAGGTTTTTATTTATCATTTATATAATTTTTTTTATTTATATACTAAAATTGAAAATAAAAAATTATAGATTAATTGTTAAAAAGTGAGTATTTCAAAGAATATGAAACAGAGGGAGTAATATTTTTTTTAATAGTTGAAAGTGTTATATTTAAATTGTGCACAAGTTTCAAGAATACATGCATAATTATTTAAAAATAATCTCAATGTCCTGGTGTTTTAGATCAGCTGGTCTGATACTTACGGACATCTAGTTAAAACCAGGTATTTGAATTCTGCTTTTGCCAATTACCACGTAAATATTATATACACTAGTATAGTGACCTTTTAAGGTCTAAAAAATAATGGTAATAATATCAATGAAACCTCACAAACAATTTTTTTAAATGGTTTGAACCATGTGACGGATGATAGACGTCATAGATGGATATGAGCTATCCATGACTATGGAACTCACATTCACAGACAGCCTAGATCCATCTGCGTCCGTGATATTTGTCGTTTATTACATACGAGTTTCCCTTTTTTAAAATATGATACATATATAGAAGTGAACATATTATACATTGTTTAATCAACGTTATGTTTGGTATTAGCATTAGATAACTCTTCATTATTAATAAATACCTTTAAACTCTAATACTAATCATAACGACTATTTTTAAACGAATCCAAGTATTCATATGTATATGAAGAAATTCACGGTGGAATATTCATTAAATATTCAATTCAATTCATTCATTTTTTTATTTATAAAAAAATTGTTTTTCTTTTTAAGAAGGGCGAAGGCACAGGATGAAGAAGAGCAAGAAAAAGAGGGATTGAGGGACTAGGAGACAGGCGTGGCAATGTGGCTGGGTGAAATGATCAATTAAGAGATAGGGGCACGGCAGATGGATGGTAGGATAAGAATATAGATTTGTTGGTGGGATTGAGATTGGGATTGGAATTGGATTACGTTTTACAAGTGAAGTACGTAGAAAAGAAAATCGAAGGGGTGACTGAGATTGAAGAAGAGGACAGGAGGGAAGGATTCGAATATTCCAATTCATATGGAAAATTACTAAAATTTAGTCAAACCAACAATTATATTTCCATTGTTACAAATAGGGTAAAATCCATCAAAAGTCCCTCAGTTTTTTTTTATCCCAGATTGGTACCCTCTCTCACATTTGTCTTACTGAGGTCTCTTTACTCTATATGTATAACCTAATTAGGTATTTTCTGTTAATTTGGCTGTGAAAATAAACGGAAAATGATGATGTGTCTTTTATAAACCCATAAAATAAATGTAAACTGACAAATCTGGTCCTTAATTTTTTTTTCAATCAATAAGTTTAAGCTTTAAACTTAAGCATCTCCTGCCTACACCCTTTTCTTTAAACCTCCGATCCTCTCCCGACGATCTTGAGCTATGGCAGAACCATCTCCTCCTCTGCCACCAACCCATTGTTCACCTCTTGCTCATCCCCCTTACTGTCGTCATTAATCATCACAAGCCCTTGTCCTTCACTTTCGATTCTTGATTTTGCCATCGGATTGGTCTCGATTTTGCCTTCACCCCTTGATTTCGCCTTCGCCTTCCATCGATCTCAACTTTGCCTTCACCTTCGTGTCTCGATTTCACCACCACTTCCAATTTCACCTTTGCCTTCCATCGATCTCAATTTTGCCTTTGCCTTTTGCCTCTGATTTCACCTTCATCACTCTCAAACGATGCCAAATCTGGCAAGTGAAGATCATGGAGGTGGCACTCTGGTGATGGTGGAGCTCTGATAATGGTGGAGTTTGATGATGGTGGAGTTCGTGGCGTGGGTGGTGCTAGAACTATGCTCAGTGGAGGGGCAGAGTTAGAGAGCGGCGGAGGTAGAGAGAGGAAGACGGAGGGAGAAGGACTAGATCTTTGTGCTCCCATCACTGATGCCCAGATATGGAATCGAGAGAGGACAATGCCAAAATCACCACGCATCATCATACGATGAAAATCAGCTCACCGTTCAATTGTTGTCACACATCCTTGTCCTTGTGAAATCGCCATGTCATCATAAAGGTGCTCCACATCAGTTATGTGGGTGTATTTTATAGTTTAAAAAAGCCACATCATCATTTTCCGTTTGTTTTCATAACTAAATTAACAGAAAGTACCTAGTTGGGTTACACATATAGAGTAAATGGATCTCGGTAGGACAAACGTGAGATAAGGTACCAATTTGGGACAAAAAAATAAGCTAAGAGACCTATGGTGGATTTTACCCGTCTCAAATACTTACATTTACCCCTCAAAAGTTAAGGGAAAAGTAGAAAAAAAAAACCAATGTAGTTATGGGCATGGACTAATTTGGTCACTATAGTTTTAAGTGGTTCCAATTAAGTCACTAAATTCATGATTTAGGTCCAAATTGGTCACTAGTGTTATAGTTTGGTATTAAATATGCCACCAACCGTTAAAAATCTAATATAGTAAATGCTAAAAGTTGTTGGTTTTGAAATTTTGGGGTACTAATGTAACTTTTAACAAATTTTGAAAACTTTGTGTAATTTATTATTTTCATTTATTTTGTGCGCCGACCATTGTAGCGGTCATTGCCGGATTCGTCAATGATGATTGAGGTGATGCCGAAGGAGGCAGTGTTGAATTTTACTATTTTCAAATAAAAAAATTATATATCATGAAGCAGATGATCAGAAATATATTAATATTGGATAATTGAGTATCATTTGATCGAGATTTGGGTTTTCTGTAGTATCAGAAATGCGATGACTAATCTGAATAGCATTTTTGGAGGGATTAGTGGCAGATTCGGTGAAGGATTAAGGTGATTGTCGCAAAAAAAATTGAAAATGGTAAATTATATATTGTTCCTGAAGTTTGTTAAAAGTTACATAAGTACCCCAAGATTTCAAAAATAACAACTTCTTATGTTCACTGTTAGGTTTTTAACGGCTAGTGGCATATTCGGTACCAAATTATAACATTAATGACCAATTTGAGCTCAAACTATGACTTTAGTAATTTAATTAGAATTACTCAAAACTATAGTGACCAAATCGATCTAGACCCGTAACTAAGGTGAGTTTTTTTGTACTTCTCCAAAAAATTAACCTAGTTAATAAATGTTAAGATTTAAAAAAAAAAAAAAAGGTCTACCAGATTCTAGTGGATGACGGATCCATTTGATGAGCCCTAAACCCAAACTTTATCATTTTTCCTCAAATCCATCACCCTCTATTCTCCATCTAGTATTTTCCATCGCTTTTTGGTCGTCAAGCAGCTGAAGCTTTGTCATCTCCAACGAGCGGTTGTTATCCTTATTGATGTCCACTAGAGCCTCTTTTTGCTTCAGTTGGCCAAATAGCCGAATCACAATGATGATTGCCTTCGAAGAGTGATCATTGTCCTTGTTAGTGTCCACCAGAGTCCATTTTTGCTTCAGTTGGGTTATTGTTTTATTTTCAAATTCATAAGATTTCGAGACTGACCTCCGAGGCATTTTTATCATCAGATGTAGAGGAGACAGTTGCCTCATGAAGGCCGTCCTTCACATCTACCCATTGCATTGGTTCCTCCATTGAGAACTAGGTTTTTGGTATCAGTGGTGAAGTTTCACCACTGGAAGTCAAGCAATGGTGATGGCTATGGAAAGGGAGTGATGGTTTGGTAGCCATTTTACCGTCAATTAAGGTCAGAAGAGCAATTAGGTATGATGAAGGTTAGGAGAGCTATGGTTTAGAAGAGGAGGAGACTGATTCGGGTATGGGTTTATTAAGTTGGTGATTTTTAGCCTAGTAGATCTTGGACCCAAGTTGGGATGGGAGGAGCAATGACTAGCCAAGTAGACTCTTTGACAAATCCATGGAATAGATGGTGATGGGTTAGAGGGAAAATGGAGAAGTTTAGGATTGGGGCAAAGTAGTTTAGGAGCAAAATTATTGAGCTAAAAAGGCTAGGAGAGTAAAAAAAAGAGAGTTTTTCCCTTTTTTTTATCTTAATGGTCATTAATAGAGTTAATTTTTGAGGGAGTAAGTGTAGTTATTCGAAACAATGGGATATAAATATACGTTCAAGTAAACCTAAGGGAGGTGGGGTTTAGTAATTTTCTCCCAATTTATAAGGCTAACGTACGGCTGATGGATTGGCAATGGTAACGGGAATGGAATGGCAATCTACGTGAAATATGTAGGGTCATATCAAATGTGAAAGTGGAACGCCCGCCAGGCTGGGCTCTCCTTTTATCTCTATTGCATTCCACCACCCATAGTGAGACAGGGGAATTGGAACACGCCTCCATGCCGAACCATCTAGAATCTAATCTATTTTAGAGATCCCGGGTCGGGTCGGGTCGGGTCATGATCGCCCGAGTGTCTGGCGCTTCCCCCTCTCCATCGCTCGATTACCGTCCGCAGACCGACACGTGGCAGCACCTTCACCGATTCCCCGCCGCATTTCTTCACAAACCGGGATCGGACCCCTCGCCCCTACCTATATATATATACATATCACACTCCTCTCCTTTCTGCTCCACTTCTTGAACCTGACAGATAGATACATACATATACGCGATTCGATACTTGTCAATTGGTAATCCATCCCATCATCTGGCTTTTGTTTCTTTCTTTTCAATTTCATCGTCTTCAATTACTTCTTTTCCCTTCAACTCCTTATGCCATCATCACATCAACTGATTTTTATCCATCTTGCTTCGATTTCATCATTACCTGCCCCAAATTTCATTTACTCTTCTTCACTTGTTTTGATCAATTTTAATGATCAGGTGAACCCAATTTATTTGCTTCCCTCCATCCTTCTCTTGCTTTTCACTTTCGATGCTGGTTTTTAGTTTCAGTTTCGACTTTCAACTACTTTCACGAGAATAACAATTAATCCTCTGAATGCAGGGAGGAGATTGTGCTCTATTCATCATGGCAGTTAGGAAGGATGCTCGCCCCAACCCTTCTGCCAACAAACCTGCAACATACTCCCGCCGGTGGTTTCTGGTACTTGCACTTCAACTTCCCCGCTCTTAAAACCTGCTTTTTGTTTCTTCCTCAAGGAAGGAATTGTTGTCCCTTTTGCATCCCTTCTTGCCCGCCAAGCAAAGGGATTTCCCCTCTAGGTCTCTCGTCTCTCAGCAGGAGGGAGACTCTAAACCCCCAACAATATGTCCCCTCTCAAGGCTTATTCCACCCAAGTTCAGGGGAACTAGATGTCCTGACATGATGGATCAATGGCCTATGTCAGATGCCTTCAGTGACCCAACCTCATCCAAGCAAGGGGATAGTGAAGCGAAGTTTTCATGTCATGTCGCCGCAGCCCTATGTTTCTCCCAGTTGCAATCATATGGCGATGAAGGCAAAGTTACTAGCATTATTTACAGCATATTTCTATGGCGTGGCTCACTTTTGTATCTTCCCTTTTCCCATCTCCTCCAGCACAAGAAGGAAACTGTGAAGCGGCTTACTAAGAAGGTGGAAAAGCTGAGGGCCAAGTTCAATCTCATGAAAGAGTTGCATGAGAAAGACAAAGCCGAGGTGGAGGAAAAGGAGCGAGAATATGCTCAAGGGCGAAGGTGGAATGATCTTGCCCTGAAAGAAGATGCGTGTGTCCGCCGTGGGATTGACATCACTCTGGACCTAATTGATGCACAGGATGAAGGTGACCGTGTTAGAGCAAATGGCCTGATGCAATCTTTGAGGTTGGTGTCTGTGAAAAAGTAGCCTCCATGGCTCGATTTTTTAGTTTAGATTTCTCCTGATCAGCAAGTCACAGTTTTCTTTTGTCCTTTTGATTTCAGGGAGCTGGTGTCTGAGCACATTGGGGAAAAGGTAGCTCTTGTGTCTGCTGTGCAAGAGTGAAGATGATGGAAAAGGGCAGATCAATCTACTTAACTTCCCGTTGTGGCCATCTTTGGTTTGTTGTTGTATAAATGGAAAAGAAAAGTTTGATTGTGTCAATATGATCTGCTTCAGCTCCGTGTATTTAGTCATAGACCAGGCTTCTGTCTTCTGCCCTGGCTTGCTTTTGTATCTTTGCCTCATGTTATGTTTCAGCACTCTTGTACACTTTCTACGTTAATGTGAATGTGATATGTGTACCTTATTGGAGCGGATCATTTTTCTTTAAATTCTAAGTGGGGAAGAATGGGTGAAAGGGAACTGATGGATGAGGAAGCTTCTGCAAAAACTTTCATTTGGTGCAATATATGGCTTTCTATGTTATGACTATGAAAACATCACAATCACTTTACGACTATGAAAACATAACAATCACTTCAGCCAATCTTTACCTTGTTTGAACTCTAATGCTCACAAAGATGCCACATATGCACTGCGAGATCTCCCTTTTAAACGGAAACTTAGCTGGAGGAGGACAGTTTAGCTCTTCTTTCTTCCCTGGAAATTTTAATCCAATCTTACTATTCACTTTTTCAAAATTGTCATTGAGCATTGCTACTGTAAGTATCTGGTTCTGTTAAAGGACAACCTAGCAGCGTTTTTCATTTGACTGCATCACTACATTCCCTTTGGGAAAAGTGAGCAGAAGTTGGTGGCAAGAAGGGATGTAGTCACAGGTGGCCTCCTATAAATAGTTTCTCCTCCATGTGCTATTCAATAAATCAGTTGCTGGGCATATTTGTTATCTGTCTTAATGGGCATAGATAAGCTTTTTAGGCATGATCGTTGTACAGTGAGGTATTTTACTGTTGTATGATCTTGTCTCTCTGTTCCTCCTCTTTTGGTTGCGTCCTCTTGTCACTCCAGGCTTCCCGTTTAGTAAACTGAAGTGTAAAGAGGAAAATCTTTTGTTCCTGACCAAAAACAAAAGCAACTCCATGCTACAAATACAAATTTATAATAGGGTTTCCTTGTTCACTAGAAGATCTAATGGTGGTTTCTCAATGCTTATGATCTGATTGTATATTTTTCTGTGAACTCCTTACTATTGACATTGCAGGTCTGAGATTGTGAATCTGATCATGCTTCTCTTAGTTCCTGCTAGTTGCAGGTTGCCTTTTTCAAGTCTGCACCTCGTTCTTATGCTGAAATAAATCACATTGCCCTGGGCTTATATGTTGTACCATGAACTTCATGAATATCTCGTAAAATTGTATCTTATATTTCATTGCAGTCAGTGTTGTAAGGCAGATATGGCAGTGCAAGATATTTCATGGTACTGTAAAAACAAATATCTGTACATTTTAAACATTTTTTTTTTATTTATATTCATTTCGGTACATATTATGAGAGGCTAAGGGGAAAGGGTGCTGAACTTTAGACCTGAAGTAACCACTTCAAAGTATTGATCACTAAGCCATTGAATGTTTAGATGTCATAATCATATATGAACGAAACAGGTGGTGCTCTGCCTCTATGAATATCAAATTGGCTGCATTCGCATTGAATGCTCTTTACTGTAGTTCATTTCAGTTTTTAATGGGTGTAACAAGTAAATATCACCTGGTTTGCTACCTAGGCTAGATTCCCGACTTAATGAAGCTGCTCTAGTTCTACTTCTATATGGCAACATTGACTAGGTTTCTTGTTATTAATGGCAGTGAAGATGGGTTTATTGGAGCTGTAGGGGTAAACATGGATTGATTCATTCTGAAGGCCGTCCTTGTTTAATTTTAACGATCTACTTCACAAGGAAAGAGAGAGAAGCTATGGAATTTTGCTAACCCAATGTTCAAGCCTAGAGAAAAGCCTCTTGTCTCAGATACAGGATTGAGATGAGGATACTTTGTTAGATTTTAAAGATTGCGTTCTTCTTCTATATTTGATATGCTGGTTTATAGGTTTCGGTTCTCTGTTGGGGTCCAGTGCATGTCCTATTCCATTGCCACTCTGTTGGTGTAACTGGAGCACGACTATTTTTGTGAACCAAAATTTGGGAGTTTGGTTTAGGAGAGGAGAGATGACATTATTTTGTGGCAAATGACAGGCAAATGGGTCTTTGGCTTTGAAAAATGCGCATCAATGTTTTCGTCAGGAAGATTCCCATTAACTAGTAGGGAATCGCTGCGGAGGGTGGGGGTAAATTCTGAAATTCCTCACCACTATTGAAGTTCATTTTGCCATACCCAAACTGCTTTACATCAAGGTTTCAATTATTTATTCAGGGGTGTTGACCACGAATTTGCAGGAGCCATGTTGATTGCCGTTAGTAATGAGGCTAACAAGATACGGTTCAATTCAAAGCGGCATGAATTTTCTGGTTAGTTTTCTCTCTGCCAGACCCAGACATTCGTTTTGTTACTGAAGCATAGCCCTTGCCTCTGCACTTTCTGCCCATTGAAATTGAAGAAGCAGAGCTGGTTCACAGAATCAAGAAATCCAGGTGCCATAGGTTTACTTTTTTCTTTCATGGGCCAGGTGCCTTGGTTTGTGGTGAAGGGAGCAATAAGGTAACCTCCAAAATTCAAATTTCGCATTAATGAAACAGATGGTTGCAGAGAGGCTAAACCCTTTGTTGGTGGCATACTGGAAGCGAGTTCTGGCGCACAAAACACAGAATTCTGTTTGAACTTCAAACAGGGGTCCTTGCAGCCAGCCAAAATCTGTCTTTCGTTAACCGTTGTCTGGTCCCTACTGATCGGATGGTTATCATCTATCACAGAACTTAAAAGTTTTGAAGACAGTGCATGAGTTAAGATGCCGTTTTCTTCTATGTTGAATTCTTACAGGCCGGGATGCTTTTTTTTTTTTTTTTTTTTGTGTTAAAAGGATTCCATGGTCCTCTCGCTCTAGAGACAGAGATGCTGCTTCTCCCTGGCGCTTCCCTTTAACTCCGACAACTGAAGGCAGTTATTTTCCCGGTTGTTTTAAAACTTATTAACGCAACCAGCCAGGTTTAGAACGAAAGATGAAAATATTCGGCCAAATCTGAGATAGCCTACTGTCGGCGCATCTCATATATATCTATTGATGTATATGATTTCCTGGATTACAAGTAGAGTACAAGATAAACATGTAAATGGAATACAAATCCTAGATAGATACAACCCTTATCTTATACTAGAACTTAGAGTAGTTGTAGGAGACGTAATCTCTTTAACATAGAAGTCTGACCAGTTTGGTGAAAGCACCTACCATTTACATGGTACAAAAAATACATAACGTACAACAGGAAAGGCTCATCACATACTGGAGAGTCTGAACGTACATAGTTACTTGCTGCAAGATAAGACATACTTGTAACATCTTCAACATCCCGTAGCCTGCTGCTCACATCACGCTGTGCTTCAGTCGGCTGGCAAAAACAAAGAAAACGATTATATTGTTAAACTAGGAAGGAAGGTATACGTAGACAGAGTGCAGATGAATTAAGCTAGCTGCTCTACTCTACTGTACTGCAGTGTGGTTCCTAGCTAGTTGAAAAAAAAAAGGTTGGTTACCGGAGAGAGAGGATAAGTTGGAAGGCCTTGTCCATGTTGCAGCTTTTGCGAGCCTCTAAGATTTGAAAAACGAGCCCCAGTCGCCGGTCGCTCTGGCGGGACATGAGCTCCGTCTCTTCCCTCAGCCTGGAGCACTCAGCACCAACTTTCTCCATCTTCTTCTTTATATCTTTCTGCTCCTCCTTCATCTCCTGCTGTTCCACCCTCAGCACGCTCATCTCCCACTTGAGTCTCTGCACCCTCATCTTCATGTTTCCCTCCCTCCTGCTTCTTCCTCTCTGTACGTAACCAAAACCAGCTTTTTATTTCTCCGTTAAAAGAAAAAGAGCGAGAGACTTGACTCATGTTACAGTATAATAACACTCGCTAGCAGTAGCACACTTCTTCTCTTCTCATATCCATAATCGATTTGCTCATTCCAGAGTGAGAGGATAATTAAGCACCAGAAATTTTAAGTAATTAGGGTCAGTCATCAAGATGAATGGTCACTAAAAGCATAATCGTCTAGTATGTATAAATATAATTAATACTTGACACTAAACTAAACCTCATTGTAGGAACACCAATAAATTACAAAACAAAGATGAGTTGTACCCTTTGCTTCGGTAGCGCCACGGAGCGGAAGTCTCGATCCATTCTCATGAACGAATTCAGTTTCATTCATTTACCGCTAATTAAGGTGTTGTACCTGGGGCATATATATATATATATCTATATATATATAATAAAATTTTAATTGCGTGCCACTTTTCGAGTCTTTGTCAGCGTAAAATAATTCTTGGCGGACGCAGACTTTTGCAGGCAGGACCGGAGCGATCGATCGACAAGGCTACTAAAAATTTGGTTGATTCTTCGTCATGTGTTATGACAGATATGCTAATTGCGAGAAAAGTGAAAGGCTCGCGCGGTGTTCGCTCGTCCTGGTGGAAGACGGCCCCTCTATCGGCCGTCTTCTCATCTAATCTATTCTTTCCACTTTTATTTTCGCCACTAGCCACCTGCCACGCAACTTTGACATCAGCAATTATACTACTACTTTAGAGTAAATTGCATAGATCATCCCTAACTCTTAGTCATTATTTCCTTTTAATTCTTAGCGTATTGAATATTTTGTTTTAGTCCTAAATCTATTAAAATTATTTTATTTTGGTCCATTACTAGATAAAATTCATTAATTCAAAATAATTGTCTGACAGAAAAATTTTAAAATTTAAATTTAAATTTAATATTTTTGATAGTAAATAGATAATTTAAATTAATAGTTATATATTTTTAAATAAAATAAGTTCAATTTATAAAGAAAAAAATGGTGATTTAAATTTTTCATTAACTATAAAAAAATGATTATATAAATTAAATTTATAGTAAAACAATTACCGGATAGTTTAAATTATGATTTAAAAAGTTGTTATTAGACAAATGCTTTGAGTTAAAAAATTTCATCAAATTGAGACCAAAATGAAATGTTTTCAATAGATTTAGGATTAAAATGAAATGTTTTAATAGGTTTTAGACTAAAATAGAACATTTAATAGGTTAGGGACCAAAAGGAAATAATGATTAAAGATTATGGACCATTCTTAAAATTTATTCTACTACTTTATTTACAAACAAATAGTAATACTTCAGTTATCTTAACGGCAGTCATCATTCTTAGGACATCTTATATATATTATAAAAGTTACTTTATTTCAATTTTTAATGAGCCACCTTATAAATAAATGACATATAATACTAAAGAACAACAGGTACATGTAAATTGACCAATAAAAAGCTACTGTAACATTGAATGAAAGGAAGGGAATTGGAATAAATCGAAATCTTTTAGGTAAATAAGAATAATAATAACTCATAAATAACTAGAAAAAAAATTAGATTAAGGACATAATAAATAAAAAAATAGAGTAAATTCCAAAAATAGTCCCTAACCTTTAATTTTTATTTCATTTTAGTCCCTAATCTATTGAATATTCTGTTTTGGTCCTTAACCTACTAAAATTGTTTGTTTTTGGTCCCTTATCAGATGAAATTCATTAACTCAGAATAACTGTCTGACATAAATTTTTAAATTTTAATTTAAATATTTGGTAACTATATTCCACTAAATTTAAGCCGTTTAATATTTTTTTATAGCAAATAAAAAATTTAAATTAATAATTTTTTCTTTCTGAATAAAATAAGTTCAATTAACAAGAAGAAAAAAAAAAGATGATTTGAATTTTTTATTAACTATAAAAATTATTGTATAGATTAAATTTATTGTAAGATAATTACCGAATAGTTTAAATTATAATTTACAAATCTTTTATCAAACAAATATTTTAAGTTAACATATTTCATTCAGTGGGGACCAAAATAATTTTTTTTAATAGATTTAGGACTAAAATGAAACTTTTTAATAGGTTTAGGACCAAAACAGAACATTCAATAGATTAGGGATTAAAATGAAATAATTGTTAAAGGTTAGGGATCATTTATGTAATTTACCCTAAAAAAATAACATACAATCATCCCAATCTGTTATTTGTAAATGTCTTTTTATCTAAATCTCAACCACATTCCGCACCTCACTTGATCTTCTCGTAGCCACCAAATTTGAAAATTGATAACTTAGATTTATCCGTCATAAAGTATATGATGAATTAGATATCGCTCCTATAGTTGGTGGTGAAGGAATTATTTGGAGGAGAAAGAATGATGAAAGTGATTGAGAACAACCGATTAGAGTAATAGTAAAAAATCAATCAGCCAGACCTAAATTAAAATTTTAGTCTAGCCAGATACACAGGAACGAAGAAGAAGAAACAATGGAAGAAAAGGCACTATGCGCTAGGGTTATAAGGTTGAGAACTTTTTCAGAAAATAAAACCCTCATTATGAGGACATCTTGTAGTAATAAAAGTGATATTTAAAGGCATAAACGCTTGCTAGAGTTAGGGGTGAGCACGGGTCGGGTAGAACCATGGGTTTACCCAACCCAATAGGGGTGGGTAGGGTTGGGTTGGGTAAAAATTGTTCATGGTTCGTGGGTTGGTTCCATCTGTCAAAAAACCATCGGTTTTTGGGTTGGTTTCGGTTCCATGTGGAACCAAACCGAAGGGGAACCGAACCGAGCTTAATTATACGTTAGTTTACATGTATATTATATATTATGTAGAATGTAAGGGTAAATATGAAAGTTTAGAAAGTATAGGGGTTTGAATATCCTTTTAAACAAAAATGAATGATCCACATTGGGTATTACCATTTTTTAATTCAATATCGTCTGATCTGTCACTCTATTTCCATTTCTCAGCTACCGATTCCGTGATTCGTCTCTCTTCAACTGTTCTTCAAAGTTCGAAACAGAGAAAGGGTTAGGGTTAGGTTTTCAAGTAGAGTGCCAAATTCTTCAAAAGATAGATGAAAAAGATGAGGCAATGAGAAATGTTGTAAAGTTCTTGCTGTATATGTTGATTTGTTGTATCAGAGTCTTACTCATTCTTGCTGTATATGTTAATCTGTTGAGTTGGAAGAGATCTGGTGTGGAACCGTCAGACCCGAGGACCCAGAACCGAAAACCCAGAACCATGGTTCTGGTTCTAGTCGGTTCTCGGTTCGCAGGTTGGTTCACATTTTTGTAGAACCGAAGAATTTTCGGTTTGGTGCGGTTCCACTACTAACCCGCACCAAACCGAACCATGCTCAGCCCTAGCTAGAGTCAGCTCAAAAACTTAGTAAACTTTTTATTTGAGTTTTAAAAATTTATGATTTTTTAGTTAAGTTCTAAAAATATGAAAATATATATACTATTAGTCCTAATTTATTTTTTTCTATTCCAGCTCCTTTCATTTTTTTTTCCTGTTGTTTCGGTTTTTAATTCTTTTTCTTTTTAAGGATTTTTTTTCCTTTTCTTCTTCTTGCTTATTTTTTTCATATAATTTTTTGACATTCATTTTGTGAATATTTTTTTATTTCATTTTTTTTCCATTTTCTGAAGATTATTGTTTTTCTTCCTTACTCTTTTTTTTTTCCCCTACAAATAATCTTTCACAATGACGTGACAAAGTAGTTCACTTCTCTTTTGTTTGCTGTGCCCACAAGAACTGATGTTCCTGAGTGTATGTTCCTTCCTAAATTTATTTGCTTCTTGCATGATGATTCTTCTATTCATATTAGACGCTCGGTTTTGGTCATTTGGGCCGCCAAGTTTTTGTTTTCCTTTTTTGTTAATTTTGTATAAAATTAATTAGCCAATCGGCTACCGTTTAATTAATTTTTTGTTGCAGATCAAAAACTTACCAGCCAGGTTCATGAGATTGTAGGGCGTATTAACGCAATATTTGGAAGTCTAACTGCGGTTCCAACACATAACTTGGTTCGTTGTCACATTTTTAACCTTATTAATCCTCAAGTAAATGCAAGAACGATGTGAGTTCATCTGTTCTCGGCCTCAAAAGGATGTATACATATGGTTGTCATTCTATCATACAGAGAAACAACTTAGGTGGAGTGTGGAAACTCAATGTTACCCTCGTTATAATCCACTATGAAAGGTTGTTTGTAGGAAAAGAAAAAAAACGTAAGCAAAAGAAATAATAACATTCAGAAAATGAAAAAGAAAACAAAATAAATAAAATCATTCCCAAAAGGAACGATAGAAAAACAAAGGATTGACAAAAGAAAAAATAAAGGAAAAAAGAGCGGGAAAGATGTGGTAGCAATGAAAAATAAGCAAAAAGAAAAAGAAAAAGAAAAGAAAAGCCTTAAAAAGAAAATGACTTAAAAGCTGAAATGATGAAAAAAATGAAAGGAATTGGAATTTAGAATAGAAAAAAATTACGACTAACACTATACATGTTTTCAAAGTTGTAAGATTAAACTAGAAAATCGTAAAGTTTTAAGACTAAAGTGAAAAATTTACAGATAAGTTTTAGGATTGACTATGCACTTCTCCCTACTTTTGTCATTTCTTATGCCCATGTATAACTGCAGAATGTTATTGCAAAAATTGTCATTAATGGCCAATATTCTTGAAAAATAAACTTGGATGACATATTTAACTAAAAAAACAATAATAGGTGATATGTGCTATAGCACAATCATGGGTGAGCGATTTGTCACTTTTCCTGGAATATGATTCAGTTACATGTGTCCAAGCAGGGTGACGAGCAAGGCAACAACTAGACATAGGTCACCTAGCGCAAAAATATATCCGCCTTCACCCAAATGAGATAGGCGCATTTGAATACTCAGCATTGTTTTTTACCAAGAGTTCAGATGTTTTACTTGGAAATTGTTTTTTATACACTATAATCTTATGATTTTAGGATTGAAACATAAAGAAGTTTCAGTGGTGGATTTAGAATATTTTAAAAAGTATGTTTATATATAAATCTAAATTAAAATCAGCCTTAAAATTTAAATTGATCAAAAGTTAAACTTTAAACTATAACATAGTTAACTAAAGAGAATATATTGCTTGTAAATTTCTAAATACCCCCCTCCAAAAAAATATACACAACCATCTAAATAAAATTTTTTTGAGTTAGTTCCTAATAATATAGACACAAATATATAGTATTCTGAGTAAATTCTAGTTTTAACTTAAAGTAATTTATTAATTTTTATTGATTTTCAAAATAAAGTACTTCTATATCCATTAAATATATATGTTTGCATTTAACTTGAAATTGAATAATTTTTTTTGAAATTATTTGAAAATTTTAAAAATGAATTTTAAAAGATAAATACTATTGTTACTTTTACATTTAATTATTCAACAAATTAAAAAAGGGTCTCCTACTTTTCAAGGTGGTTGCCTATAAATATACTAATTCTAATTTTTTTAGAATAAAATACATAATCTAAATATAGAAGAGCTCATAATTTCACACTAAAAATGAGTAGAGAATAATTTTATTTTTTTTACGATAGTAACACTTATATTAGGAATTAAGATTACTTGTTTGAAACTTTTGAGTTTGACTTGATTTGTGATATTCAACAATTATAGCTTGACTCATAATTTGAGAACTAACAAAACCAATTAACTAGTATAAGAATTAATATTGTATTTGAGCCAAAATCTTAAGCTAAGAAAGAAGAATGACAAAAAAAAATTGCAATGAGTGAGTTAAATTTTTACTGACACCATTTCTTTTATAAACAAGTGGAATATGTGAACATCACTCCAATTCATATATGTACGCATCTTAAGAAGCGTGTGAAAACATTTGGTGTTGATGAGATGTGAACCTAAGTTCACTGAGGTGGGGAGAGTTAGAGGAAAAAAACTGATGATTGAGCATGGTAATTCAAGTTGATTAATTAAGCTTTCAGTAGAGGAAAAAAAATAATTGAAAAATGTTGGACTTCTTCAAATGAATTGTAGCAACGCTACCAATCCATTTAACTTAGGTCGATTGAATACTTGTTATGGTCTGCGAGATATCCTGATGGTGAGTCTGTTATGCTAAAATAACTTTATTTAGGTCGATTGAATACTTGTTATGGTCTGCGAGATATCCTGATGGTGAGTCTGTTATGCTAAAATAACTTTATTGTAGCGCATGAAAATTAGTACCATGAGATTCAGTTTTGTCTTTTTCTAAATCTTTATTTCTTAACCTAATTTTTTTTAAAGCAATTTTTATGAATTTTATTTAATTATGTTTATTTTTTTTTAATTCCAAACCGTGAATTTTAACAGATCAACTGAAGATGGAATCATAGATGTCCTTGAAATATTGGGACTTTACTAAATTCACCAAGAATTTGAAAAGGTCATTTTGTTCAAAGCCGTGAGTTTTATCATACCAATCGAATTTGAACGAATAATCTGTCTTGGGACTTTATTAAATCACAAAAAACAGATTCCCAAAAAACTTGTTAGGTATTTAAAAGTTGCTTAGCCAATAATTTGTGCATGTTACTATTAGATGCATTATGAGAATTAAAATTAAACTATTCTAAAAAATAAACAAGAGAAGAAACAAACCAAATCAAAATCCCATGTTGTTCTCCTATGTCAATTTAATGAATAAATTTAATGCAAGGCCAATCAAACAAATAAACAAAGAAGACAAAGAAAAAAAAAAGCCATAAAGTTTGCTATCAGTGACTAATATGCAAAATAAAGAAAGAATTAGTGACTTAATGAACGAAATAAAAACGGAGAGGTCCAGATGGGAGTTATACCGAAAGAACAGAATGTTTGACCGGATCAGAAAGGTGAATTCGGGTCGGGTCGCGGGTTCTCTTCGATTAGCGCGACGATGGCAACGGATGCGCCAGTGACCGTCTGGGCTTGGACGAGCGACGGCCTGGCAAGCTTCCGGAGGGCCGGACGGCGTGCGGCGATAGCGCTTGGGCAGCAAAGGTGAGTAACCAGGGACAGCGGCGGCTTGGGGGAAAAGGTTTAGGGTTTATGGGGAGAAGGGAGGAGAGACCGGGGCTAAAGGTTGCAGTTTTTCCTTTTTAGCTAGGAGCTTAGGATTACGAATTTTCTTCTCTTTTCTCCCAAATAATGATTCATATTTATACTAGGGGAGTCTTAAGCGAGATTATCCATGTTTTTAGGAGTTAAAACCCATCCAAATCAGATTTAAAGTGGTTAATATCTATTTGGATATAATCTGGCTAAAATGTCAATTTTAGTACAAATAAAACTCTTAAGCTAGTGATTTGGTCCCCAATTTTATACGAAATTGCAATTTGACCAACTTTTGCAAGATTTGTCACCAGATTTGGCTCAAACTCTATAAAATTGACAGATTTACCCCAAACTTTCTAATTTTGCCTAAAATCTTCTAAAATCCCTCAATTTTCACCAAGACTTTTCCTTTTTGACTAAATTGATCCTACAAAACCTTTAGGACTCTAAATCAGTATCAAACTAAACAATGTAACCTAAATGTGACAAGACCAACTAACTTTAAAATGACAAAAATGACCTAAATGTCATAATAATCGATCAAATTGCCCCTAAAAATAAAAATGCCCCGTAAACAAATTTTCCTAACCTAAAACTTAAATAAAAGTCAATGCCCAGACAAAATTGGGTATCAACAAGAATAAATAGATCTCTTTTAGAGAAAATAACCGGAGTTAGTTATGCAAAAGATTCCAAGCTTGTACATTAGGCAAAAAGGAAAAATACCCCACTTATGTTTGCAAAATAGGCAGATTGGCTACTATTATTAACTTTGGTCATGAATGCGTGCATGAGTAGCTTCAGTGTCATGTAGGAAACTAATGATTAAACTTTTAGAAATCTTGTTGGCATTTAAAGGAAAACACTTTACATAAACCAAAATCTTATACATTTGTCATTACTAGAGCTCTAATTTGGTACTGTTAAGTGTCAATTGACTAAGCTATCTGAGATTGTTATTGAGCTCCTTCCTGAGCTTACTTGCTCTTGAAGTAGAAATGCTTATTACTTTCCTTGTGCACACTTTACTTAACCTATCATCAAGGCCATAAAAACACTATAATTAGTCCAAGGTGAGGACAAACTATTAATTTAACTTAGAATTAATTAAGATTCCACATATAACACACACACACATCTGCATCATAAATCTTAGCATAACACCCACACTTGATGTTAGGCCCAATAACTATATTTGCATAATATGAACTTAGGGGAGTAAGAATTTAACAATTCGTAATAAAGGATTCATAAACCTGCAAGAAAAAATCTTTAGGACAAAGCAATATATATCAAATATATATGCATTCTTGGTGTGAGCTCATAAAAATATTATGCCTTAAGGTTTGAACTAATGGCCACTAGTTATGTTCTATGGTGGGAACCTTTCCTCATCCTAGTCTTTCTTCGCAGGAATTTAGTTATTGCCTTAGTAAGCATAGTGGCTTACCACTTTTCGTACCCTTTTTACATTGTACAGGAGTTGCTCTTGAACTTGGTGGCTCTTATTGCCAAGTTTTGTAGCTTAGCTAGGGTACCTTTGAGGTTTAAAACTTATTTTTTACACTTAGTACCCATGAACCTGCATATGGTACCTTTAAGCTTATTGAACCTTAAGCCTTTTCTTGTCCACCCTTTAACTCTCATAATAGATGCAATTAAACTATTTAGGAGTGGGTTTAACACCTTAAATGAGCTTACAAACAACTTATATTGGGCCTAGGATGCAATCCATAATATTAAAAGCCTTAAAGCATTGTGGAAACTTGAGAACATTTTTGGCCTTCTGTTGATTCCATTATATTTCCTCAAGGCACCTCCAGTGTTGTGGCACCGTGGGTGGCACTGTGATGCTAAGGGTTTTCGCGCTTTCTTTGTTCTTCGCCATACTTTACCCCAACTTACTCCTAATCTCTTTCCAAGGCCAAGTCACACTTGTTTCAACCCATGCCAACATTCATGTGATAGGACAACATGTATTGCATCTATTTAAACCATTTACAAATGTAAATCCCTTACCTAGCTCAATATTGCCTTCGTTGATCTTCAAAGCACATAATAGCACATGTCCAAATTTCATTTGATTTCTTGTAGCAAATCTTGTTCTTAGCCTAGTGAATTGATCACTAAAGCATAAATAACACTTAATTGACATCAATTTGAGCAAAATATAGCTAGAACAGTCACCCTATTCTCTTGAGACACAAACCATTCCTTGGGACCCAGCTTCCAAGCTCATTAGCTTGAAATTCAAGCTTCATAGCTACAATTCAAGCTAAAGATTGAGTTTCCCCACATACCCATGATTAATTTGATCAATTAAGCTACTTAGCTTAATCCAAAATCATAAATGAAAGCTTACCATGGGTGGAAACATTTTTCTTAGCTCATTTGAGCTTAAATCCATCATGAAGATTCCATTTCCCTCAAAATTGAGTTGAAAAATGTGGGACAAGGTTGAAGTTAGGGTTTGGTTTTTTTTGGGTTGAGAATGCCGTGGAAATGAAGATGAAAGAAGAAGATAGAGTCTTCCCATTTTATTTCTCATCTCATCCCAAAAATTACCCATTTGGTCTCTAGTTTCTTGAGCTAATTTCAATTTAGCTCCTTAGTATTAACCTTTTCTTATTTTCTCTTCCGATAAATGAAATTAGAATTGGAATCACTTCAATACTTGAACATTTTTTTAATTCCACCTTCTAATCTCACTTATAGTACAAGAAAAATTCAGGTTTTAGGGTAAAATAACCATCTTACCCTTTATGGCTTTATTTTGCTCAAATAACTCAAATTAAATTTCTTTTGCTACAAGTAACTTATTTAAATCATAACTTATTGTGCTAATTGAGCATTTAAATATGAAGAATCATACTTACCTTAGTAATCTTGGTCTAGGTCTTGGAGAGCCATTACATTCTCCCCTCATTCGGAATTGGTCCTTCAAATTCCGGCTAAACTGAACATCACACTTAGATGCCACTTTTGAGCATCCTGTTCAGTTTCTTTTACGGCTTTTTTCTTATTATGGTTTAACCATAACACTTAATTGTGTATACATTTTCACTTTTGATTTATTGCCTTGCTAGGCAAGAACCTTTTCTAGGATCTATTTCATATAAATCCTTTCTTATAGACATCACTTGTGAGGTAACTCTTTAAAACTCTTCCCCCACACTTAGCCTATTCTATGCCCTTATGTTTTTTAGACCCTTTTGACTTTGGTAATCTTTCCTTTAATAAGGGATATTTTTAGGAGTACTTCTTTTCTTACTCCCAACTTATTGAGATTTTATCTCTACCTTGGTTGGCTTATTGGCTTACCATTAATCCTTACCATTAAGCTCTTAGGGAGTTTAACTAATATTGGCAATTTCTCAAACCAGACCTAAGCGCTTAGCCTTCTTAGGTGTGCTTTAGTCTTACTGCCCTTTAATGCCCTTAAGCATATATCCTCTCGGCAACTTGCTTTTTATTCCTTAGGTATTTATTTAACCTACCAATATTGTTACTACCCAAGGTTTTTTTTGCCTTAAGGTATTCATGGCTTAATACCCCATAGTTCACTATAGATACTTTAGTCCATATTGGCTCCTTAGCACTTGAGTGTTCTTGGGTACATCTCATATTTACTGCAATTTTATTACTTGACTCATCTAGGTAATTCTTTAGCATATCTAGAGTCTTGGACTCCTTACATGTCACTTAGCCTAAACTTGGCTCATAATTCTCATACTCTCTAAGTACACTTTTTGAATCTTTCTTTACCTAGAGGTTTTTCTTGATCAATAAGGCATTTATTGGCCTCGTGGCCTTTCTCTTAGTCACTTGGGTCTTTTAGAACCTATTCTTGGCACCTAAAATCCTATTTATGTAGGTACCTCGGGCATTTTACATCATTTTTGTACTCAACAACTTCGATCTAGTTCCCATAAATATTGTTTTAATCACTTGATTATATAGGGTATATGCATGGCACTTATCTCCCGTAGGGTTGGCAGGACCTTTAATCTCTAAGGGAGCTTTTTTATTCTTTTCATCTTAAGTGTACTTAGTGTTCTTGTCTTTGCCACACCCTGCACAATCCACTTTAGGAAATCTAAAGTTGTCTGACATATCCTTAACACTTGGATACTTAAGGAATCTATTTTAGTTCTTATGGTCCTTTCAAGACCCTTGGGCAAAGCCCTATTGATTCCCTAGTTCCATTAGAGTAGGTAAAACACTTGGCCTCTTAAAGTACTGCTATTCTACGCTTACATTTTTTTAGTTACCAAAAATTGATAGCCTTTGAGCTTTCTCTATGAAAACTACTTGAGTATCTTTACTTAATTTCCATTAGTTGGACACATTTTTAGGTTACTACTCAGTTTAGCTCACACTTATGCACCTCTTACCTGACCATATGCTTTTACACACTCTTAGTCCACAATGCACACATTATTGGCCACTTTAGATTGTAACCCCGTACGCCTCATAGAGGACTTACTTAGTAGCTTCAGTCATTATAACTTATTTAGCTTCCTCTTCTTGGTTGCCTTGCTTCTCATGAGTTCCTTTGTCCATTTAAGGACTTGCACTCGAACTCATAGGTAGCAAAGGTACCATACTTACCCTTTCGGGTAAAGTTTTGGCAAAAGCTTAACTCTTATGTGTTCCCTGACTATAACTTCTGACCAATGTTGAATAAACAAAAACAAAAAGGATTCTAATTTCATCTTTTAGTTCAACACACCCATAGAGAAAAGTGAAACAGATGTGAAACCCAAGTATAAACGAATTGAAAAGGACGTTTCCCAGCCCCATTACCTGTAGAAAGTTGGCCGATTCTCTGCAAAGATTCATTCTTCCCTCTGACTTCTCTTTTTCATGACCAAACCTTACCACTAAGACTTGCTATTTCTTTGTCGATGCCTTGATCAAATTGAAAATGAAGAAATATATCTCTCACAACTCCCCACCCAATTATGCATATTTTTAACATGTAAACCTAGCTGATCCATATATGCATCAACGTCAGTAGGATATATCATCATTATTTTCCATGTCTGCATCCCATGTGGAGCACATCACGATAGTGGGCAAAAATGTAAAAAAGAAAACGTTGATGGTGTTGTTAATTGTAAAAAAATAATTGTGGACAATCTACCTATTTCACAAAAATTAGTGGGGTATTCACCTCTTTTGCCATGTACGTTATCATTATTGATCACTATTTATCACAAAAAACAATTAATACAACCAAATAAATTAATACTAGTTTCACCCAGTTAACCTTAGCCGCTACTCTTTTCCCTCTCTCTCAAAAAGTTCCTTCAACCTTAGCTTAGTTAACCAAATCTAACTGGTTTTCTAGCTGAATTTGGTCATTTTTCCTTAATTTTTATGTTATTTCTTTAAATAATTGACTTCATTGGTTAAATTCTCTATTTCCCTTTGTCAAATATAATTTTCTTCTCCTTGATAAATAAGGCGAACAAGTTACAAATTAAAAAGACAGCAATAGAGAGTTTCAATCGATGAGGTCAATCGATCTGCTCCCTCATAATCCCTCATAATGGATTGAGAGTTAGCTTTTGTTAGTTTAAACATTATTTTAGGTTTGTGTCTTTTATTTTTTAGAATTTTTTTCTGTCAGTTTGTAGGTTCAAATACTGGATATACTCATATATTTTTTACAGTTTTTTTATGTAATATGGTACCGCATAGACACTGTGAACGACATGAGCTGAGCATATTATTTTTGTGGAATTCAGCATTTATATCTTTTTAATATATATTGTATGATACAGCTAATGAAAAAGAACTTTCATAAAAAAAGAAAAAAATACATTAATACAAGCCAGACCACAAGCACACCAAAACTTAGAGGACCTCTTGCCCCTACCCTACATGATTCAAATAATCACATCAGTAAGTGAATGAGGTGAAGAATTTGAATCTATATGTGTCGAAACAATATTACGCCACATCCAACGACGACTTGTTACAACGATATGCTTACTGGACCACATTACTGATTATTCTTTTGGCTGCCCCTGGAAATTAATTCTTTACTTGTAATACCAAATAAATAATTTCCAATAAGCCCCCGCCAGAATTTTATTTATTTATTTATTTTTTTTTTGTGTGAACGGAGTCGCAATGCACAATGAGGTCCAATGACGAATCATGAACCCTTCGGGGTCGGGTGGAGTATGATCCATCAACCAACCGGATGGAATCCGGCATCTTCAACTTGGGGGGGGCATCATCAGCTCCCTACAAATTAATTAAGCCAAGTATTTTTTGTCACGCAAAAACCAAATGTTTCCACAATCAAGTAATGAAAGCAGAAAGCCAGATAATTAGCTATCGCCATTGGGAGGACCCACCGGAGAGCTCGGTCGAGATCGGCGGCCATGGCGGTATCGCCCCGATCATGAGCGTCCAAACTGGCGAGGCCAAGATCGATGCAGATATTCCCCCACTGATTGCGCTCAGAAGCGATCCGATGGGCTCTGCTCGCAGCCTCCAGGTCCAATTCAGCTCTCTTCATCAGCCTCGCTTCTGATCTGATTGCTTGCCTCCTCAACCGATTGATCCCAGCCCTCTTCTTCGCCGCAGTCTCCTCCAACTGTTTCAGGCTCTCTCTCGCCATCTTTCAGTATGCCAGGACAACAAATTAGGAAATAGCATTGAATTATAACCTTGTATAAAAACTAATTGAGTTATGAGAAATATTTAAGAGTTGTTATAAATTAAGGTACTTTGAGCTCGTATTTTTCTTTCCAGTAGCGGCGGCCCCGCCTCTTGGCCGCTTCCGCTCTCTTCGTCGCCGTCGCCGTCGCCGTCGCCATCTGCTGTGTCTCCTAATACAGTAATTGATTTAATTTAGAAAGAGAGGAAGTAGACTAGAGAGCGAAGTGATAAGAGAGGTGTAGGGCTAGCTAGTCGAAGCCGAAAGCGCCGCTCCACCATAAATAGCAGTAACCCTAAGTCCTAACACCTCTGCTTAAGTATAGATAACTTAAGAAATTTCTGGAATCAGAAGCAGGAAACCAGCCTAGAGTTGGCTACTCGGTCTCTACGCGGTATGGCCAATGTTCGCGCGAGGCCCTCTCTCTCCCGCTCTATACTCGATCGTCTTAATTCATCCCTCCAAAATTATTTGTCTACAGGAAAAAAAAAGACTCATTTTCAAAACAAATACTACAACTTAACTTTTTATTACCTAAAATGAGCATTGTACCAATATTACCGTTATTTTGTGATTTGATTTTTCAAGACAATTAAATTGAGGATATAATGATTAGAATACTAAATAGTAATATCTTCTAAGATAGTGGATAACAAAATTAAAGACATCTCAAAAATAGTACTTTGGTCCGTGCTCATCCATCACCTCGGCTGTACCCGTTTCATAGAACTACTGACTGGGCAACAGAAATGGTAGCAAACAGGTCCAAGAGCCCAAATCCAAATGTATTAAGGCTGGACCATTTCTAGAGGCCTAGATAGATCCAAAAGAGAATTCCCTTCCTAAAGGAAACTATATCCCGTAAATATGGAATAAACCACAAGATATCTATCTCAAGAATGAACTAAGCGTGCCTTAACTATATAAACGCCCTACCAGTCCCAAAGTAAGATCTTGGGTCTTCTCTCCTGCTCCTTGCTATTTTTTTTTTCCGGAGCCTAACTTAAATATCGGTGAATTTTCCCTGGACCATATCCCATGACTCTGACATTGTCTTTACACATAGGATTCTAATATGTTGTTCACTAAGCTTTTGGGTCGAGCTTACCTTATCGCTTTCCCTATCAAGAAAGGTTTGCTTCACAATAATATTCGTGATACTCTTAAAATTTAAAATGTTTTTCTAATTACGTTCCACGGAGTTAAACTCTCTGTAGCTACAATAACGAGCCAGAGGCCTTAACCCAAATTGGTATTATTTATCCATGAAAGTTTAGTGTTTAATTCTTTCAAGTCTGCCCCTTTAAAGAAGTGTGTTTTGGATTATGAGGGCAAGGATTTTCAAGAAATTAAAGTGGAAATGGGGGAAAGGAAAGGTTTGATATCGGTTTTAATTTACTAATAGTAGCTAGTGGCATTTTTAAAGAGACAATGGTAGGTGCGCGTCTGTCGTCCGAGACGCGCGAAGCTCTTGCGATACCGCCTCGCTCGGATGGCTTTGGTTCCATTGTACTACAACTACCACTACATGAATCGTTCCGTTCGTGCGACTATCGACCGAGACAATCGAGTCACTTGCGATTCCATACGACGTCGTCTCGATTCAATAATTAGCTGCAGCGGCTATATATATGTGTTAATGTGTCGCCTTCTAGCTCCCAATAACACATACATACATTGCCCCTCTCAGACTCACCCCCACATGCAATTCCTGGAGGCCAAAGTATAAAACTGGCAACCAAACCACTATCTATTCATGTTTAGTCAAGCATCTCCATGGAGCAGTATCAAGCAGCTACTCCTCCTCTGCTTCACTTCGCTATTCCACATCACCTCCGCTGAGTACCGAGTGGACTCGGTACCCTACTCACTCCACTTGTGTCAGCTCGCTATCTGTATTTGTACATTTTTCTTCTTCATCTGTTTTTCTGTTGTTAATAGTACTAGATAGATAGGACCAGGAGGGAATTAAGGGAACATGTCCTCGCCCCCTTTCACTCACTTCTCTCTTCATCTTAGTTTTTTGCATAGCTACCTTGTTTCTTTTTTGGTACTAATTATTGTCACATACCTAGCTTGTTTATTAAATTTGCCTGTTACCTTTTTGAGATGGTTATCTCACTATATATATATTTCAATGATGGATATATTATTACCTTGCTTCCTTCTTCCTCTTCTTTATTCGTGAGTAACTATATATAAGCCCGAGATAGAATACTACTGTCCTAGGACGTATTACTTTATTTTTGTGTTTTACTTGTTTAATTTTCTAGCAATAATTTTCACATACAGCTCTATCGTTTTATCCAGCACGAATAAACATATGTATTTTTATAATAAAACAAACTGTATAAGTACAGTAAAGAGGTTATTCAACACGTTTATTTAGAACTCATTACGTGCTATACATAGATCTTGTCTAGCCATCCATCAAATAAGAAGCTACTTTTTGTATATATATGTATTTTCTGTCTCAAATTCTTTGCCACATTTTAATTAATTTTTTGACTTAAATTTGACTTGAATTTATTAATTTTATTATTTAATATTTTTAAATATATATATATTTAAAAATACAAGACTTATAATTTTTAAATATAATTTTATTTAAATTTTTTTTATCAAATAATATATAAATAAATGTAAGCCAAATTTAAGTAAACAAACTAAAATGGAGTAAAGAAATTAAGACAGATGAAGTAAAACCTAGCTATTAAAAAAATAAGATAATGTGTAATAGATCAAGACCCGATTTGTTTAGCATTAAGTCAAATTAATCCAAAATGACTAATTTTTATTTTTATATTTTTTCATCTGAAATCAATATATACTATTTAAAATCTAATATTATATAAGTATAATAACTTATTGAATATATTAAGACAGACGAAGCAAAACCTAGCTATTAAAAAAAAAAAAAAAGATAACGTGTAGTAGATCAAGCCCCGATTTTTTTAGCATTAAGTCAAATTAATCCAAAATAACTTATTTTTATTTTTATATTTTTTTATCTGAAATCAATATATACTATTTGAAACCTAATATTATATAAGTATAATAACTTATTGAATATATTTTTTATAATTTAATTAATTTCTTTATTAAATTTTCTTTTTTTAGGTAGAGTATAAAAGAAATCTATGAAAATTTATTTAGCTTTAAAATGATATTTAAATACGAAATATAAAAATAAAATAAGAATTAAATGCGGAACAGCTGGTTGCTAATTTTTATGAGACTTTATAAAGTAAATTATTTGAAGAGTTAGTTGATTTAAGATTAGGGTTCATATAAGTTGATCTGTCAATGTTACTAAAAGATATTCGCATTACCCGATTATGGTATTCCCGTTGACTCTTGACTTGTAGATGCAATTAGACAAAAAGTTCAGACCTTGAAACGCCCGAAACATTGAATAGTTAGGATGTGCACGGTCATGTTCTTAGATCTGTTTCTGTGTAACATCAACCGCAAGAGGGAACCCGAAACACTAAACACTAACATACATGTTTAACGATTGACTGATACTCGAATAAAAGTTTCAATTTAGCCAAAGTAAATACTCCTGCGTTTTACAAAAGTTAACATTTTTACCTTTTTTTTATTAAAGTTTGGCATAAATATATTTATATTAATTTTTATCCTAAGAAATTTTTAAAAAATTTATTTATAAGCTAGAATATTTAAGGTGTCATTTTTATATAATAAAAAGTTTATGTTTCTATTAAATTTTTTGAAAGAAAAAATGTTATAAATTAATTTCTGTAAATAATAAAAGAGACCAGTTTTATGTGACAGATAAATTATATAATATAAACAACAAATACCTAGAGGCCGTATTAGTTCAAACATGAAAAAGTTACTGTTTCTTTTCTTATATATACGGGGAAAACATTGTTTCAGTTACTTTCTGTAGAATAGTTGATCTTTTTTTTTTAAATAAATCCATAAGCAAATACTTCATAAAAATGCAATTAAGCTTGTAATAACAAACAAATCTTTTTATAAAGAGTAGTTATTTATTCTTTTACTAGTAGTTGCTTATTCCTTTAGTATCATTTATTTATTTATTATCAATTTCTAGTTGTTATATTAGAGAAACTAGTTTTTTTTATTACTAGTTATTTATTCTTTTATCAAAATCTAGTTGTTATGTTAGAGAAACTAGTTTTTTATAGTGGTTATTTTTTCTTTAATTTGAAGCTATTTATTCTTTTATCAGTTCATGTTCTTTCTTTTATTAGTATAGGTTTATTATTTAACAATTCATATTTCTTCTTTTTTTTTTTCTTCCTACTTGATCTTTTTTAAAAGACTAGTTGTTGTCTCGTTAGAACTATTTTTTTTTTCTTTTGGGTGAAACTCTTGTTCTTTTAACCATTATTACTTATTTTTTTATGTTGTCAATATATATTTTTTTATCTTGTAAAATTAATTTTATTTCTGTTGAAAATTTTGTGTTTCTATTTTTTATTTTTTTTTGATACGCTAAACCTTTAATTCTTAATAATATGGATCGGTTCTTCTATAATTTAAATAGTCATTTTTATTAATTAAATATGTCTCTTATGATATGAAGTGTTATATAAAAAAGTACACATATGGAGTACAATTTTAGGAAGGAAAAAAAGTGAAACACATTTAATAAGAATTTATTCTTTTATTAGTTTCTACTTATTTTTTTTTTGAAATAAACTAATTGCTCTTTTTATCGGTAACTGTTGATTCCTTATTAAGTATGACTTATTTAGCTTCTTGATGCAAATAGGAGAGATAGAAACCACAAATTCTTTTTATGTTATGAGTCTGTTCTATTAATTAAAGCCCCCCAAAAAGAATGAAACCAATAACAAAAAAGGAAGAAGAAAAAATGGATAAAAATAAAGTAGTCATAAAAAGCACGATTTAGGAGGGGAAAAAATCAAGTAAAAGTGAGAAATTGCAATTGAAAGTGAAGAGGTTGATTAAAAAGAAAAACAAAAGACAATAATCAAGTTTGGAAAAGTTCAACAAAAAATCAAAGAAGAAGGAAGAACAAATGGTTTTTTTTTATAAAAAAAAAAAACAATCTAGTCCAACTAGGGGGATAAAATGTGGGTTGGTAACATGGAAAAGAAAAACCGAAAATAGATTAAAAAAAGGGGAATGATAGAAAAAACTGGAAAAATAAAAGAATAAAAAAAACTGAAAAAGAAAAGTAAAAAAAAAAAAGAAAAGAAAAGAAAACTGGAAAAAGAAATGCTATCACTGTAAGGGTTTATAATTATTGATCCATGAATTATTGCGAGGTGGGAACTGGAAGGGTACTTTTAAGTAGTTGGTCCACTCGACACACTCCAACACTTAGCCACGTAAAAACAAATAAGAGTAATCAAATCAGGGAGGTACGGGGAAAGGGTGTAAATAAATAAAGATAATTAATTATTCCTTGCCTTGCCATTTCCCTCCCTTAGCCCCAGCAATTGCCTCGACTTTGATTGGAAGCTTCCCAGCTAAGCGGGCGAAGACTGAAACATAACAAAGTCTCCGCCTTCAATTTCCCCCCATTTTCACTGCTCACCACCACCACCACCGCGCCATTTAAATACCATCTACTTCTGCCTCCAGCTTCCTTCACATCCAACCCAATCCAGCTTTCCACAATATTATTATCCGCTCGCTCAATCCAAAAGCAGATGTATGGAAAAATCCGGTAAGCCTGAACATTATTCTTCCAGCGGAAATGAGGATCGAAAGCCCGCCGGCCCCGTTTATCCCTATCATACTTTATGTGAGTCAGTCATTTTCAACCAAATCTAAGCTAGATCCATAATTGATCTCTGCATTCTTTTCCCGTCGATTCTTCCCAAAGTTAACTAGCGTCAAATGCTTATTTTCTCGATCGGCCGCTAGCTTAATTTATAAGTTTAATTTCTTTTAATTGTCACATCAAAATCTCTAGCTTGCTAATTAGTAGCATTAATTAGCATAAACTAGCTAGCTAATTTGGGTTTAATTTCTAGCACTGTATAATTTGTTCGTATTTGCAGCATGTTGCAGCAGCGACGATAACTATGTGTATTCTCTAGAATACTTGCCAGCTTCACTGAACCCACAGGATCCCAGTAACATGGGGCTAGAAGAGTGCTGGGCACCGACTCTGCCGAATCAACCCGGTTCAAGCAGTTCCACACCATTTCAAGCTCCCGATGAACTAGTCGACCCGATCCATCTCACGGAGACCACGGATAGGAACGCAAGGAAAAGGGAGATCGACAGGAAATATAGGGAAAGAAATAAGGTTTAAACTAGCTGGATTAAATCAATAATATTTATCATATATACTGGTCTTCTTTCTCTCAAGCTACCGTGCGTAAACTATATACTTAACTCGAAACATATATATATTGGATCTATCTATGTGCGTAGCAGAACAGGGAACAGGAGATGAAGTCCGACTTGGGCCGACTGGACCGAGAAAACGAACAGCTAATGGGTGAGAACGACTCCTTACGACAGAAACATGTTTCCATGGACCATTCTGTGCAATCTCAAGCCGGGGACATCCGACAACTTAGAGACCAGATCGAGTTTTGGAATTTCGAGCACGCCAAACAAATGGCTCTAGTTCAGACCCTTTCCGATCAGTTCCTGGTGAGCCTTATAGCCTGAGTTAGTTGATTATTGATTGATTAGTTAACTAAATCCTACTACCATTTTGGATAGGGCGCATTTAATTAATATATATGTATATTTGATTTTGATGTATACAGGCTTCTGTCAATGCTCAAGCTGAGAACCAGAGGCTAAGGGAAGAAAACCTTAGACTGCGGCAGAGCTTCGACAGGGATGAGACAGTGTTGAAGCTTGCCGAGGATACTGCAAATTTAAAACTTGAAAAGACACGTCTCACCATTCAAAATGATGCTTTAGTCGGCAAGATGGTTCATCGTCGTCATATCAATCCCAACTACAACCACACAGGGTCAGGGAGCAGTAATATGGAAAATTAAAATGACCTAAAAAGAAGTCGGTGGTTGCTACCTAGTACGAGTACTAGTAATTAATTAGTGTTCACTTCATTAATCCGCATTGGACCGGTTCAGCTTAGCCGATAATTAAGACTCCTGCGCTTGATCGATCATTGGTGGTTGCCTTGCCTGACCCCATCGTTATTCCTCATCATTATTGGTCCAAGTCCAACCGATAAGATTCCATTGATCGTTTAAAATAGTCGTAGTATTTTATTTTAGCAATCTGAGATATATATTACTCTGAATTTTCGTCCCCCCTAGAGATGTTAGAATTCAAAAAACAACGCATTTGGATGTTGGAGAATTGCTACAATTAAAATAATTATTACAGTTAATTACTATGATATGATATCTCTATTAATATCAATAATATTATATTACTATTATTAAAATAGTATGACCAAACAGTATATATAAAATAAAGTACAAAATTAATGTTCCCTCACAATTATTCCCGTTCTGATTTTAAAATAATTAAGACGCTGATTACGTAATATTTTTTATTTCCGGCAAAAAAACTACAAGACGAATATTGTATCATTCACGCAAATAGAGTCCACCTAAATTACAATATATAACCATATTTCCGAAAAATATACACATACTGGCATACCACGTTTTTCCTAAAACTGAATACTTTTCTCTGTGAGCTTGATTGGGCTTGATCATTTTTATCAATGGTATATTAATTACGCATATAGGAGGTTGACTCTTTTTAAAAATATATATATATTAGAATAAGATAATTATCACTAAGTTACTTGTTTAACATCCAATTTGAGATAAGTAAATATTTTTGGAAAAGAAAAGTATTAAGGTCTCATTTACAAATAACATTTACAATTAATATTAGAGTTTTGAATAATTAATTTAATGGTTAAAATGAAAATATTGAAGTTAAAAACTAATAATTGTCATTAGATGATTTTTTTTTTAAATTTTAACACTAATTATCAATACTAATACCAGAGAGTGCCTCAGCAACTCGAATTGGGAACAACGGTAAGCTTGGAATTCATCAACATCGTCCCAACTCCTCCTCACATTGGCAGTTAGTACTTTGAGAATCCAAATATAAAATGTCGAATCGCTTGGTAGATTAATTTATTAACTTTCATAGAAAAAAGCTATTAACTAGTTTTTTTTTTTTAAATGAAAGACATTAATAGGTTCCCCAGTGATTTTGATGGGTGGCTAAAGATTTGTTTCTAGTACTAAGTATAATTTTTCAAAAAGAAATCGTAAATGAATGAAATTAAGTTCGAGCTTCTTCTGCAAATTGTATTTTGTCTTGTAGAACATTTTCGAGCGGTTACATTATTTTTCTTTACCTACGAGATTATATCAAGGGGAAAACACTTTGTATAGAGGGGAACTCATTAATTGGTGTGTTGTTTTGGTTTCCGACGTTCATGTTTTTTTTTTGCACGTATTTTTTTTTAAAAAAAAGAAGATGATGAAAAAATAACTATTGAAATAGTAATAATTTTAAATGCAAGTCAAAATAATTTGCTAAATAAAAATATTTAAAAAACAATTATGATGATTGAAAAATAGAACATGCAATTTAAAAGAGACGAGTGGGAAGCATTAACACGCCATTGGCAGACTACCTGCGTACGGCTACCATAGAAAAGCAGATGCAATAAAAATCTAGATGTGCAGAATGATTCCAAATGACAAAATGATGGATCATCGTTGTTGGCCCACCACATTCAGCAATCAGTATTAAATTATAGAGTAAAGTACCAAAAAGGTGATTGTACTTTAGCCCTGGACACATTTGATCACCATTCTTTTTAATAGTGTCAAATGCATCACTAAATATAATATTTGGTGCCAAATCAAATATCAATGTTTTGACATAGAGTCAAATAGGTTCTCGATATAACTAATGATGGAAAGATTCCATTAAATGTTAGAATATTTCATTATGAGAAGACTATGTGGCAATTCAAGGAAGATTGCTTAGTAATTAATGATGAAATGAAATAACATGACATGTAGGCAAAATGGGAAGAAACATTTTTTGTCCTCTAATTTTATCAAATTTTTCACTTCAGTCCTATTTTCTGTCACCAATGCCAATCTAGAGTAACTGGTGAGCCGAGTCTCATTTTCTAGCGAGAATTTTTCAGTTCCTTCGTCTGACACTCATCACACGCTTGCTCAGCTCTGAGTTTATGATATTTTTTATTGGAGCTGGTGCACAACCAATTGGAGACATTTAAGGTGCGGGCTCGATTAAGAATATGGGCCCGATTAAGGTGTGGGTTTAATTAAGCTATAAGTTTGATTAAGGTGCGGATTCGATTAATGTGTGGGTTCAATTAAGGGTGCACAACTGATTGGAGGTGGTGCGGGTTCAACTAAAGATACGATGATGTTTTAAGTGGTTGAGGGTGGCGACAGTGTCAGGTTGGGTGATTGAGTTTGGTAGTAATGTTGGGTTAGGCAATTAAGGGTGGCGGCAGATCTGGGGTAACTATTGTGAGAGAGTTATGTACCTAAATGAAATAAATGAAATATTGAAGGCCAATATGAAGCATTTTGGTCAAATTGGGAACTAATGAAGTAGTTTAAATGTCTCAGTTAACAAGTCATCAATCAACAACTCATCCTTCTGTTAACACATAATCAAAACTAATGGCTTAATCATGAAGTTGGGCCCAACTTTAAACTTTAGTAATGCATTTGATACCAGTTAAAAGAATGGTGACCAAATGTGTCCATAGTAAAAAGTGAAGTTACTTTGTTGGTACTTTTCCCTAGACTATTTTCGAGCGAGCGAGCGAGCGTCCGTCCCTCTAAAAGTCCGTTACACCCGGTCTGATTGATCGGTAGCCTTGAACGAAAGTTGTACCAGCTCTCCAGCCGCGCGCAACCAAACCCTCGCGACTCGCGATCCCTTTGTCGCATATACAATACAACGACCCTGTCGGTAATTTGAAAACGAAGACCGCCGACCACGGTCTGGCACAATGTCATCATACCTCTTCTGTATAAATATCTACAGCCTCGCTGGTTCCAATTCACAGCGTGGGCGGCAACACAAGACGGACAGAAAGAAACTGTGACTCTGTAAGCCCAATTAGGCCATGCCTTCCCAATTTTTCACCAAAAGCTATGGAAGATGCAGGAAATTAAAGGTCCTTCCTTTCGTTAGCTCAAATTGTTAAGAAACCTGCGGATTCTTTTTGTGAAACAGGGCTGAATCATTTTTCTTCTTTCGCTTGCTTACGTTAGATGGTTCAAGTTTTAGGATATCTTTTAACAGTCGTGTTACTAATGAAATTGATCCGACTAGTTGGTTGTACGCTGCAGGAAAGAAGGGAGAAGCAGAAGCTGTCGAAGAGGATAATGCGGATTGAAAAAGACATGAAAGAAATAAGAAAGGATCAGGATGAGATTGAACAAGGGCAAAAGCAATTCGGACAACGATTTGCGGCTCTGAAATCTGCATGCCAGCGGTTGAGGCAGGAGACAGAGCACATTGTGAAGCAGAGTGACATAACCCGGAAGCGACTGGCTCTCATGTTTGACATCGTCAATGCCAGACAGAAGAAAGATCTCGCCACTGCCTCCCACCTCGCTCGCCTTCTCCGTTCCGAGATCGCTTCCAATTAATTACAATCTACCTGCACACATAATGCTTTCCCCTTGCTGTATAGCGCAAGTGCTCTGCAGACAGACTAGTATATGTATATGGCACATAAGTTAATTTGGTGTTCATTTTCTTCAAATAAAATTCTTCTTTCATCAATAGAAATCAATCTTATAAATACAGGTTAATTCCCTTGTGATCTACCTCTTTAACTTTAATTGCTGAAATTAAAAGATTTGTAGTAACTAGTTATTCTGTGGTCACAACAACAGCTAAATCGATCCATAATTTGGAAATTAAGTCACGCAGAAATTAAAGGGACCTTAATGAGCATCTTCTACTTCTAATTCGCAGCTGATGGATGGATGCCCAATTGCCCACAATATCGATATGATGAAAAAGACGGTTGGTGTTTCATTTTGTTGAAACGAATAAGACAGTAGTCTATATATGTAAATTGCAAAACTTGGGGCGATTAGCCATGGGCATGGTCAGGGCAAAACATCCAAACAGGCACAGCTGATTGTTGGATTGCTAGGAAATAACTGGGAAATAAGCAAGAGAAAGAAATTCGCTTAACCCGACCAAAATTTGCTTAGTTTCCCTTTAGCCTAAAATTCCTAAAATATTTCTTAGTACTTTATTTACTTAGGGAAAGAACAAATACAGTCCTAAAACTTTAATCACTTTTCTATTTAACTCCTAAAACTTTGCAAGATTCTAATTGAGTCCTAAAACTCTCAAAACATGTAAATAATTAGTCTTAAACAATTAGCCATCTGCTCTTGGATTAACTTTATGACTAACTGTTTACACATTTTTTAAGTTTTAGGAATAGAAATTCACAAAATTTTAGGATTTAAATAGAAATTCAAAGAAACTTTTAGGACTTAAATAAAAATGTTACAAAAGATTTAGGATTGAAAGTGGTATTTCCCACAAACTTTTGTTCCATTGGCATTTGACGATCTTTAGGAAAAATACCAATTTTTCTTTCATTATTTTTCTCTCAGATGCTTTTCAAAATTGATCTTCCATTTTTCTTACAGTGAGAAAAGCAAATAACTTCTCTTTCAAATTTTTTGAAAAAGATAAAATAAAATTTTTTTTATTTATGCATCAAATGATAGAAAATCACACTCTGTGAAGGATTTTTTTTATTATCATTGTTTAAATTAATGCAACACTGACTTGGTTTGGAGCATACTTGACATACAAATTTGGTCTTTTTTAATAGGTCTGTTAATATTCTTTTTTAGTTTGGTGAAACTATTATCTTATTTATCTTTTTGAAAAATTTCCAAATTCATTACTAAGCTTTTTATTTCTATATGAGCTTAATGGAGTTTGCTTTTTAATTTCTAAAAATAATTAGTCTGAGATATCTTTTGTTCTTAGAAATTTTTAATCATACTTTAGGATCTTCAAAAAGTATTTTTAATTTTTCCTAAAAAATATATATATTTTAGCTTTTTTTCTAACTTTATAAAATGTAGAAAATTATAAATAAAAACTACTCAAAAGGAAAATTAAAAAATTGTAAAAATTCTTGCTTTTAAGAAAAATATTTTCGTTGAAGGGGTAAAGACCACTATTAGGCCGAATGCTTTACAAATTTTTATTTAAGTCCTAAAACTTTGCCAATATCTATTTGAATCCTAAAACTTACAAAACGTATAAACAATTAGTTCTAAAGTTAACCACATAACAGGTGGTTAATGATTTAGAACTAACTGTTTGCATATTTTGAAAGTTTTAGGACTTAAATAAAAACTTGCAAAACTTTAGAATTTAAATAAAAAATTATCAAAATTTTAAAAGTGAATGTGCTCTTTCCCAACATTAAACCCATTTTCCACTTGTTTTCAATGTGTGCTAATTGATTAGATACATGAACTTGTTAGATTTGGTACGTGCTTAGCTTTGTTATGCATCTGGTTAAGTGTGCCATAGAGAAGAACAAACGACATGGAGACTAGGCACTGTGGCATGTGGTGCATAGTAAAAATAAAACTCTGGGGACCAATGAGAAAAATAAAGACAAGTTGAGGGAGAAGAAGGGAGTTTGTCAAACCATACTTCTAGGTCACAAAATGTATTATTGTTCACATGAATCCAACAATATTGACATAGTAGAGCTACAATGACAACCAACTCTGCTTTTGTGTGTGTGTAATTATTATTTTTATATAGAGTAATTACTCCCTTCATCCTAAAAAGGCTGAAACGTTTTCCTTTTTGGGTTGTTCCAAAAAAGATGAAACGTTTCTCTTTTTAGTAAGTCTTTTATACTTATTTTCCTATTTTACCCATTTTTTCATCCAACACAGTTTTGACTTTTGATTTCTCTCTCCATCTCTCTTCCTCCGCCATTGAATTAGGGATCGACAGTTGACAGTGAGGGCGAAATCGGTACCAGCAAAGACAATTGACGATTGAAAGTGTAGGCAAAATCGACGATCGATGTCGACGGAGATGATTGTATAACCAATGACGGCATGGGTTGAGATAGCAAAAAGAGGTAGTGGGTTGAGGCATCAAGAGGAGGCAGTGGGTCGAGGCGGCGAGAGGAGGATGTGGGTCGAGGATCTGAGGGGTGATGAAGAGGCCATGAGTCGAGGTGGCAGAGAGGTTAGGTTGCGGGGAGGAGTAGTAGTAAGCTAAGGTGAGGAGAGGTGAGGACATTGGGGCTTCAAGGAGATCGGGCTGACATGAAATTGATGATTTGGCTTGACTGGCGATTCAATGGCAACAATTTAGGGAAGACAAGAAGCAGAGGAAGAAAAGGACAGAATTTAGGAAAAATTATTTAGGAAATGTGATTTTAAATTATTTTTTATAAAATGAAAGTATTTTTTTGTTAATTTTTAACTTATCTGACCTAAAGAAGAAAAATTAGTTAAAAATACTTTATTTTAATAAAAATATTATAATTTTATTTTTTTGAATTATTGAAATGTAATATTTCATTGCATCTTTTTTTATAAAATATCCTTCATCTTATTAGCAATAGGCCATATAACATCTATAATAGAAGTAAAACACTAAGGTACAGAGAGTTGGTTTAATTATATGCCTTACAATATATCCCAAAGTTATTACTGGGAAGAAAACTTTCATGAATAATTTGGACAATTCCAATATTCATACATACAGATTTGAAGATATAGACCAAAAGAACAAAGTAACAAACAAACCAATAAACTAACTAGACATACCAATACATTAATTGGAACCAACATACGATTCGACTAATGCACCACAACCCAAGCATAACACTTGAATGAGTGCTAAAGAAAACAAAAGCATAAAAATAAAATGAAAATGAAACAAAAAAGCCCCCACAATACATTATTCGGATATTACTCACCATTGTTACAAACTTTGTATTGTCTTTTTCAGGTTTAACCAAACTACCATTGATGAACCAATGAATCAAAACCCATTATCAAGCTAGCCACGATACTCAACGTTTGTCAACAAGTTCGTCCTTAAAAAAGAATGGATCGCCAAAAAGGGCAACTAAGTGATATAGGATAATAGATCAACCAGCAATACTTGGATTGAAAGCCAAGCTCAACCCGATACATAGCTGATTGAGGAAAAATATTAGAAAAGTTAAGAAGAGGCTGAGAGCGGCTAGAGGGTTTGTTATATGAAAAAAGTAACATTTCAATAAATTGATAATTTGAACAAGTAATCACTTTATATAAATGGCAGATAACATAAGTTCTCTTCCTATATCAAACACCACATGAGTGTCTGCATCTTTCTCTCTCCCTGTTTTTTTTCCCATCCTTTTGTCATGTTGACTTTTAATTTCTCATTCTTTTTTTTTTTAAATGTGGTAAGTTTTTTGAAGATTCCTGCAATGTTTGTTTTTATTTGAGATTATTGATTGAAAACCTTCAAAGGCTTCTCACAATTTCTTTCTAAGTGACACAAAACACCTAAAATAAGAGATGCTCTTGTACAAATTCATGATTTTTCATTTTTTCAGGGGAATCATTCAAAATTCATGGTTGTTGGAAAAAAAAGACCAATTATATGAAGAAATTGTTGAATTCTTGCAATAATAGCATATAAAGCAAGAAGGATAAAAAAGACTAAGAGAGGGAGAAAGAGAAGGGCCATGATGAGATGAGAGACAAATAAAGGTTAAGATGAGATGGTAGAGAGAGAGATGTGATGAGACTTGAGAAAGGGACAGATGACATAGTATAGACTTTAGAGAATAAAGATAAATGAAATTAGAGGGTAACAAAGATGAGAGATATGATGAGAGGGAAAAAAAGATTGGGTATACTATTAAATAATTAAAAAAATAAAGAATTGAGGAGATAATGTAAAACTTTAGTTATTGGGAAAAATTCTCTCAAATACTCCAACTAGATAGAAATAAAAAATTATTTAAAAAAGGAAAATAAAAAATTATTAATTTGTGGTGGTAATGTTTTTTATGGAGATAATAGTTTTTAAACAAAAAAAACATACAACTTTTGATTAAATTATACAAAAATATTGCCTATATCCTTAGTTCTTTAGACCATTTCAATTTTTCACTTAAAAAATTTAAAAATTATACTAAAACTATAAGTCTTGCAATTTATAAATATAAAATTTTTAGAAAATATTAATATATATGATAAATTTAAGTCAAACTTGAGTCAAAAAAACTTAAATGGTACAAAAAAACTTAGAATGGGGGGAAATATGTGATTTAGTGACTTTTACATAAATAAAATTTACTATAAAATATAAATAATAATTTAATTTAGACACTTTCATGTCGTTCTTATAGATGCATATTTTATAAATAAATGCTTTCATACTCTTTCACTCATTTCGTATCATCTAGATTTCATTATTGCCTTCTGGCTTTTGTCAAACCTTTGCATTTTTTTCATTTTGATACTTAATTGCATTGCTTATTGGAAGAATATTGGAATAGAAAATGAGGAAGAAAAATGAAATCAAATAGCAATGTTCTCTTTAAGTCCCTAATGCTTTTCCCCGTTTGAATGGTTTTCTATTCTTGATTTTAAGTGGCTCTCATATGTTTTGACTAGCTTTCGACCTTGGTATGCTCAAGCAAAAACTTAGACCATAGAGGTTGACAATTCATGGTTAAATTAGTTAGTCAGTTTCAGGTTTGACAAACACATGACTTCAAGTCAAGGACTTACCAAAGATGCAGCATGTCAAATGATGTGCAAGAAAATGACTAGCTTTGTTTAAGAATATCATATAAAATCAGTGTTAGAGGTTAATGTTATGAACATAGGAGTTTTAAATTTATAACCCCCATCCATTCGTAGGTGTACAGTGCTGTTATGTACAAGTGGTGAATACGGGTATCATCCCAAGGGAAAGTTGTGATTCCAAATAAATTCAAGTCTTAGATGCTCTAACACTAAGGTTAAGTCAAGGAACAAGCAATCAATTTGTGGGAAAAAAAAATTAAGTAGACTAAGTGAAAGTAAATTTGAAATGAAGTTGTACAAAAAGTAAAGGATGCTACCTAACACTACCAAACTAACTAAACTACTAAAGTTGATTTGCCTTATAAGAGTAGTTATCCCCCTAGGATGGTATTACTTAACCTTGTCACTTAAACTAATTTGAAGTAAAACGGTTATTGCTTCTTATGTGGTGTAAGGATTTTAGTCTCAAGTTCTTTTCTCTCAAGATGAAACTATGATCACTAATAGTCTAATAATGAATTTCCTCAAATTCACTAATCAAACTATGGTGGATTAAGCAGTAACCCTTCTAGCACACCTAATAGGAAAATTGATTACCTCGAATCCCTTAACATAGCATGCTATTCCCCAGTTCCATCTTTACTCTTTCTCTCTCAAGATCTCTCTCAAGATAAGTTAGAAATTTAGATGCAAGTATGAAATGGCCAATGATAAATAAGATTATCCATAAGAGAAGAGACAACATAAGAAGTAATTTTCATGAAATACCTCAAATTAACAATAAAAAAACCAAGTCAAGAGTACATTTTAAGGAGATAAATGAAGACTACTCCATGAAAATGTAAAACATAGAATCCATAAACAATAAAAACAAAAAAATAGAAGAAGAATAACCCAAATAACCCTCTTTGAAGCCTAGACTCATAGCTCTTCAAGTAATGCTCCAAAGCTCCTCTAAGAGATAACAATGGTGGCTCCAAGTGTGCAAGAAAATGAAGAACAATAAGAAGAAAAAGAAAAAGAAAAAGAGTTTGTAACCTTAGCACTTGTTCTAAGCTCGAGCTATAGAGAATAGGTGTTGGAGGAAAAATTTACACATGATCCTTAATACTTCTTTTATCCAAAAATAGGTAATTGTAGTTCATTTTTTTATTGTTTTAGTCCATGTTTAGGTTAAATTTATTTAATTTCATGTTTATTTTTATTATTTGTGTAAGTAGCATATAATTGACACTCTCTACTTTGCATATTCTTTGCATCATTTGACTTTTTTGCTTAGTTTGACTTGACTTGATTTATATGAGTATTTGTTTAAAATAATTTTAAAAAAATATATTTAGAAACTATATGTCTTGATTTATCTTTCTTATATAAAAGTTATTCATTTATATACTAAAATGTTAAAAATAAAAATTAGCAATTAATTGCTAAAAAATAAATGATGCAAAGAATATGGAACAGAAGGAGTAACATTTCATATAAACACTTAAAGACTTATTACAACTAAAGAGTTATAAACTAAGAAAAATTATTATCATTAATTGATCAATTAAAAAATAAGACAATTGATTTTCAAACATAATTACGTAATTAATCAGTTTGATACTTATTATGTTGCTATTATTGTTGTACTCTAGCAGTTAGAACCCAAGTGTAGGTTGCTGTAAGTAAAAAAATCTTGGGAGTCCGAGTGTTGAATCACAGGAAAGTGAATTAAGAAATATAAATTACAAATATTTAATAAAAAATATTTTCGTGAAAGGTGTGAATAAGTGTTGATTAAAAATTCAAATTCAAATAAAATAGCTAAGGTTAGGGGATCCACTTTTAGTATATCGGTTATGATTAATTTTAGCCTATCTTACCACTCAATTGAGATCCACACATAAAGGAAGTCCCAATCGAAGAATTTAGTTAGTATTAACTTTCATTGATCTTAAAACGCCAACGCTTGCTAATGGGTTCAAATATCTATCATGCAAACCTTTGTCTACAATAACTCAAGATTCCAATATAGTCAGCAAAATCATGTTCTACAGAGAGAATCAAGTAACTTTTGTGTGAATGATTGACTATGATGAATCAAGACTCCACTTAACAAGGAGGGAAGTTAAATAGATTAAGAAAAAAAATACCATTAATGTTATGATCCATTCAAATCAATCATAACCTTTACACCAAAAGCTTCACTCTTTTACCTTAGCAAAAGAAAGATTAGTTAGTCATGATAAAATTAAACAACATGTAAAAACATGAAATGAACATGGATTAAAAGATCAAAAGAAGAACAAGAAGAAGAACGAGAAAACACTTGGATAGAGTTTTGGTATTGAAAACTAGAACCAAACTAAAGAATAAAAGCTAAAGATGATACAAGAATATAAATGAGACATAAAAAATGACATCTTCCCATCCTCCCCCCCAAAGTGCTTATTTATAGAGTTTTGGGGTGGGTGAAATGGTAAAATAGTAAAATGTAGGTAAATACAAATCAACAAAACGGGCTGAAACTTCTTTTTGTTTTCCGACCGCTGTATACATCAAATCAGCTCTTCCACAAGTACAAGACTTGTAGATCTCTTCTTTAGCTTCGAATCGATAGCTTGCTCATTCAAATTGGATATCTGTAGCTTAAGTTATGATTTTTCTACCGAAACTGCTCTTCAATACACAAAAGAACGAATGGTCTCATCTATAATCAGATTTCACCAATAAAAATGATCAAACTAGCTCGAAAATGGAGCAGAGTTGAAGATCTATGTGTTGGCTTTCAGATGAATTTGGAATCACTCAGTTCCAACATCTACAGCTCCAGATATGATTTTTCTCATGAAGGGTCACCAAGTGATTATGTTACCTACGTAAAAATAATTATTTAATATTAATGAGTAGTGAAAGCGCGTATGAATAGTAAGTCAGTGAATAGCGACTCGGTGAATAGTAACTCAACAAATAGTGACTCCGTGAATAGTAATTTACTGAATAGTAAAAATGCGTTAATAGTAACTTGATGGAAAAATGCTCAGAATAGAGAAATTAATCATACTCAAAGTATATAATGATGATTTAAACCCTTAATAGCAATACACTTGTGAATATTCATCAATTATAATAACTATTATTTAAATTTTGTTGTTTGAGTAATTATTATGTTATTGGTAATATTTTGCAAAATTTTAACAACTAATTATATGGTGAAGAGTTATATGTTTGAAAATAAATTATTATAAATTGAGACAAAAGATAAGAAATAATTTCTCAACATAGTCATTTGTTTTGAGAGACATTTATTATTAGATGAATCTTTTTCATAGCATAGGTGATAAATTTTTTTTTTCGAATAGAAAATAAATTGAATTTTGATAGTCATATGAGTTCCTGTTTATGTTCCCTTACTTATGTGCATTATTTTGCTTTGTTTTACTAATACTTAGTATCATTTTTAGTTTTGTAGGTTACATTGCATTCTTGGAGGGCTTAACGGAGCAATGAGTAGAAATTTGGGGCTAAATTGGACGAAATAACAAAGATGAAGAAGCTAAAGGCCAAAAAAAAAGAAGGCTGAAGCAGCAAAAAATGCAATCCCACAAGGAACTGTTCGATCACACTTCATTTGGAGAAAATCACTTGAGGCAGCCAAGTGCAACCACACTTTCTTTCTTCATGGCAAAAGTGTGACCACACTATGAAATGCGCTATCGCACTTTGCACCTGGACAAGAAGGGGATTACATTTTCAAAAAGGTGTTTTTGGAGCTTGAAGACCCATTTCTTTCACTTACCAACCTTGCCATTGAAGAATTAGAGGAAGATGAAAGAGGATAAGACTCGAGCCTTATATTTGTATAATTTTTAGCTAGGGTTAGGGGATCATCAACGTCATATTCACTTGTAGCCTCCTTGGAAAGACTTAAAACTTGTTCGTAAGGATTCTTGTGTTCTTCATCTTAGAATTCTTGGTTTTTTAAGGATAAGCTAGGAGTTGCCTTAGAGATCAAGTCATTGTGTCTACAAGGGGGTTCTTGGTTTTTTTCTTCTACTCTTTTCTTTTTTTATTTGGTGAAAACTTGTTGAATCCAAGAATAATGTTTGTTCTTCATTTAGTCATGGAGTAGTTTGTTTACACTTTCTATGGTTGTAATTACTTGACAATGGTTTTGTTTAGATGAATTTATGAATGAGTGTTTAGATTTTCCCTTCAATACTTATTCTTTCTTCTCTTTATACTTATTATTGCTTGATTAGTTTGTAGCCACAATCAATTAAGCATATAAATTTTCCTTTTTATGCTTGGGAGAGTGTAAGAGAAATTAGACCTAGGAGAATAAGGTGGTAATCATGGGCATGTTGGAAAACTTGTCCAGGGTACTTGGTTGATGGAAGAGTGTTCTTTACAATGTCTCTTTTTGATCAGTAATTGTGATGGGAATCCTTGTTAGTTTATGCTTAGGAGAATGACCATTAACTTAGGAAAGTGAAGACCCAATTAGAAATCATCACCAACAAGTAGGAGAATCCCTAGGAGTAATTCACTTAACTAACCTAGTCAAGTGATGAAAACCATAGGAAGTGTGTCTAGTTTTAGTATCAAGAAAACCTTTTAGTAAGAGAGTATTGCTTGTTCTTGTTTAGTTGTTGAGTGCTTGGTTAGTCTTAGGAATTTAGGTTCTCCATTTGAAGTAGATTAATCGAGTAAAATAGAATTATTCATTTGTTGTTAGTTTAGCTAAAGCGAATTGTGGAAATTGGGGTAATTGTTCAATTTAATCAACAATTCCCGTGGGATTGACACTCAGTTTTCCGCACTACAAAACGATCCATTTACTTACGGGTAAAGTGTGGTTTTAAGACATATTGTCCACACAACAATTTTTTTTTTAAAAAAATGAATCTCATATGATAATAAAATGTAAAGCAAGGACAATTTGGTCTATTATATTGGAGCACTTCTTGATAATATCAAAAAAATATATGTAGAGATAAAGACACTTAAAATTGGTATGATTAATTTGTTTTTCATAAAAAATTATTGAAAAAAATAAAAGGTACTTCTATACAATACACACACACACACGCACGCACACATACTCACAGAGAAACTATAAAAACCAAAAAACTTGTCAAACAATATTCTAAAAGTGCTCTTAAGGTTCTTTGATTTATTAAATTTTGATTTAGATAAAATTTTAGAAAATTGATATAAATAAAAATAAGAATTTTTAAATAATATTATGTCTTAAAAATATTTATCAAGTATACCATAAACTAGTTTTAGTCAATGTTTTACAGAAAAATTATTTAATAGTAATAGAAAGAATATGTACTTAAATAAATTTTACATATTCATGGACTAGATCAATCTAGAATGAACTACAGTTATATGAACATGAACAAAAGAAATATTAAGCATCACTTTTGCATTTTTCCCATAACACATGAGTTGGTTTGGACCAACTTATGTCATTTCTCAAAATTTGAGGGCCTAAATATACGGTGTTTGAGTTAAGGGACTGACTCGTGCTAGTTAGTAAAGTTGGAGGGCTGCTGATGCACTTAGTCGTTAAACTAATTGAGTTCAACCACAGTTTGTGCTCGACTTGTTTATTTGCATGAATAGCTAGCTCATTTGTTTTTTTAGCTTGTGCAGAAGCTTATTTAAAGTGTATTTGGTTGAGATTTTTTAAAAATATTTTTTGTTTTGTGTTTGAAGGTCATTAGTGTTCATTCTAATTAAAATTAGACAGTATTGCAAACTACACAAACCACTTTATTTTTGTAAAATGATAACTTTGAAATATGTTAAAATTTTTTAGAAATTAATTATTAAAAAAAACTGTTATTTATGTGATTAGTAGTGTAGAGCTAGGTACCATAGCCAAGCTTGAAAATCAACGGTTGATGGTACTAAGTCCCTTTCTCTTATTAATACAAACATTCATTAGTAATGTGAAGTGCAATGAACATTTTTGTTAATTCTTGCCCAAGAATGTGCCTCCAATTAATTGTTTAGTCTGGATTTGTAAATCTAGAACACTAGCATGTTCTCAAATATTTCTAAACATAAATGACCCGAAGTGATCCGAACAATAATATAAGTTTCCTTAGTGAGCTTGTGTCGGAAAAGACCATAAATAAACAGGGCTCAAACATGACATCATTGAAACTAGTTTGTTTGCTTTATGGTTATGTTCATTAAATTTGGGTCATGCAGGGGCGTGATGGAGAAAGAGTTGGGAAACTAGGGTTGTAAGAAGAACTTTCACATAAATTGTTTCCTAATCACCATTTTCTTGTACATTGGTCTCAAATATTTATAGTTCATTGCAAATTAGTTCCTAACCCTTATGCAAGATTCAATTAGCACCACAAAAACTTCATTTAATTAACTATAAAAAATTGTTTCATAAAATGATTTTACTTGGATATAATTTTCAAACAATTTAAATTAGCATTTAAAAAATTGATGTTAATTGGTTACATGGGAGTTAACAAATTTAAACTGTTAAGTTAGTATCTTTCAATAAATTCAAACTCTATCATAATTTTTTGAAAATTAATGGAATGTTTAGGCTATTACTTTTTTTTTTTTTTTTGTAAATCAGATTTTGTATCTTGTCTAAGGTTAGAGAATAATATGTAATACATTATAAAGGTTTGAGACAAGTATATAATGACATAGAAGTGAAAGGCTAATGTACAATAAAAATTAAAAATTTGGGACTAATGGTGGTGCATTTGTGGTGGAGGGATGGTAACTGGGCAAAATAGGCTCACCATGAATTTCGAGCCTCAACATGTGGGTACACTAACACTAGTGTTTTTCTTGCCGTTCACATTCTGCTTGCCACGAGTTAAAAGGCTAAAAGAGGAAACTTACCATTTAAATCAACAAGTGAAAATGTTGCGGGCCAAAAAGACAATAGTCGTAATGTTGGCGAGTACATCGCGCGAGATCGCGCACAGGAGGATGGACAACAGTTAGCCTATCTCGCGCGACCTCATTCCACATCGAACGCTTCAATGTCATGTATCGGCATCCCTCTCATTGAGCCTGTATAAAAGGGCGAGGGCGAGAGCGAGTGCTTACCTATCTACACGGTCTCATCTTAATTAGTAAGAATTACTATTATTAGCCCTCTTTATCAGGCTTAGCTCAATCTGCCAAGGAAATGGGGGATTTTAGGAGCCACCATGTTCATGGAAAGGTCAAGGTTCATGGGAGATTCGGGTCAGAATCTAACTCTGCAGTTGTTCTCCCTTCGGCTATTAGCAGTAAGTAGTACGGCATACCTTTTTCTTCTCCTCTTCAGATCCGGAATCAAATAGAGTTGATAATTGATTGTTGCATTATATCCGATCACGTTTTTCCTGTAGTTCCGGAATCGCGAAAAGATTCAAAAGCCATAGCACTCCCAGGTCACCAGATTCGTCATATGTGGATTTGATGATCTAAGATTCTCTCAGTAGATTCTTGTCTGGTTTTTTTGTTGCAGAGCACAATCCCGATGAATCGGAGATTTTCAACTTCTTGGAAGATCTGCCGACCACTAATATCATGGCCCCGTTGACTTCAACAAATCATTACAGTCAGCCTTCGCCGGCCGCCGGGACTAGCCGGAGCACTACCCCCAAGAACGCCAGGAAACGGGAGAGCGATAGGGCCTACAGGGAAAGGCAGAAGGTATATAAAATAAACTCGATCGACTACTCATTTCGAAGCTTGACTTGCTTCTCGAAGAGTGATTGAACTGAAAGCTGTTAAAGTAATTAATCAAGGTTGTGTTGTTTTGGGGCAGAAAGGGAAGGTGGAGATGAGTTGCAAGTTGGTGACGCTAACTGAAGAGAACAATCGTCTAGATGCAGAGAACAGAGACCTGAAATCGCGCCACAAAGACATGAACGAGGTTCTACAGTCCCAATCGGAGGAGATAGAGAAGCTCAAAAGTGACAACGAGCGTTTGAAGTCGGATTACCAGAACCAGCATGGCCTTGTGCAGACGCTGTCGGCGCTCTTAGTGAGTGTGTCTAATTTCATCGTCGTGTTTGGTTAATGTAGTTGCAACCATAAAAAAGTAAAGCTAAAGCTGCTACGTTTATTAAGAGTAGTGTTAATAATTTAGCGCAATTATTGGGATGCAGGCGAATGCTCCAGATTTGCAGCTGGAAAACAGGAGGCTGGAAATCGAGAACGGATTGCTGAAGCAGCTGGAGAATGTGAGCGATAAGATGGCGGCGCTTATGCAGGAATCTGCGAGGCTGCAAATTGAGAATAGGATTCTCAGGGTCCAGAACAGTGCTCTCTGTGGAAGGATGATCTCTGACTCTGAGTCTGAGCTGCCAAGTTAGTACATTTGTAGACTCAAAACATGCACCATTAATTCTTAGAAGCGATGGATCTGTGGCAGTCCAGTCCAGTCCAGTCAGGCACCCATCGAGGCGAGCTGGTAAAAATAGATTAGGATTCATAAGCGAGCTAGCGTGTATTTTAGCTGTACCGGTTGTTGTGGGCTACTGGATCGCTCGCCAGTTTGTGTATTACCATTTACCATCCATCTCATTTATTCTATTGTTTGCAAGTGTAGTCAGTAGTGTTAAAAGTTTTCTGATTCAATTATACTGATACTGGTCATGATTATATGTGTTATGTCTTCTTTTTTTTATATCTGATTCTTGTCCAGCCACCACGCATGCAGCTGTAGCTGCTCTTTGGGAATTTAATGGAGATCAATATATAATTATCTCCTTAGTTAGTTAGAAAAGCTTGAGGCTATCTATCTATCAACACAAGAAAAAGGAACAAAGACCCAACATGGACAAGCCTACCCGGCTGCTACTACCATTTGACTATTTCTCATTAATTATCCTCAAAACACTTTGGCCATTGTTCATGTTTCCAGAGATCCATCCCACCAACATTCAAACTTATGATATTTTTTGCTCGGGTGAAAGTGCAAATTTATCACTAAAGTATTGGTTATAGAGCAATTTTGCCATCAAACCTTTTTTTTTTTTTTGTCTCAAGTTTACCATCTATCTTTTTTTTAGAGCAATTTTATCACTATCCCTTAAAAACTTATGTGGTTAATTTGCGATAAGGAAAAAACATTGATGGCAAAATAGCTTTATGACCAAAATGATAGTGGTAAAATTGCCCTAATAAAAAATATTGATAGTAAATTTGAGATGAAAAAAAGTTTGATGGTAAAATTGCTCTATAACCAATACTTCAGTGATAAATTTGAAACTTTTCCCTTTTTGTTGCCTGCAAAATTATTTTTTTGAAACAACTCATTCTCATCCTTAGTGCCCTTTGCATAAGCACTCTTCCACAGCCTCCTTTTATAGAAATTTCTCAAATGCAGTTTGGGGTCGGACCAAAGTTTGGGGGCACCGTGCTCCAAAGATTTAGATGAAAATAATTCTAGGATGATTTATTCTTCCATTTTACAGCGAGAAAAAAGTACTCCTTTGTAGTTGGTCACAATGGCAAAAATAATACTCTTTCCGTCTCAAATTTTTTGCACTATTCATTTTTTAGCGATTAATGTATAATTTTTTATTTTCAACAGTTTAGTATGTAAATGAAAAACCTTTATATAAGAATAATAAATAAAGACATTTAGTTTCTAAATACATTTTTTAAAAAAAAAATTCTATAAAATACTAATATGAATAAATTTAAGTCAAACTATATAAAAAAGTCAAATGATGCAAAAAAATATAGGACAAAGGTAATAATAATAATAATAATAATAATAATAATAATAATAATAATAATAATAATAATCATCATCATCATCATCATTCAATGAAATACACATTCATAAAACTATCAATTAACATTACTTAAAATCTTATTTCCTTTTTTTTCAATATTCCATTCAATCAACTTTCTATATTGTTCTGACAATGTACTTATCCAAATTAGTAAAGATTTCTTAAATCTTTAATTACTTCAAGAAGAAAGTAGATTTATATTCAGAGTATGAGGTTACTCTTTAAACTAACATTTTATTAAAGAAAACTAAGAAACAATTCATTAAGTGAGTTTAATCCAAACTGGTTTACTATTATTTTTATGCTGTTTTTGCTTGGAATCAATTTTTAATTGAAAGCTAAATTTATGTAGATACAATAATCTATTGAAAATAAAAATTTTATAATGTTATTAAAAATTTTTGAATTTTTATTTTTAATGCCTAAAAAATAAAAATTTATAAAAATTTAATAATATCATAAAAATTTTACTTTCAATGGATCATTATATATACATAATATTGACTTTTAAATAAAAATAAGTTACTTTAAATTGAGTTGACATAGGCTAAAAAAAATTAAGTGCTAGTTTTAGGTAGGAGAATCCTAAATATAAAATTAAATTTATATATTCTATTTTACTGCAAAGTTTTAATTGTTTTCAAGAAAGTATAAATCAATATGATATTAGCACAAGAAAATGGGCGTAAGTCTAACATGCACCATACCATTTATATTTATATATATTTGTATTCCAATTCTATCTTTTATGTCATAAAACAAGTGCAAACACATTAAATTTCATGTTACCCTCAAAATTGGAGATATATATAAATCATATATCAAATATGTATAAACTTGATGTACAAAAAAAGTGATGAGCATGTGCAAATAATGTGTATCATATATACAAATGATATCATGACAATGTCAATACATTCAACCTCTTATAAAAGATAATGCATCAAATCCCGCTTCTTACTAAAATCAAATTATGCATAAATTAGGTGAAAAATATATATATATAAAACTCAATGTATAAAACAAATGCAGGATATTTACAAAATGCATGTCACATATATACAAATGAGATCAGAGATATGTAACTGATATATTCAATTGTTCTAATTATAAAAATTATTATTGACCTATTCAATTGTATGTATAAGTTCTTTTATACATATATAATTATATGTTTATATGATTGTATCTATATATTGTACATCTTATACTTTAGTATTAAAATTGTTCTTTTATTATTTTGATATAAATATAATTTTTTAATTGCGTATTATTTTTACTTGTGCACATATGCGTAAGTAAAAAACATCTGAGATTGATTTGGGAAAAAAATATAGAAATATGAGGGATAAAAATATAGGGTTGACCAAATTTCTTTGTTTTTCTCTTTTCACAAGAAACCTAGTGGACGAACAGACGTGCAGCAGGCTGCCGCCGCCGCTAAAACGGCTTCCGCCAAGATCCCCGAGAAAAAGGGGTCTGTGACGGTCTACTTGTTCCAAATTGGGGAGGTGTTGCCGATTGTCGACGGTGTCCGGTCGTCGTGGAGGAAGCTATGAACGAGCTCGGGAAGGCAGGGGTTAGGAATAGAATCGATGGCGGAGCGTTGAACCGCTGCTATACATTGGCTATCAAATGGGCCTTGAACTTATCAGCGAGGCCCTGGGTGTGTCTCTTGGCACTTCTAGAACGGCAAAAAAAGTGAAAAGTGCTAGAGAGAAGATCTTTTCAGAACAGCGAATCAGTGGTTCAGGAGGCGGTGAGAGAGGGCTGAGAATATGATGGAAATTAGGAAATTTGAGTTCGGGCATAAGGGTGATTGTAAGGGTATGACATACATGAGCGGCGGTGAGAGAGCGGGGGCTGAGAATATGATGGAAATTAGAAATTTTGATTTCGGGCATAATCGAGAAGATACGATAATAGCAATTAAGTCCTGTAGTGTCTCAAAATGTAAGAAGTCGCATGAAGATTTGTAGAAATTGGGAATGCAGGAACTTTCAATTGGCATATGAACTGTTCTGGTTGGTGAGAAGAAAGTTACCTGCAACCTACTTCAAACATCAACTGATAACCATCTGGCATGGCATGGCATGGCATGTCAGATGCAAATATCCTCATCAATACTGCCCCTGTGACACGAGCGGAAACTATTGAAGGCAGCTGCGCTTGGGGGCTCAATGCCTTAACAAGGATGATATATATCACTAGAGAAGAGGCTACCCAGCTTGTTCTGAATATTGGACATTACCATTCTTACTCCTGAGACACTAGAAGAATTGGCCGACCTATTCCTCTTGCCTTCTGGAAAAGTTACAAAGTATGCTCACCGGAACCAACCCGCCACCGAAGCCTCCTATGCTATTTATTTGTTTACATTTTGTGATGGCATGTTTTTGGATGATAAACTGGTCTGGTCTGTGTTTGGTCATGGCTACATCAACTCTTTAATACGCGACACAACTAGTTCAACATGATTGTGTTAAAACATCTATCAAATAGTTTATTTATGTTCTAACCCAAGTCTTTTCATCTATGAGTTGAACAAATTGATCCTGGGTCATGTCTTGTACTTCCACTTTTACAGCTCTAGTTAAGTCCGTTCGCCAGGACTTTCTAATTCAATTTAAGGCAGGCCCCAAGTTCCCTCAAGTTCAGCTGCCAAATGTCTTGTGCTCATCTCCTGGCCACTCCCAGTCTTACTCCTATACCTTCTCTCCAAACTCACCCGCCTGCCCCATCTGCCTTCTCTTCCAAACCCATATCAACAAAAACTCGGACCCAAGTCTCATGGGTCGAATTACTCCGCTCCAGAACCCGATCCAACGAGTTCCGGGGAGCCATATTAGCATACAGCGACATGATTTCTTATAGCGTCCCACCCGATAACTTCGCTTTCCCCGCCGTCCTGAAGGCGGCGACGGGCCTTCACGACTTAAATTTGGGGCGACAGATTCATGCCCATGTTGTTAAATTCGGTTACGAATCGTCTTCCGTCACCGTCGCTAACACCCTTGTGAATATGTATGGGAACTGTGGGGATATTTGGGATGTGTACAGGGTGTTTGATAGGATTCCTGAGAGAGACCAGGTTTCATGGAACTCGTTTATTTCTGCCTTGTGCAGATTTGAGGAGTGGGAGATTGCATTAGAGGCTTTTAGGATGATGTTGCAGGATAATGTGGAGCCCAGCTCGTTTACTCTGGTGAGCGTAGCTCTTGCCTGCTCCAGTATGCCTTGGCCTCAAGGTTTACGGCTTGGAAAGCAGGTTCATGGGTACAGCTTGAGAATTGGAGACTGGAAGACGTTCACCAACAACGCAATAATCGCACTTTATGCGAAGCTGGGAAAGGTTGATGATGCTAAGGCTCAATTTGAGCTGTTTGAGGGCCGTGACTTGGTTTCATGGAATACCCTGTTGAGTTCATTGTCTCAAAATGATCTGTTTTTAGATGCACTGTTTTTATTTCAAAGAATGGTTCTTGAAGGTGTTAAACCGGATGGTGTGACGATCGCAAGTGTGCTTCCAGCTTGTTCCCATTTGGAACTTTTAGATGTCGGTAAACAGGTTCATGCTCACGCCTTGAGAAATGATATTCTCACGGATAATTCTTTTGTGGGAAGCGCTTTAGTTGATATGTACTGTAATTGTAGAAAGGTTGAAAGTGGCCGTCGGGTTTTTGAGGGCTTGACAAATAAGAGAACTGGGCTTTGGAATGCTATGATCACTGGCTATGCACAGAACACACATGATGAGGAGGCTTTGATGCTCTTTATTGAAATGGAAGAGGTATCTGAACTGCTTCCCAATGCTACGACAATGGCAAGTGTTGTCCCTGCATGCCTGCGCAGTGAAGCATTTCCTAGAAAAGAAGGAATTCATGGGTATGTGGTGAAAAGAGGTCTGGATAAGAACCACTATGTGCAAAATGCACTTATGGATATGTACTCTAGAATGGGGAAGATAGAAATTTCGAAATACATATTTGATAATATGGAGATTAGAGATATTGTCTCGTGGAACACAATGATAACTGGTTATGTTGTTTGTGGATGCCATGATGATGCATTACTCCTGGTAAATGAAATGCAGAGACTTGAAGATGGCAGGAATAAGTCTAATTATGAATCTGTGGATGTGAAGGAAGTTCCTCTTAAACCTAATTCAATAACCCTTATGACAGTTTTACCAGGTTGCGCCATCTTGGCTGCACTGGCAAAGGGAAAGCAGATTCATGCTTATGCTATTCGACACATGCTGGCATCAGATGTTGCAGTTGGTAGTGCTTTGGTCGACATGTATGCAAAGTGTGGGTATGTGAGCAAGGCTAGAAACGTGTTTGATCGGATGCCTTTTAGAAATGCTATTACCTGGAATGTTATGATCATGGCCTATGGCATGCATGGCCAAGTAAAAGAAGCACTGGAGTTGTTCAATGGTATGTTAGCGGAAGCAGCCAGCGGGAAGGAAATCAAGCCTAATGAAATTACTTTTATTGCAATATTTGCAGCAAGCAGTCACTCGGGAAAAGTAAATGAAGGTTTAGACATTTTCTATAGAATGAAAGATGACTACGGTGTTGAACCTACACCAGACCATTATGCCTGCATTGTGGATTTGCTTGGGAGAGCTGGTCGGATGGAAGAAGCTTATGACATAATCAAGACCATGCCCTCTGAGTTTGACAAGGCTGGCGCGTGGAGTAGCTTGCTTGGTTCTTGTCGCATACATAAAAATGTAGAAATTGGAGAAATTGCTGCAAGAGCGCTCTTTCGGTTGGAGCCTGATGTCGCAAGCCACTACGTTCTGCTCTCAAATATATACTCTTCAGCCCAACTCTGGGACAGGGCAATGGATGTTAGGAGGAAAATGACGGAAATGGGGGTAAGAAAAGAACCAGGCTGTAGCTGGATTGAGTATGGTGATAAGGTCCATAAATTTGTAGCAGGTGATGCATCACACCCTCAAAGTGAACGACTCCGCAAATTCCTCGAAACCCTATGGGAGAAGATGAGGAAGGAGGGATATGTGCCTGATACTTCCTGTGTACTTCACAATGTAGACGAGGATGAGAAAGAAACCCTGCTTTGTGGGCACAGTGAGAAACTGGCAATAGCTTTTGGTATTCTTAATAGTCCACCAAGCACCACCATTAGAGTAGCGAAGAACCTTAGAGTTTGTAATGACTGCCATGAGGCGTCCAAGTACATATCGAAGATACTGGATAGGGAAATCATACTTAGGGATGTGAGGAGGTTCCATCACTTCAGGAATGGGACTTGTTCCTGTGGGGATTATTGGTGAAGATCTGCTTAACTCAGTACGGTCTCCTTTTATCTGATCTCTAATTGTTTAAAAGTAGAAGTTATTTGTCCATTGTAAAATTCGTGTGTGATTCTAATTCAAAGTTAGCTTGTATAAACTCTTTATTTTCAGCAAAAAGGAGATGTTTGAGATCAAGAATTTGCATCAGGTGGTCGTTCTGGCACCGAGTCTCATATAACCTCTGAGAATCGGCTGTTCTGATTGGAAGGTGCTGGAAACTTGTGGCTCCAGCACTAATTTTGTTTCTCTTCTGGGGTCTGGTATCATCCAGGAAACACGAGATAGAAATTCTCTACGTGAAAAGGATTTTTCATTTGATGAGGGATCAACCATGTCACAAAAGTCTCTTACAATGTGAAAATGAATGCTGGCCTAAAAGAGAAAAAGTTGGATGCTTGTTCCATAACTTCATTAGCTAAAACAACAATCGATCTTGATAAATCTCCAGTGCCTGGATGACCTTCTCGATGAACAACTTACGGTCCAGTCTATACCTGGAAGGGTTTAGCTTTTGTTAAAAATTTAACCGACAGAATTCAAATATTTTACACAGGAAATTAACACAAGCCAAGTTCCTGCGTCTTACTTGATTGCAATTTCAAGGGTCCTCCTCGCTCCTGTCAAGGTGTCTGACAGCAGAGAAATACAAGAGGTTAAAATTATCAGCATAAGATCTGAAAATGGTCATTACAGAAGTGTCTACTCATAGGAATTGACGTTTGCAGAAAAAGCCGTTGGAGCAGGACTTTGAAAGGGGATATGAGATTACCTAGCAATTTCTGATCTTTCTTGGACGTTGTGGGAAACTGTAAAAGCAACTTCTGACATTCTTCCTGCAACCCTTTAGCAGCTTTTCGTTCCATGCTAGGGATTGCAGGCACGTCTCCATCTGACCATGTAGGTAATGTTCTTGCTGCTGCTATGACTGCCCCATCAACAAAGGTATCTCCATTCGATAGCTTGTCTGTGAAAACTCATCACAGTAACGAACATAATATTCAGACAGGAACTGTTTAGAGAGAAAATTCCTCAAAATATAACTATAATAACAAACGAACAAAGAAAGATAACGGTAACAATGCATACCATTGTGATAGTATCCTGCAGGAAGCCCAGATATATTGAAGACTGACAAAAAGGAGTCCAGATGAATGCATGAATTCCCTGAGAATGGTATCACATCCCATGGATTCTGGAATGTTTATGCTCTAACGTATTAATTCATGACAAAAAATCTATTTGAAAACTAGAGAATTGAAGCCATTCATAATCTAACTAAAAACAGAATGAGGTTATTAAATTTAGTCAAGAAGTTATATACAGGCAACTGAAGATCAAGGAACACTGAACCCCTGCTGCCAAGGATCTTTGAGCTTTCACTCATAATTCCAGTTTCAACTTCAAAGTAAAGATGATAGAAGTAAGACAAGTTACCGCAGACGAAGAAAAGCCATATCGTCGCATAAGCATATCATTCTTTTGTCCAGCCATATAGTTTATGGTCATCTGTGAAATTTTTGAAGTCAATTGGATATTCTGAATAGTGTCAAAATATTGAAGATGCATTCTGCTAGATTAAGGATCCTCACAAAGATTGGTGATTAACAGCATATAAAGGATCACAAAATTTTTGGGGGGGCGCGCAGGATTGCTATACAACACCAAATTTGACTACAATTGTGGGGGCAATCTTGCCTGTAACAGTTGAAGAAAGAGAAAAGTAACAAGTAAAACGATGCAGAAGGAACCCTGTGGCTATTTATTTAGTGATCATCCCAAGATAAAATGACATTCAACACTTGAAAATAAATATCACGTTCCTATAGAAAATAAATAAAAGCAGTAGTCCGTTATTTTAGTAATAAACAGCAGAAGAAAATTCTACTGCAGTGGGAAAGTGGGACTTGTTGCATTTTGATTGGTAAAAGACCTAATTTTTCAGGTATGATGAAACAAAACTTTCCGGTTTCAGTAAACATGAAAAACATTCAATAGAAGTTGAAAACTTGCAGATTATTGATCCAAAACCAGTATAATAATTACTATTTGATTGGTCAAATCAGAATTCAAGAAAGGAAATAGAAAGCTACCTCCTCTCCCTTTCTAATTCCCTGCCCAGCATTTATCATCACCTCAAGCATTCGGTCCTTGAATCGCCAGTGGAGAAAGCAGTTTGGCTGATATGAATGGTTTAGCATGTCTACAAAGATTAATTGTAACCATTAGGTACTTGCAGGAAACTGAAGTGTCTATCCCAGATAATCAATAATCCAAGCTGGAAACTCCTTCAGTTCAGAGGAAGTATGATGAGAATCCATATCCAGATATGAAGTAATCAGCCCATCCCAAATCAACATATACAAGACATGGCCCGCTAGTAAAAGCTCTTGCTTCACAAGTGCAACAAAATTAACAAAATTAAGCCCTGTGAAGCATATTCAGTTTTATATACAACCACAAGATTTTTCTCATGACTGAGAAGTGTAACGCGTTAAAGAGTCTCTGGAGCCAGAATTTTACCAGCATAAGGGATTAACATATTTGCATCTTGAACTAGAGCCCCAATCCTCATCTGCATATTTATGCACCTCGTCTGTGCAATGCTCACAGCCCAAATGAATCTCTCAAGATCACGAGCAAGGCGCTTTATTTTCAGTGGAACACCAGAGTGCTGCATGGCATGCAAAAGACAGACAACTTATCCCAAGAGTATGCAGGTCTTTTTCCACAAAGCAGGAGAGGAGAAAAGTTATGCTTATGCTGCAAAGATGCCTGTTTTACCCAGTTGTTCTCCCAAAATTCTTGGGCTCTTTTCTGTTGCTCTATCATGGTTGAAGCAAGATTTGAATCCTGCAGCTCTGTGAGGTCTTCCTACAAGTACATCAGCCAATTAGAACAATCATATTTAACAAAGTAAGCTCTGATTCAAAATAACATAACCTGCTATATCTCGAAAAATTCACTATGTAAAAGCAAAATAGCGACTCAAAGAAGTGAATCAAGTACACAGCATTTATAAATAGGTCATAACCCCAAGTGACTAATGAGATTTTTTTCTCCATCATAAACTTGAAGCAAATGAACACTTGTAAAAGACTAATGTAGAATTTAGGCATGCCTGCCCCTCAAGAAGTTCCAATAAAAAAGCACGTGCATATGCTCGTTACTTCTTGTTTCTATCCTCTGGCGATACTTCATATATCAGACTGATAAATAGATGAAAGCAGAAAATGGACTTATCCTTTAGCGGAGGATTCAGAAAAAGCATCACTTTTATTGGACATTACTGGATAAGAACCTTGGGCAGAGGGAAGCTTTCAAATAGTTAAAACTTCAAGATGATGTGTACGAAACTAAAACTAACCAAGAAGAATTCAACTGATTATTTCCACAAGGCTAAATGTCTGAAGTGATTGGCAACAATGTTACCTAGGCAAGCTACTATGAGCTATAAAAGTGTACCAAACTGAATGTAATAATTTTATTGATATCAAATTTACTCTCTACTATCTCAGACCTCTGTGGCAAGAAGCAAGCTGCTGCATTCCTCTGCACTTGGTAAAAAATCCCCATAGAACTGCCAAAAGTTATCTTCCCGATCAAATGCGTACAGGAGAAGGCATGCTAACCTCAGATCCCAATCTGTCTGCCGCCAAAAGTGCCAGATATATTAGTATCCATTTAGGCATAGATTAATGATATTTGAAGAAAAGTAGGTGTCAAATTGCATAAAATTGAAGAATAATAACAGTTTCATTATCCATATTAATGGGAAACTATACAATCACCTCTGGGTTGGTTGAATTTATAATGTCAAAAATTGGATGGCCGATTGGAATGATGTCAGGAAAAAACATCCATGGGAGCTTCTGCCTAATTGTTAACATCAACTCCAAAGGTATTTCCATTATTAACTGTTCAGCCAATTGCAAAAAGAACATAAATTAGTTAGTTACAAGTAACAGGGCTCATTTAACTAATAGTAATGGAACCCAGACAAAAGCACGCAGGCTGATGAACTATCAATATTCATGCATATGGTTTTACAGGTACAAAAGTGGCCTAAAAAGAGTGACTAACTCTGGCACGACGACGTGGTTCAATATCTTTGGAAGCATAGACTCCATATCCGTCAGGCCCTTCCTTGAACTCAATTCCATATGCTCTCACACCTCTGGCATAGCCTATCTTGTAGAAGTCTGGATCTGCTGGCTCCAGCTGTGGTTGTAGGGAAAAGCAATAGAGTAATGTTACATGTACTAAGTCTTACTATAACTTTTTTTGTACTAAATGGTGCCTCAGTGACAGTGAGAGCAATTAAAATTAAAGAGAAACTAAACCTATTAGTATATCAGATTTTACGTTCTATCACATCATTTCGTCTAAAAAGGAAAAAGTATCTTTAGAAGATCTAGCAAAGCAAGCAGTGTAATCTTTAGTAGATTTAGCATTTTCCAAAACTATAATATAGCAGAGCAAGCAATGGACTTCTAGTAGAACCATTATTCCTTCCAGCAAGAATCTAGTAAGTTGCAGAAAAGTCAAAAGCAATAAAATTCAGAATATTAGTAATTAGAGACAATAAGTTCCTAAGCTGCGAGAAGTACCCGGAGCTAGCAGCAAAAAAGCAGCAGTTTTAGAGGTATGAGATCAATTCCAGTTGGTCGGTCCACGGTCGTGTTTATCACTCATGATAGTGCAATTGAAAGGAACAAAATTGACCCAGTTGGTGGGAACGAAAGGGAACAGTAAAAAGAATAAGCAAAGAAGAAGGATGAAACCTCAGAAGGAGATTGTTGGTCCTGAGGAGGGTGGAAGAGAGGAAATGGAGGGCTCCCCACCGAAGCTTTGATGGGTCCAAAAGCGACTTCGCGTCCAGAGAAGGTGTTAAAAGGGGGTCTTGCTGGCAATTCACGGCAATGGTGGATAAGCTGAAAACAAAAACAGTTTTTATTTATAAAAAATAAAGAAATAGAGAAACTGGGGATTACAGAAAGAATGAGCTCAGGCACGGGCACCTGCTGCTGTCTGGAGAAGCAGTGAGGAAAATGATCGAGGCAAACAGAGGTCGCCATGTGAGAGAGAGCTCTGGTCTGCGCTGCTTACGAATTGAGCATAAAAAAGGTCGCTTCGAGCGGGGCAAGTTGCAGCTGGACTGGCACTCTAAGTTGGCAGACGACCATCGGAGCTCATTGTAAAGACGAACGTTATCCGTTTCCACTTCTTTCGAACAATATGAATGAAATATGGGAAAATCGGCAAATTTGCTATTAAAATTTACGGGAGGGTAACTTTGCCACTAAATCTTTTTTATGGGTAAATTTATTATTAATTTTTTTAAAATATGTAAATTTATTATTAATATTTTATGTTAGGAGTAAATTTGTGAGACTAAATTCTAACTAGTCAAACATGGTTTGATTAGTGTATGTGAGACTAAATTTAGTGGAGTTATAATTCTTAAATAAAGGATCAACAATAATGACGATGAAAGGTTCCTCGAGGATAATGAGAAAAGTAAAAACAAGAAGGCTCAGCAATAGAAAATGTGGTCATATACAAGGTTTTTGACTCGTTTGAGTAGTTTGAAAGATTTTAATAGCTAGGGGCTAATGATAAAATTATTCTCTACATAAGCTTTAGTTGCAAATTTACCTCTTTTGCCATGAAATATTTAACTGGTTTGAAATTGAAATGAACAGGTGGTCATCAATCTCTATTTTTCTTCTTGTTTTGGTACTGACACGTTGAAGGTGTATCACCTGAGTTACTCACCTTCTAAAAAGCTATTATCTCTCTTTTTTCTTTCTTTTTTTTTTTTGGTGGATTTTGTTAAGATAAGGAAGCTGTCATGCCAGTATTTGCACATCGTCAGCAATTTTCATGCCGGATGAAAGAAAGAAAGAGGCATATAGAAAAGAGAAATAGAGTAGAATTGTAATCGGAGCCCCTGAGGCTGAAAAATCTAAAATAAAAAGTCACATCAATTAGCAAGTATTTTTATTAAAAAAAATAATTTTTTAAATAATTTTTATTTCAATCACTTTCTAAAATAGATTAGAATGTCAACATTAATTTTTTTAAAAATTAAATTAAATTGACATTTATTAATATTTATTTTATTTCAGAAAAATATAAAGAATAATTAAACACTTCCCAAAAATCATTGCCAATGGTAGAAAGCATTAGTTTTTTATTTAATTGTAAAAGCTTGAATTTAATCTGAAATTCTTATATGGTTTTCAAAATTTTATTTTTTATTTTTTATTTTTTTGTTGAACCAACGCATCAAACTAATACCAACATTTTTTTTTAATTAATTTGGTCAACTTTGCAATATACAAAAAAATTAAAATGCATTATGATATGCATTAATATTATCACCTTTATTACATCTAAGACTCTTCTCATTCCTCGCATAAATTTTCCAATATATATGAGTATATATTAATGACAAATCTAAACTAATAGACAATAATGGATGTGTTATTTGTCCTATTCTTTTCTTTTGATTCAATATTTTGATATATTTTTTTTGGTGTAGTTGGTTACTATTAAATATTTTTTTCTTATCATTTATTTTGTTAATTGTAATTGTATTTTTCATTTTAAATTTATAAATATATTTTACATTAGATGGTGTTATTAATATTTTCAACACTTCATCACGTTTATTTGCCGAAATACATGACACTCAATTGGAGCCTTTCTTTATTAACTTCAAATTATAATTTTCCTCCATTATCTTCATTATTTTTTTTCTTTAAAAGTTTTTTTAGAAAATTAATAATTAAAGAAATAAGTTATCACTATATTAAGGGTTAATTAAGATAGCTAACACTATGTCTGGAAAATGGTCAAACATAAAACATAACAAAAAAAAGTTAAGGTCAAGTTAAGTTTTTTAGGTTAAGTCATTTTCTTTGGTGAATAAGTTATTTTTTTATTTCTATTTGTTAATTATAATGATCTATATTAGATTAATTGTATAATAAATATCATTAGTTTATGACTTAGTTATTAATACTCAATGCCTAACTAGGTATTTATATACTTAACTATAGAGTTGGAAATCGAGTTCCTTTTTATTTTTTTATACGCTTATTAATTGTCACTATTATCAACTTTTTGAAATAGAAATTGTCCAATAGTTGGGATTCACCAAATATATGATTGATATCATACTGTGATTTTAATGAAAAGTTTCAATCGAACTCGAACTAAGAGTGTTCGGGCTTAACTTGGTTTGACTAGAGCCCTATCCTATGTAACAAATAATTGGTTCTTTAAACAATATGTGTGTGTGTGTGTGTGTGTGTGTAGATAATTGGTCTTTTAAACAATCTATATATATATATAATAGTCTCACAATAAATATACTATATAGTTTAATTTCACGTCAATCCTTTAGCTTTAAATATCATATTATTTTAGTCCTTAACTTATTAACCGTTCTATTTTTTGTCCTAAACTTATTAAAAATGTTCCAAATTGGTTCATTGCCAAATGGTATCACATATTATAATTTTAAAAAATATTCATTCTAATTTTTTACTTTCCTAAAGATTATTTCTCCAATCATGTATTATATTATATAAATATTAATTAAATTTTTATGAGTAAATTTCATAAACAACCCATTAAATTTAAATAGCTTGCTATTTTAGTCAGTAACCTATTAACCATTCTAGTTTAGTCTAATGAGTAAATTGCATAAAAATCCCTAATCTTTAATTTGGGTTGCAAAAATGTCTCTGGCGTCTTCAGTTATTACTTAATGGTCCTAAATGTTTTCCCTCAATTGCAAATTCATCTTTGGCTCTGTGGTAGACCAAATTGGTATAAAAAAAATTGATTCATAGAGAAAAAAAATTGATAATTTATAGATTCCATTAACCATCAACAAATTATTCTACAACTTTGAATTTACTAGAAAATAGTTTTCAAAACAACTTAAATTTATTAACTCTCACACAACTATTTGATATTTAATTTTTTAATTTCTAATTTAAAATATTTGGTAATTGTAATTCTATTAATTCAAAGTGTGCCATATTTTTTTATAGTTAATGGACTATATAAAATATTTGTTTTCCCTTTTACAAATCAGCTTTTTGTATTAACTCAGTCTAGAATGGGGCCATGGATGAATTGTAATGAAGAGAAAAGATTTGAGATCATTAAGCAAAAAGTGACATGTTAAGGATGGATTTGCAATCAAAATTTAAAAGTTTGAGATTCTTGCTACAATTTACCATAGTTTAAATCAATTAAAGATGTTTCACTTTGGTTCCTTACCAAATGGAATCACATATCATACTTTTTCAAAATATTGGTCCTAACTTTTACTTTCCAAAAGATCATTTCTTGAATCACATATTATTCTATAAATATTACTTAAATTTTTAGAATTGTTAATTTAAATTTTAACAATAAATAAAGTATATGATGTTATAATTATAATTTTATTTATATTTATTCTACATTATATAATCAATATCTTTTTAGCATTTCTTTATCTATGCAATATTGATGCAATGATTTTTTTGTATTCTTACACATCACATACATATGGCGAGAATAAAAATATAATGCAAAAAATCCTTAATACAAATGTATATCTATAACAAGACGGATAATTTCAATGTTATTTACAAATCTCTAAATGCATATTATGCATAATGATCAACCAAATTTTATGGTGAAAATATAAAAATTTTGCTTATTTAACTGATTTGTCTCATTCATAAAGTATTATATAAGTTATCAAGGGTAAAGTTCATAGGTGGTACCTTAGTTTTTTTTTTTTTTTTATCTCAAATAGGTACTTAACCTTTAAGTTTGTCTTATCAAACAACCTAATCTTATACTCCCTCCGTCCCAGCTTACTTGAAACATATTTTTTTTTTAATGTCCCAAAAGGTTGAAACGTTTCTTTTTTTGGAAAAATTTAAATAATTAAATAATCATTTTACACAAAACCTAATAAATACTCTTTCTTTAATATCTACTCAATCTCTCACTGCACAAAACTAAAAAAAAAAAAAAATCTTTTTTAATCATTATTTAAACTTTTACTGCATAAAAAATTAACACAAATTACATACATCTTAATCTCCGTGTGCAGGGAAATGTTTCAACAAAACTGAGATGGAGGGAGTATTTAGCATCCTAATTGGACACTTTCCATTAATTTTTCTGTTAAAAGATATGGAAATTGATGACATGATATTAAATAGATATTCAAATAAACTTAAAATAACAAGTTTAGTCCTCAAACTTTTCAATCACTAATTCTAACCCCTGAACTTCCACCAAAATCAATTGAGCTCCTTAGCGCTCGAAAACCCTAAACTCTCAATCTGCCACTGCTAGCCTAGCCGCTGTCATCGACGAGCAATTTCGCGATGCCTCAGCTTTCCTTCCACTAGTGCCGCTGCCCTCCACAGCCCCGCAATCCCATCCCCCTCAATCCCATCCCCGCCCTCCACAGTCAGTGAACGAGCTGTTGTTGACACTGCAAAGAAGCAGGCAAAGGAGCTGCCGTTGGGTGCCACGAAGATCACCATTTGCGTCTTGATGCGACGTCGCCCAGATCCTCTTCTCACTGGCGGTGGAGACCGGGCTTCAGATCGGTGGCTCAGGTTGGGCGACGACGATTGGGCGCACGGACGATTGGGCTTCAAATCGAGGCAGGCTGGGCAACAACGGGGGTCGCGATTCTTGTCGATAGAGCGTTGGGCAGGCTGACGGGTGTCGTCAGTCGTGCTCCTTTTATTCTTCTATCAAGCGTCGCCGCAGAGACTTGCGGTGTCCAGGCCGTAGCCAATCAGCAACTGTTTCAAGCGATGACGGCGGCGGCGTGGGAAGAAAGGGCTAGGGAGAGAACTAACGGAGGATCAGGAAGAGTAGATTTAGGGTAGAAAATGGTAGATTTAGAAGTTTAAGGTTTAGAATAATTGATCCGAAAAATTTGAGGACCAAAATTGTTATTAAAACTCTTTTTTAATGTTATTGAATATCATGTTATCAATTTTTATCAAATTTAACGGCAAAATCAAGGGAATGTACCCAAATAGGATGTATAATATGAGATTAGATAGTTTGATAGGACAAACTTAAAAATTGGGTATCCATTTGTGACACAAAAAAAGTTAGAGTACCTCGGATGGACTTTATCTAAGTTTTATTAGTCATCATATCTTTCTATATAAAGAAAGTCAAACACTTTTTTCTTCCCATTTAATACATCTTCATCCACAAATTCCCTTTGAGATTTTTTTTTTCATCCCAAACAAAATGCCTTGAAATCATCTTAATTTTAAATAAATTCAAAGAAATAAAAAATTTATATTTCTTCAGACACCTTATGCTTACTTTTTTTTTCCCCAACCATAAACAACCTGACTATTAAGAATTTCTGCTAATTTAGTTAATTTGAGAATATTTCTTAAATATGTATTTTAGCTATCAAACAAAGACAATTTCAATATCAACAACAACTTTTACTTTAATTCAATTTCATATATTTCACTTCCGTAAAGGGCCAAGTTTTCTTATTCATTACTGGTTTTAGCCCTTTGATTGTAAATATATTGCACATATATTCTTTCACCTTTTTTATAACAATTTATAAATCAGTAATTAGCAAATGCCATGAAGAAAAAAAAAACCCACAACCGCAAATCTTACAGTTGATTTAATAGCTTTTCTATACATTTTCCACAACACAACCTGTCTTCACTTTTACTTTTTGTCTTTTTATAGGTAAAGCCCATTTTCATTACCTAGTTGTTTTCTCTTTATATGTGTTGATTTAAAAATATATAAAATTTATGCTGCTCTAGAATTACAGTACTTTATCATACACTTATTGTAATGGAGGAGGGCATGTGGCAGTGTGGGTGCCACATATACAAGTTCTGTCCAAACTAATAACTCTACTGACAGAATGGACATAAATACGACATGCTAAGGAAACTAGTGGACTTTGAGAGGCACTTTTTGAATTAAGAGACCACTTTAGAATGATTGAGATAGTAAGGGGACTGTGAATTAATTTTACCCTTTTATCTCGTTCTTAGTCTTTTGATACAGTAGCTAGACTTGACAACAGGCTTTGCTGGAAGGCTCAGTAGCAGAGTTGCTTTGTTATGAAACCTAGCAAAGAACACAAAAGTCAATTACTGGCAGTATTGTCTCCTAAGGGCTTTTAATATTTTTGTGTCTGTCTATTGTGCTTTTTTTTTTCTTTCCCAGTGGAACAGCTACACCATTTATAGATAGAGGCTGAAGAGTTCCAGGTGAAATTGAAGGACTTACGAGATCAACTTAAACCTGATTTGGAATTGATTGAAGGGCTATCTTATTTTCTAGTAAATCAAAATGCACGTTCAAAAACAGTTCAGCCATGAACATAACTTGTTTTTCCATTCGAATTATAACCTAAAAAGATGCTCAGAAGTTGGAAGCTGTTGCTCAAAATTCACATGCCAAGCAGCAGTCTGTATAAGGTTACGTAGCTCTTCCCAATCTGCTTTCCTTATTTTCTTCTCCTTCATCCATTTACATTCGTGTTTTCCACCTCTCGCCTAATTCCTCTATCTACAAGTACAACTAGTAACTTGAAAATTCTGTATAATGATATTTTGTGTGTTATGCAACCCAACAAGGACCAAACCTTTTTCTGTACTCCTGCTAATTGAGCTGCTATCGTTTGGTACTAACACTATACAGAGATTACAGCATGCACATGCTTCTGACGAGAGCCATATCTTGTACAACCAAACTGATCCATGCTGCCTGGTCCATGTCTGTGAGTTATAGGCCCCGAAGTTAGCTTCTGCGAACTTGAAAAGTCTGAAATAAGAAACACTGCGAAGTTTCACCTCAGTGGCTTACCTCAGACTGTTGAGTTTTGTCGTAAAGGTTGAGACTCAGTTGAGTCACCAGTAGGTGGATTATGATTGTCGAGTGGCATGTACTGTGACATGATGGCCATGATCTCCGAGTCCATGTATGACTGCAACCACAAGAAAATGTTATCAGAAGGATCTTAGCAAACAAGATGATGGGCACATAAATCTTATGAGGATGTACCCTGAGCCGGTACTTGTAGAATACATATCCAGCTAATCCAGCACCTGCCACTACTGCCAGGACCAAGGAAGTGAGGAACAAGGCAAATCTTGATCCATGCCTTTCTGTATGATGGACAGAAAGTAAATAGGAATAGGAATAAATAATCAAAACCAGTTCAACACAATTATAAACCAAGATGAAGAGAAGCTGCTGGAATGCTGAGTAAATGTGACTAAGCTCGAACAATCAGCCTTACCAATGCAAGCATCTTGTTCCTTTATATACAGATGATCACCCTTGCACTTGCATTCATATCCACCCCATGTATTTTTACAAGAGCAGCCATCACATTGACAAGCAGTGCGTGCCTTGCATTCATCAACGTCTAAACCAGAACCATAGAAACAATAAATTTGTTTGGGAGATAATTCATGGACCAAAGGAAAGATGTATAATCAGAGAGAGAGAGAGAGAGAGAGAGCACCTTCACATTTGTGACCATCTCCTTTGAAGCCTGGTGGGCACTGACACCCGCTTAACTGAGTTTCCTGTTATGAACAAACAATCAGTTTGGAGAGTATAGTTCATTTTGCATACAACTTGGTAATAGAATAAATTTTTTAAAAAAAAAAAAGTAGGTAAATGACTCAACCAAACAAGCCGAGAAACTTCTCCCATATCTTGTTTCAGACCAGCAACCTCCACTGTTAATTGTGCACCTCCCAGGTCCAACAGCTGTAAATGACGTTCAAAAGACAAAAGATAACTAGATAAGAAGGGTGACTAAGCAAAGAAGGTAATTTCGTAATCAGGGAACAATTTCAGATTTAAATACAATCCGAGATTTCATTGTGGGAAAGAGAAAACAACGAGAGAACAGGAAGGGAGACTAAAATAGCACTATCAAAATGGTCCATTCTCCTCTCACACTGATAAAAAATTAAAAAAAAGAACAACATAAAAAATAAAAAATCTCAAACACCTGTAGAAGTCACAGATTAACACGGACGAGGATGTGGTATTAACAGCAAGGTATCCTAACTTCTTGAGAGACCATGTTGAACAAAAATTGGTAGTTTATTCTTGTTTCAAGTGAAAAGACTAAATATACCTTGGCAAGATACATAACCATCTCCAGCATAGTGCACACCCCTCACAGTGGGGCACTCACACACTCTTCCTCTAAATGTGTCCTGACGATAAAGACATCCATGTGAGAAACTACTGTAGGTAGAGTCTAAAGGAAAACACTGACATTCCATCAAATTTCTGCCATGTACCTTGCACGCACTTATGTTAGCCTTTATGTCCTGCCAGCAGCCACCATTTCTATCGAGGCACTCATTCGTCTCAAGATCTGTAAAAATGGAACAACTCTTATCAAATGGGGATCCAAATGCTTTACAAATGTAGAGTTGCAAGGAGTCGAAACTCGGAAATGGATCATAAATGTCAACCTGCAGTTAAACAGACTGGAGGATCAGTTGTCTCTTTGAACCCAGCACAAACAGCTTTCAGAACTGCAGTTCTCTCCAGTTTCCCTGAAGTATAAACGATTAAATTAAGTGCTCTTCTGGTATTAAGGCCAAAATATAAATACTGGAGAACACTTAGTCATTGTGATGGACCTCGATATTGGACATTATTTATGACCAGTGTGGGCAAAATGGTAACGTCGCCACGTGATCCTTTGCCAACCTGATTTTAGTACAACATAAGGAAAGAGCAGCTTTAGTATGTTGCCTAAACTATGAACCAATAATATTGTCAGCATTTCAGGTCTCATTTCAGCTATAGGGCTAACGAAACATGAAACGATAAGCCAAGTGCAGATTATCTAAAAAGCCTGGAATCTAATAAAAACTTGAAAGCAAACGAGTTGCAAGGAAGATGGGGAAAGAATTATAACCTGAAGTTCTTGCTCAGTCTTCAGCACTTCATTTTCCACATCAGCCTCAGGATCACCCATGCACTTCTTGATTTTGTCAATTGGCAAATCTGTTTACTCAGATTTAATGATACTGAACACATCGGAGAGACATCCAACATAAGCATAACTACACTTAACATCATCTTACCAAGTGATTTCATGACATCCTCAGCGCAAGCCTTGCTGTATTTCTTCTCCTTCATGGAACACCTGATATGGAAATCTGTCACATAGTCCCACCAGACCCAGGACCTGCTACTCTCATTAGCAACTCTGTGCACACAAAGTTGCCTCAAGTTCTCAATCACCACATCTTTTCCATCATATCCCTCTCCAAAATCTTGTTCTGGATCAGGCGCGCAATATCTTCCGTTGTTGATGCACTGAGACTTGCACTGACTACTGAGGACAAAAGCCTGCGGACAGTACCATGTTATATAATGTGGTGTGAACACAGTGTAACCACCCCTCTCGAGTATCTGAGCGTGGCCTTTGAAGTTCTTAATAAAGTTCATCTGCTCATCGCAACGAGATCCACACTCATCATTGCTGTTTGTCCAGAGCTCGTATTCTACTCTCTGGTCAGGATGCGGCATGGACTCTCTCCAGTCCAATTTTACCACCACATCCTCCCCTTTTTTTAAGGCTTGCTTCAACTCATCACCGAAAGATTTTTCAATCAAAGCTGAAGGAATTTGGATCTTCTCAACATACTCATTGGCGTCGTTACTTTCTTCAGGAGAATCCATCGTTATCAGGGGCTCCTCTATGCTATCAGCCACTAATACAGCTGCAGCTCCCGCCTGCTGACCATGCCACGCCTTCAAGGCAAAGTAGCAATCTGCAAACGCAAGGAAAAACCAACAGGTCCAAGAAGAGTGTGAGACACAATTGTTAACAGAAAGGAAACAAAGAACCTCCCGGAAAAACAGGAGAAAATACAGAGCATTATTTCGCAATTGCAACCTGAGCTCTATACCATGTTAAAGCATCTAACTTAAAACCAACCAATTGATGATAAGTGAAGAGGCCTTATCACAATATATAGAGATAGGAAACCCCTTCACTAGACCACGGGGGATTTAACAAGACATAGTTACAAAGGAATCAAGTGGAAATTTACCTCCACGATCAAGGAGAAGAACAGTTGGGCGAGGGAACTTGGACTTGAAGGGCATTCCGTCGAACGTCTGGCAGCCACCAACCCCCTTCTCCGGATAAACCACGGAGCCGACGATGAAACCGCCGTAGTCCGGAATCCCGAAGTTGCCAATTGCTCCGTCGTGCTTGGAGCGCATGCTTAACGGGGACAGCACTCTGATGTTCCCCTTCTCCACCACGAACCTCCCACAAACGCCGCTCAAAACCAGCCACCATACCAGCAGCAGAGCCGCGAGTTTGTGGCCGCCACCAGCCATGCAGCGGAGGCGCTTTATCCAACACTAACTCCCGTTTGTTGTTTCCTGGGAAATCTGCGATGTGGGTGCTGAAGAGACTTTGGGAAGTCCACGGGTTGAAAGAGAAGGAGATAGAGTGTGTGTATCGCTGTTGCTTTTCTTTGGGGGTTAACCTTTCGAAATCTAACTGTGACGTAAAGGAAACGATAGGGCAGGGGAAGAGAAGTAAGCAAGGTAAGGTCGGGTCAGGTGGCAACTGGAAAGAGCGGCAACCTGCAAGACAGAACAGGGTCAAGTCGAGCCGAACCAAACTACCGTTGTCTCGGACCATCCAAAGTGCTACACCTACACTTCAACTACAAACAACTCGGATCAATGAGTTTGTTCAACTGGACATTTCTTTGATTAAGTACTCGATACTTCAGCCCCATGTGAAAACGATCGTTTCTCTCTTCCCCTGGAAAAATCACTTGTCTCCTAACTTTCCACAACAAGAGCACTTAGGCCCTTATAATTACAAAATACTGCGTATACCCACTGAAAATTCTGCAAAACGAATCTTTAAAATGTTGTGGGTAGTTAGTACCAAAGTACTACTACAAAAACTTTTTCTTTGAAATAAGAAAACTTTATTTTATATTTCAATTTTTAGAATAATTCATTTTTATTTTATTTATAAATTCTAGAATTTATTTTCCATTTTTCATATATGTTATTTCCATATTCTATATTTTTTTAAGAAAAAAAATAAACAGATTTATATACTTGATTTTCCTTGTTTTATAGAGACAGTGTAACCCGGGTCATTATAGAAAGTCGGTGCACCAATTTTGTTACAAAAATTAAAACCTGAAATTTATCATGGCGAGTAGTAGTTTGTTCTGACTTATGATTGCATGTGATTGGGGGGAATAAGAGTAAATTCGGGTTGTATGGTTTTTCCCTTCTTTTTCTTTTTCTTTTGTCCTTTGTTTGTAAAATTACAGTTCGATTACTTCCAATCAAATATATGGCCTAACAAATAACAAAATAAACATGAACATAAGCCGCAGGTTTGAAACTACAGGGAGATAATGCCTCCTATATGAAAGTTTATGACGCTAAGTGTAGCTTCGTAAATAATTAAAGTATCATGCTGATGCTGTGGCTATGTCCCTCAATATATATTACCAACAACCATATTGTATCCTTTTTTTTTTCCTTTGAAAAAGAATTTGTTTAGAGATCTCTGAATAGACTTAGATTTAAGTAAAATTTTCGGACTGGTCGCCTATCGCTATAATCGAAATATTATACTTTCTCCGTCTTTCAACTGAAAATCGAGTTATTGGCCCAAAAAAGAAAACTAAAATCGAGTTTTTCTTTTAATAACTCACGTATTGGGTGAATATTGAGCCGGTCTACCAGCCAGTCTCGAATAACATAAGGTTCAAAGACAACTTTGACCCAAAAACTAAAAGGTAGAACACTTTGCACCCGCAACTTGACAAATGGCACAATTTAACCTATTGAGTGATTTTGGTCAGTCATTTATTTACTTACTGAAAAAAATCTGTTAGCGACGAAGGATATCAAAGCACATTTCAATTATTAGATTTTTTAGAATAAAAATTATAACTAAAACTGTTATATTTATGTATAAGTTTTGCAGTTACACTTGTAACTAGGCCAAGTGGAGTTAAACTCAATAAGTTAATGTTAAGACCTAAGCTTAAACTCAATAAAAAACCATACCAAGATTCAAACTCGAACTTGGCTCAAGCTAACTGTAACGTTTCAAATTAAATTTTAGAGAGTTATATGTAAGTTTGACCTAAATTTAGGGGATAAATTGTAATTATTATCATATGTAACGGAAATCTTTCAACAAGTGGGTAATCAAACGTTTTGAAACCTTAGGAAGGTACGTGTACTTATGTTATAATTTTAAAGAGAGTTAATGTGATTAACCATTTCATAAGTCTCATTAGACTCAATAATTTTGAGGTCCAGTGCAACTAGACTCGAGTTTAGCTTGTTAGTGTATCAAATCATTTTTTAGCTCAAGCTCAAACTCGATAAGGCTCAACTTGAAAAGCCTTAAATCAAGCTCAAATTTGAGCCATTGACAAGTCCATAATCATTTACACATATAATTTGTTTTTTTTTTTTTTGTACAAGACCTCTAATATCCGGTAACTAAATTGGATTCGAGTTGCTTTGAACACAATTTAGAAGAAAAGCTCTCCCAAATGTTGCTTTTTCACTTATAAGACTCAAAGCTGAGACTTTACTTAGGGGATGAAACACTCTTTTCTACTCCACCTCACAAGTCAGAGGCAGATTTGTTTAGACTAAAGTGGTACCTACGGATCCCACTTTAGTTAAAACAAATGTGAGTAATAAGTGCGTAAAATTAAGTGTAGATCCCATTTTAATTTTCTAGTGGATCCCACTATTTTAAATAAAAATATATGAAAAAATAAACACGATAATATCTTCATAGTAAATTGTTGAAATAAAAATTTGAGTTATTCGTTACAAACTTTTTTTATCTGTTTTATTTCTTACCTTAAAATTATGGTTTGAATACAACATTAGCTTTTCTATTTTACTTAATTGGTTTAGTTATCTACAAATCACAAGTTAGCCTATAGTCATTAAACTTCACAAATTAAGATAAGCTCAAAATTTTAACTAAACCATGTTAAGCCTTAGTAGAAGTGCCGGTATCATTAAAGAAATAAGTCATTTTTTACTTATTTTTATTGTAAAATTATAAACCCTTCTATGTTTAGATTATTTTATTTTGAAAAACATTAGAAACAGTATTATAGACAATCCACCATAAAAAGTGGGAGACCACTTTTAATTTGTTTACAAAATTTATTAAATATCTAATGCTTTACCATAAAAGTAACAATACTATTTCTCTTTGAAATTTATTTTTAAAGTTTCTAAATAATTTAAAAAAATTATTCAATTTAAATTTAAACATAAAGCACATATATTAAATGACTATAAAAGCACTTTATTTTGAAAATAAATAATAACTTACTTCAAACTAAAACTAAAGTTACTCAAAATAATACTTATTTATAAAAATACTATTATGAATTAACTCAAATAATTTTTATTTAGATGGTCGTATTCTTTTAAGTGCTTAGAAATTTGGAAGAATGTGGTTATATGAGATATATTCTCCTTAAATTGTTGTATTGTAGTTTAAAGTTTAGCTTTTAATCAAGTTAAATTTTAGAGCTAATTGTAACCTAGGTTTATATATGGATCCCAATTTAGAAATATTCTAGATCCGCTTCTATAACGGATGTTTAGTTCCTATTTTTATTGAATTAATAAAGTAAAGTGTACCATTTGTCAAGTCAGGGAGCAAAACATGCTGCTTTTCAGTTCAAGGGACAAAAGGTCCGGTATGACTAAATTCAGGTGTCGAAGTTGCATTTAGACCATTAACAAAAGGGTCCAAGAGAAATTGTTTTGACCTGGAGTTTTTTTTATACCTCGAATTGGTCAATAGTACTATAATACTCCATTTGCTATGTGGAATCACATAGAATGAGTAAGAGGAGAAATTGGTTAAAATGCAAAACAAATAGCACGAGGCGTTAATACCTAGAGATGTAGATCAGTAGATGAATCATGAATGAGATGTTTTGTGAATAATTCGTGAAAGGTTTGGAAGTAGTTCAATTTATATTCTTTTTAATTAGTTAAGCTAACAAACATGAATAAAGTATTATTTATTTGTTTATATTGATGAATATTTTAGTTAATATTCATCGCAAAAATGTTTGTTTATATTCACTCAATTTATTGTTTGTTTGTTTGCTCATTTACTCATTTATTTATTATAAGTTCATTTATTCCTAATGTTTGTTTTTGTTTGTTCTTTTATATTTACTTATATTGTTCCGAACTCATTTATTTATATTGTTCACGAACATATTCATTTAATGATATTCATAAATACATTTATTTAATTCACGACAATATTGTTTTTATTAACGAACAAACACAAACAAGAAAAATTTGTTCATTTATTTTTTGTATTTATCTAAAGTTGAACAACCGAATACAAATAAGGTGTATTCATGTTTGTTTAATTTGTTTAAAGCCTTTTAATGCCCCACTTAGCGTGAACCAAGCCTTGATCACGTTGGTGGACTAATTAATTAATTATCACTGCTCTTGGTCAATTTTCACTTCTATTGGCCAGTATCCCATGGGCAGTTTAATGTTGCTTTCATTGATTTCCTTAACCCGGAATTCCACCTTAATTATCTGAAGTATCAACGAACTCAGATCTCCCCCTTCTCCTTCTTTTTCTTTTTTAAAGGTTTCAAGTAGTCCTCTTCAACTTTCCTTTACGTAATGGGCGCATTCTAACATACTCGCGGAGTACGTACTCCGCCCAACCTTTACCGTTTGCTTGCTGTTAAGGGGGTGAGAGAAGGGAATTTTATCTGTTAGTTATGGTTCGGTTGGTAAAGGTTAGTTAATTAGGGAGGAGAGGAGATAAGGGGGAGAAATTTGTGGGATTTTTTTTTGTAACTTCCTTTTCCGTTAAGTATTAATTATGGTATTCTATCTAAAAGGATTTCATTGGGTTTCATTTATCATGGAGCCCGAACAAGCATAGATATTCCCAACTTGTACTACATGGAGCTATGACCGAATTCTATGGAGCATTTGTGGTAAACAGGTGTATTTTATACAAAAATGGCAACATCCAAGTTGTGAACCATATGCATATTTAGAAAAACATTTGATTTCCAAATGTTTGTTCCACCATGACAATGGAATTTTATCAATAAAAGAGTAATAGAACAAGAAATATCGAAAAGAAAGCACAAAAGACACAAAAGGTTGAATTCGGGATGAAATCAAGAAATTGTACACAAATTATATATTAATAAAAGAACTACATTTTTAAAATCCAGAAATATTTTTTAAAAAATTTTTTGTTGGTAGAAAATAAATAATATGTATTATTTTTTTCTCTTTAGGCTAGGTAAGGAAAATAAGCCTATAAAATGTTAATCCATTAATTTATTTAAAAAACATTTTCCAAGTAATTATTAAATACGTATAGAATTAAATTTTAAATGAATTTCCTCTTAGCTAAAAATAAAAAATAAGGATGAAAATAAAATGCTTTTAGAAAATGGAAAACAGATTTGTATTTTGTAGGTTTAGACTAGGGGAAGTGGATTAGTGGAAACCTCCCCATCTCGGGCCCAACTAGATGGGCCAATTATCTGGAACCCTACAGTTTCGGCCGACAAGATGGGCCTACACTACCACTTACCATCATCATTCCATGGTTGGATCAAACACAAGGGCTCTCGGCCAAGGCCCAACCGCTACTACTTTCGTACTTAAAGTGCCTAATCGCATTCTTTCCGAATCAATTTTGTCATAGTGATATCATAAAAAATACATTATCATGCACAACATAATTCAGTTCAGTTGATAGTAATATTATCCCATAATTCGCATATGCCCTTAAAAAACATTATCTTTTTCTGGCGAAGATGATTAGCTTTCGAATAAGGCCACAAGCTTATACAGTGATGATAATACGTTCATGACTTTCGCAAGTCCCACCGTTTATGGAAGTGGAGAGAGCTGATTCAGCAGACATTAGCCATCGTCTCAAGGCCCACATTCTCACATAAATCTGCAGGGAGCTTCTACTCATGAAGAAAAACCTCACCATGGATTCAAACTGTCATCTCCTCCTATTTCTGCTTTGCTTTTTGATTCTCCATTCTCATGTGATCAACATTGGGTTCTGTTCTGGGAAAGCACAGTGCATAGAAGTTGAAAGGAGTGCTCTTCTTGATTTTAAAGGAGCGCTGGCTGATCCTTCTGCAAGGCTCTCTTCTTGGGTTGGGAAAGACTGCTGCCAATGGGGAGGGATTGAGTGCCATAGCCAAACGGGACGAGTTATAGGGATCAGCCTTAGAAATCCATATGAGTTCATCAATGGTGGAGTGGCTGATCCTGCAGCCTATAAGAAATCCTGTTTGGGAGGTAAGATCAGTGCTTCTCTGCTTCAGCTGGACTACCTTGGTTACCTTGATCTTAGCCTGAATGATTTTGAGGGGCTTGAGATACCTGCTTTCTTGGGTGATATGAAGAAACTGACATATCTCAACCTCTCTTATGCATCCTTTGGGGGGGAGATTCCACCTCATCTTGGGAATTTGTCACAGTTGCAGTATCTAGATCTGTATGCAGACTCTTTTAGCATCTCAGGCACAACAGAACTTCGTGCAGCAAGTCTGGGATGGGTTTCGCGTCTCTCTTCTTTGAAATATTTGAACTTAGGATTTGCAAAACTCGACGGTATATCTGAAAATTGGCTACAGGTGGTTAATATGCTTCCTTCTCTCCAGGAATTGCATTTCCATTGGTGTCGACTTGGAAGCCTCCCAACCTCACTGCCGTACATCAACTTCACTTCTCTCTCAGTCCTTGATTTGTCAGAAAACTCTTTTGGTTCTCAGATTCCCCTTTGGCTTTGCAACCTTACCAGTCTTACAAGACTCTACCTGAGGTGGAACTTTTTCAGTGGTTCGGTTCCTGTTGAGTTTGTGGAACTGCAAAATCTTCAAGTCCTTGATTTATCCTCAAACTTGAACCTAGAGGGTCAAATTCCTGGAATCTTTGGCAATCTCCAAAAGCTAAGGCATTTAGATCTCTCTGCAAACAGTTTCAGTGGCAGAATTGATGCTTTTATGGGCAGTTTCTCAAGCAGCAATAACTCCCTATTGGAGTCACTTGATCTGGGCTCCAACTCGTTGGTCAGTGAACTGCCTGAATCGATAAAATTTCTCAGGAATTTAAAACACCTTGACCTTTCAGGGAACTCTTTCTGGGGCTCAGTTCCATCATCTATTGGAAGTTTGTCGTCCTTAACAACATTTGACCTCTCATACAATAGTATGAACGGGAGTATTCCTGAAAGCTTTGGGCTGCTCTCAGAGCTCATTGATGCTAGCCTCGTAGAAAATGCTTGGGAAGGTATACTGACAGAAGCACATCTGAAGAACCTCAAACAATTAGCAACTCTTCGCCTCACAACTGAACCATCAAGGTTCTTGGTCTTCAACGTGTCCCAGGGGTGGTTTCCACCCTTTAAGCTGAAATCCGTCCAACTAGAAAACTGTCGGGTGGGTCCATCATTTCCTGTATGGTTTCTGGTTCAAAATCAGCTTACCTCAGTCACCCTTAGAAATGTTGGAATATCAGACACAATACCAGAAGAATGGTTTTCCAGCTTATCATCCGAATTGACCTACTTGGTCTTATCAGAAAATCAAATTAGAGGAAATCTGCCGGTGCAATTGCAATTTCCGCAGTTGAGTGTCATTGATTTGAGCTCTAACGAATTTGATGGTCCTGTTCCGCTCTGGTCTACTAATGCCACCGACTTACTTCTTCAGAGCAACTTCTTTTCGGGGCAAATACCAGAAAACATTGGCAGCTTGATGCCAAGGTTGCAAAAATTGCATCTTTCTTGGAACCATCTAAGCGGGAGAATTCCTTCATCATTGTGTAGTATGAATGAGCTGCAAATTATATCTCTGAGGGGCAATTATCTTTCGGGCGAGCTTCCTAATTGTTGGAACCATTCACTAATGTTGTGGGGCATTGACATATCAGAAAATAATTTAAGTGGCAGCATCCCAAGTAACTTCGGTTTGCTACCATCACTTAGTGTGTTGATGTTGAGCAACAATAAGCTTTATGGTGAGATCCCTCCTTCGTTGCAGAATTGCACAGGCTTGACAAGCATCGATCTTGGTAGGAACAAGCTCTCGGGCAACTTACCCCAATGGCTAGGAAAGCTGTCTTCCTTATTCATGCTTCGACTCCAGTCAAACATTTTCAGAGGACAAGTCCTAGAACAAGTATGTGCTCTTCCAAACTTGCACATCTTAGATCTTTCCAACAACAAACTATCGGGTGTCATTCCAAAATGTATTGGAAGGTTGCACTCCTTGGCCAATGACAGTAGCAGCGAGGTATTTGAAAGGCTGATAAGAGAAGTGACACGAGGACAATATACTGTTTCCACCATCGCTAACAGCATCAATCTTTCTGGAAACAATCTTACGGGAGGCATACCGGAAGAGATAACCAACCTCTCTGTGCTGCGCATCTTGAAATTGTCAAGCAATAATCTAGGACAAGGCATCCCTGAGCAGATTGGCAAGCTACAGCAGCTGGAGACTCTTGACCTGTCACACAACCATCTCTCTGGATCAATCCCCGAAACCTTAGTGTCGTTGGTTTCTTTGTCTAAACTAAACCTGTCGTATAACAACCTTATGGGTCGAATTCCTTATCTACCCAAATTCAATGACCCATCGATCTACGAAGGGAACCCATCCTTATGCGGAGATCCGCTACCCACTAAATGCAAGTGAGAACATACGTCGTATCAGAACTCTGTTACGAAAACTTCAGGCCATTGTTCAATCAAATAAGGCATAATATACAAGTGTTGTAGTGATAATCTTTTGTACCCTCTAATTGCGGGCAACGTAGTTAGCTATTAGCAGCGGTACTGTCAAGTCCACGGAAGCGTAAACAGATAACCGCCGGCGGCGGCGTCGGATTTGCAGTGGTCTTTCCGCTAATATAAGGTTCCCGAACTCTCACCGCCATGTCGCTCTTACTTGATTTCTTGATGTTTGATTTTTTTTTTTTCCACTTTTTTGTGCGCGCTCTCTCTCGCCTGTGCAATTCCTGTAAGAGCAGGAGCAGAATTGGCAAAAACGAATGAGAAACTTGAAGAGAGAATAAAAAAGAAAAAGACAATTATATAGCATTGTAACTGTAGCTGAATAGTTTCTTGATTATGGGTTAGTTTGGTCCAACTAATTCGGCCTGCAGTTGGAGGCCTGCACCACTTATGGGGAAGTCTAAGGGCCATCTCATTTAATGCTTTCAGGTTAACGAAACGCGTTTTTCATACCCTGCACGTTTGACCCAATAGCTGTCAAATGAAAGTAGGCGTGATTTTAATCAAATTTACAACCTTTGCCACTTGAACTTCTTAAGTCTAACAACCTCAATTAAGCACTCCTCGCTTGAACGCATTTGCTCAACCTCGCCATTTGCCACTGCCCATAGTGGCGGACCCAAGATTTTAGGCTCGGGAGGCTAATGGCAAAGCAGAGGTGAGACGAGTGATGATTAAAACCTAAGAAAAAAAAATTATTTAAATAATTATTTATAAAAATTAAATTTTATAAAAAATTATTTAAATAATTATTAGGTGTATATGGTATTAAAATAATATCTATTCTAAATAAAAATTAGTAAAATAATTACTTTTTTTTTATTAATCGTCACTGAAATAGCCTACAAGGGAGAGAGAGACATAGAGATGTTGAAAGAGGATGGTTTGGGATAAATATGCAATATTTCAGATGTTAGGTATAAATTTGCAATGAAAAGTAAAAATTTAGTACTGTTTGCGCTATTTACCCTTTTATATTCTTCAGCCAGTTTGGGGGGATAAAACAGATAACTGGTCCTTAATTTCTTCCAAAATGGCCAACCTAGTACCTTATATTTAAAAACTCACAAAAGTCTAGGGTGGCAGTTTTTGGGATAGATATGCAATGTTTCAGAGGTTGGGTGAAAATTTGTAATGAAAAGTAAAGATCTAGAACTGTTTTTGCTATTTACCCTTTTATATTCTTCAACCAGTTTGGGGGGCAAAACACTTAACATATCCTTAGTTTCTCACAAAATGACCAACTTAGTACCTCATATTTAAAAACTTACAAAATTTTCGGGGGGGCAGTGGCTCCCCCCTGCACCAAGGTTGTTCCGCCCCTGACTGCCCAACAACCAGCCCTGACCCTAGTGATGCCCCGAGCTCATCATGGCATTGACCAGCCAACCCCTAGACATATTTCAGTTTCAGACACCATTCCTTGTGTTATTAAGCCCTTGATCTTACCCTGCTCCTAACCTATAACCAAATTCGCTCAAATAGAGCCCCGGTGAGGCTTTTGTCCTCCCCCGCAGTGTCTTTTGTTTTCTCAGGTTTCACCCCTCCTTTTTTGTGGCTGATTGGAACTGATATATGGGGACTGTGATGTTATGATGAAAGTGAATGAGGATGGAGCTTGGTCTGGGGGCGCGTTTCTCAGGGATGTGGCCAAAAAAAGGGGCAGCTCGATGACTAACAGATTCATTAGGGGCAATCAAAGGTCATGGTAAGGTGGGTTGATTGTAATAAATGGAAACTTTGTGACTTGTTATGTGTGTAGCATCATATGGTTTCCCCCACCTACTAAAATTGCCTATAAAAAATGCATATACGTACTCGTGTACTTGCAAAACGAACTGGCCTAAAAAATTTTTTGGGGATAAAATGATCTCATTTTGGTTACCTGAAAAAAAAAATCTCATTTTCTTCTACTTTATATATTAAAAAGCATACTCTTTTTTCACTTTGCATGAATAATAGATCAAGCATGGCAATTTTGTTTTGACCTAATTACTACAGAGGCTTTTTAACTTGGGTGATTCATATGAGTTAGTCATTTAACTTGAACTTAATCTTGGTTAGTTCTCTAACTTTGTAATTTATCACGAGTTAGTCCAGCTACTTAGGTTGCCACAACAATATTACTTTTTTTTTTTTAATGTTAAGTATCATTAGGGGCTGAAAATATATGACAAGACAAATAATATGGTTTTCTAGAGTCTTTTTTTTTTCATGGGATGAATTTTTTACTTTTTAAATTTTTTAACCAAATAAGGTTTTTTACTTAAAATATGTACTTTTTTTTTTTACAAAATTTAAATACATAATTGTTCATCAGTACTGGTTAATTGCTTATAAAAAACTTGAAATCTATATTTAGGCAATTTATTATTATTATTATTATTATTCATAATAATAATAATAATAAGTAGAAATATGTATTTGCTAAAAAGTATAACTAATTAATAGAATTATATTTAATGATAATAAATTTATAAAATGTAATAATCACATAAATAATTACATTTCTGAAAACCAGTAAATCATTTCTTTTTAGGTCTAAAAAATATATTTATCAACTAATGATATGAAAAGCATATATAATTATATAAAATAAACATCACTCATTGCATCTCAATTGTTTGCATCATTTGCAAATAGTACGTAAATTAAGAAAGATGAAAAAAATTATGTTATTTTCACTTTTTCTTATACTTTTGCACAAAAATCAAGAAAGATGAAAAATAAAAATTGAAATGACAACTAAGTGGTAATATGAAAATACTCCCTCCATCATTTTTTATATAAACTATTTGTGTTAACTAATTTATCAAGTAGAAAGAGAATTGGTTGAATTAAAATGAAATATAAAAAAGTATATATCCTTAGTTTTAGATTAAAAACAATGAAGAAAATTACATAATTAGGTATAAAAGGCTTATCCTCACATGTTGTTATAATTTTTTTTCTTTAGCTTGGATTAAAAAAATTAGTTAAGCCTATTAGAATCTTTTTTTGCTAAATGTTGTGCTAATCCCTGTTATTTTCTTTTCTTTTCTTTTTTTGCATTTTTCATGTACCTAAACATTCTAGAAAGGGTACAGGCTTTATGACTGTATGAAGTGATTGGACTAACTTGTGACAAGTTGCAAAGTTAAAGGTCCAACATAAGTTGAGTTGCAAGTTGAAGGATTAGCACCAAACAAGTTTGAGCTGGAGGACCAACCCTTTCGAATTAGCCAAGTTAAAGGGCCCTTCAGGTGATTAGGCTATTTGATTTTTTTTCTTTTCTTTTTCTTGTGAGTGATCAATTTTCTCTTTGAGTTTTTAAGTGTGTTCTTTCTACTTTTTTGGTCTCCAAACTCCTTCATTTGATGATTAAATCCTTAGTTTCAGCCACATTTACGTCACAAGTAATGTCATGCTAATTTGCACTTCTTGGTTTTTAATTTTACCCCATTTTGTCTAGATTTGTGTAGCAAAAAAAAAAAAAGATTTTTGTCCAAACCTGTTTTATCACCCTTTCTTTCCTTTTTTATTCTTAATGTGTTTAATCTTTCTTGGTAAAATTGTGCTTTGTTTGCCATGGGTTGAATGTAAAATTGATGATTTAAATAAAAGGTTTCTAGATTCTCTAATTTATATATTTGGATTTCTAGAATTTTATTTTTTGGAGTTCATGTGATTTTGTCTCATCCAGTTTATTTTTTTCTTTAAGGCTCTAACTACTGGAAAGTTAGTCAACTACTACTATGGAGGCAGAATGTTTTGAGAGGGTAAAAAGTTTCAATTACCAGGTGATCATATATTAAATTATTATATTTTAGTTTTTCTTTTTTTGTTGCTTCAATATCATAAAAGCAAAGTTTGAGTTTTGTTGAACTTTATCAATTAGCTAGGTTTTGTTTCTTTTTCATGATCATCTCCTTTAGCTAGCATGATTGGTGGTTTCTACTGCTTCTGTGGCCTATTTTATGAAAATTATTATATCTTTTTGTCACATGATGTGCTATAGTCTTTAGATGGAATGTGTTGTTATTTGCCTTGTTTTATGTGATTGTCACTTTCATTTAGCATGCACTATAAAACGGATGTAAAATCGCGACTAAAAATAGTGATTGGAAAGTCAGTCACTAGGTGTTTCAATCGTTAATCAGTTAGAAGTAAAAAGGTTTACTTTGTATTGCGACTGATAGGCGATTGAAGGTTTCAGTTGCTAAAATGTTAGTCACTTTTCAATAATTTTTTTTTTATAGATTTGACTTCATTCGTCATGCAGTTGTTTTTTTTTTTGTTGTCAAATTTGCCTCAGTTGCTTTCTCAGTGGCTAATTGATTTAAAAGTTTCAGATTTTTAGTGTTTTGGTTTTTTTAGAGTGTAGGATATATTTATTCATATTTTTTTTGTTTTAGGGTTTGGAATTTTTTTTAAGGTTTAGGGATATAGAATTAAAATTTAAGGTTTTTAAGGGATTAAGGGTATTGACATCGATTTAGGGTTTGAGATTTTTCTTTAAGATTTAGGGTTTGAAATTAGTATAAGTTAGGGGTATTAATTGAATCAATTTAATATTAGGATTTTGGAATTTATTTTAGGATTAATTTAGAGCTTTTTTATGATTTAGGGTTTGAGAATTCTTTTAGGGTTTAGGGATATATATAGAATTATGATGGTTTAAGGGTATTTAATTAAGTATTAGCGTATTAAAATTTAGGGTATGAGATTTGCATTTAGGGTTAATGGTATAGATTAACTTTAGGGTTTAGGGTTAATGGTATAAATTAGGTTTAGCATTTAGGGTTTAATTAGGGTTTGTATTAAGGGTTTTGGGTTTAATTAGGGTTTAGTGTTTAATTAGGGTTTGTATTTATGGTTTAATTAGGCCTTATATTTAGGGGTTAGAGTTTTAGGGTTTAGGGTTTAATTAATAGGGTTTGTATTTAGGGTTTAGGGTTAATGGTAGTTAGGTTTAGGGTTAATGGTAGTTAGGTTTAGGGTTTGATTAGGGTTTAGATTTTAATTAGGGTTTGTATTTAGGGTTTATGGTATAATTAGGGTTTAGGGTTTCATTAGAGTTTGTATTTAGGGTTTGGAGTTTAGGATTAATGGTAGTTAGGGTTAGGGTTTCGGGTTAATGGTAGTTAGGTTTAGGATTTAGGGTTTATGATATAATTAGGGTTTAGGTTTTAATTAAGGTTTGTTTTAAGTGTTTAAGGTTAAGGGGTAAGGAATTAAAGTTTAGGGTTTAGGGTTTAAGGTTTAGGGGTAAGGAATTAGAGTTTAGGGTTTAATTATAGTTTAAGATTTAGGGTTTAAGGTTTTTGTGTTTGTATGTAGTTAGGGTTTGGGGTTTTCTAAACCCTAATTAAACCCTAAACCATTTATACAAACTCTAAATATAAACCCTATTAATTAAACCCTAAACCTAACTGCCATTAACCCTAAAACCTAAACTCTAAATACAAACCCTAATTAAACCCTAAGCTCTAAATACAAATAGTAAACCTTAATTAAATAATTTTGATATGGTTTAGGATTTTATGATTTAGGGTTTGGACTTTTTTTAGAGTTTAGAGATATATATATTAGTATTTTTTTTAAGGGCTTAAGGGTTAGGGTTACTAGTAATTAAGTTTAGGGTTTAAGGGTTAATTTTGGGTTTGCATGTTTAGAGTCAAATTAATTATTAATATATGAGAATTGATATTATGGTTCATACTTCCCTGCATATTATATAAGTTATTTATTAATTTTAATTTTTGAAATTATCTATATGGAGAAAATTTCATGAACTTATATATATATCATAAATATGTGTATAAATATGTGTGTGTGTGTGTATGTGTGTGTACAAACATGAATATAATTACATATGTGGTACAATCATAAATATATATATTAGTATTTTTTTAAGGGTTTAAGGGTTAGGGTTACTGGTAATTAGGTTTAGGGTTTAAAGGTTAATTTTGGGTTTACATGTTTAGAGTCAAATTAATTATTAATATGTGAGAATTGCTCTTATGGTTCATACTTCCTTGTATATTATATAAGTTATTTATTAATTTTAATTTTTGAAATTATCTATATGGAGAAAATTTCATGAACTTATATATATTTATGATTGTACCACATATGTAATTATATTCATGTTTGTACACACACACATATTTATATGTTTGTACACACACACACACACACACATTTATACACATATTTATGATTGTTCTATATATATATATATATATTATATATAAATTAAAAAGACTGGAAAAATGATGAACATAGTGGCTAAATATTTACTACACTCATGTATGAAGTGATTGTATTCATCAGGCTTTTGCGACTGAACTTGTTAGTCAAGATTCAGTCAGATTGCAATCGGAGTTTAGTCGCTAATTAGGCGAAATAAAAAAGGCTCAGTCAGGTTGTAGTCAGAGTTCAGTCGCTCCAACTACTTCCTTTCTTCTTTACCTTGTTGTCTCACCCATTTCAAACCCAACACTCCCATCTCTCATCTTTCACTCTCATCTCTTTCAACCTTTTTGCTATCATCTCACATTCATCTCTCACTCTCATTTTTCATCTCCGTCAACCAGTTCGCCATGCCCATTACATTGCCGTTCGTTCACCTTGCCGGTCTGCCATCCATCGTCGTTGCCATCACCTAGTCTCCTTAGCTTCCCCACCTTCACCTTGGTCTTCTTCACCTCGGCCTCACGGTGGTCGCTTTGTCTCATTCGCCTTGGCCTTGGCCTTAATGCCATCGCCTCGGTCTTAACCTCATTGCCGTCACGTCCATCTCGACCTCACCGCCATTGCCTCAATCTTCTCCGCCTCACCCTCGGCCTCCTCTACCTCATTTGCCTCTAGATTTAAGTTTTAAATTTTTTGAATTTTGAATTTTAAATTTTGTGAATTTTTAAATTTTATATTTGACTATGTATGTTGACTTTTATATTAATATAAACGTATTTTATTTAAATTTAAATTTCATTATTTGACTATTTTATTATTAATAATTAAAATAAGTTAACATTCACACCAATTTAATCTAAATTTCAATTAAATAACAGGTGAAATAAATACCTCAGTTAAATTAAATAATATTAATTAAATATTAATCATATGAAATATTAATGTATTTATTTAAAAGATAAAATTGCTAATATAGCGACTAACCGTGGCAGTCATAGGGTGTAAAGCAACTTACAATATTTGTGACTGATTATTGATTGAAAGTTTCAGTCACTTTTAATAGTCAAGATTCAATCGCAAAAAAATTGCAACTTGAAAAAAAGCGACTGTCATTTGTAGTCGTGAAGTAGTCACTTTTGGGCAATATAGCTACTAAAATGCGACTGAACTTTCAGTCTCGATTTTGCATTTGTGCTGTAGTGATGGTTGGTTGTTTTTTTTTTTAATGTCTATGGGGTTTTATGCAAATAATTGTTCTCTATGTTTTTTTTGTTATTTTAACTGCTATATTCATTGGATGAAATATGTCTCTCTTTTCTTGAATTTTAAATTCTTCAAGGTTATAGGAATGAGGTTTTCTATTTCCTTTTTTCCTTTGTGATGTGTCTTTAACTCTTTTCTTCATGTGCTTTATTAACGTGTATTGTAGGGGTCAATTTTTGTCAAAGCCTTATTTGTTCAAAGATTCCGTGAGCTTGTTTTTTTTTTATGCATTATTTGTATAAATTATCCCTTTTGCATTTCTGTTATCCATGTGTTGTTCATCATGTTACTAGCCAACATTTTTTTCAAACTATAAGCAATGGTCCTTTTCATATTAAACACATTATCCTTTAAGTTGGACTGTGCATTATTTGTTCTTTGTTCATCCATTATAGCAAAATGGTACATACGTGATGAAAGATTACCAATGTTTGTTTAAAAACATGGGAAAATACACATATTCCTATCATATATTAAAAAGCATAAGTAAAGAACCCCTTAAGCCTGACTAGTTTAGAAAACGCAGTTACAATACCCTTGAATGCCGACTTTCTTTTCTTAAAACATAGCTAAAGAACTCCCTAAACCTAACAATTTTTTTTAAAAAAATTCAACTTAAGGACCCTTTAAAACTGACAAGTTTTTAAAAACAAAGCTAAAGGACCTTTTAAGCCTGACAAGTTTCTAAAATTGTAGCTAAGGAATCCTTTAGCCCAACCCATCTTTCTTCACTTAATAATTCCAGATATTCACCCTGTTCTCCGTTCTCCATTCTTGCACAACCCTACCCTTTCAAGTCTCGATCTCAATGTCGATCTCGTTGTCATGATTCTTATTGTGCCAGCCAGTTCTGTTCTTCATCCTCCTGACTTTTGAACGTTTGCGCAGTCCAAGTGAAGTTCCAAAGCTCGCTCGCTCACTCATTTGCACTTTCAGACATTGTCTCCTTTAATCAAAGTTTTTATGGTTAATCCAATCTTCTGCCAACCAAACCTTCTTTCCCCATGCTTGTACCTCAAGTTTATTTTTTGGGTTTATCATTTTTCTAAATTTGTTCTCTAGGTTTTAGATTGAGTTTCTGTGGCTGATCATCACCATATCCAGGTGTGTCAATTAAATTCATTATCCACCAATGTTTTGGCTATTGAGAATAACTTCATCTTTCTAAATACCCATTGCCAGATTAGTAAGGTTGATGTAATTACTTGGTTTGTTAATTGCTTCAAATTGAGCTTTTTTTTTTTATTTCATCTTGGTTTATTGTTAAAATCTATGTTGCAATCTTGGTTTAAACTCTCTATGCCTTATTCCTTAGTCAAACTAATTTATAATTCTAAAAGATTTTTCATGTACAATTTTAAACAACCAGTTCTAGTTCTATTTTGAAGGGTGATGCTTAATGGATCCAACTCAATTATGTTTCTTATGTTCCCTTCTAGTTTCTAAGTGTGAAAGGCTAGAGGAAAAAAAAATCCTGGTTCTTACTTATCAGAAGTATCAGCTAGATGCATAGTAGAACTTATTATGTTTCAACTAGTTCTTTATGAGACTTCCATCTGTAAATGAGGATGTAGAAGCTAAATTTTTGGATTAAATGGCATTCTAGTGATACTTCAAACTTTTAGCTCTTATAAAACCATGGAATTGTAAGTCATGAATGTTCAGAGCAGTTTGTGTTTTCAAATGGATGATATCTAGAAAGTGATAATTGTCAAAATGTCAATATCACTCATTTGTTGGTGGATTGACATTATTGTTGAATTGGAATTCGACTATGGGTAATCAATTGGTTTTAATTAGATTATTGCATGCCTTCATCTTTTTTTTTTAAAAAAAATCCTATAATTCTCCTCATCTGTTGACTTTTTTCGTTACTTTAAACACTTTTTAATATAAAAAATGTTGGATTATTCTTCTTGAGAAAGAAGTGAGAGAAGCTTAAATGGATTTTTTTTTCTTTACTTGTAAACACTTTTTAATATATGATTTTATGTTTGTTTTTTTTTTTTATTTCAAGGATCAATTTTTTTAGGAGCTATAGAGAGAAATATTGGGCATTTCAATAGATAGTTGTAAGTTACTATTGTCCACTTCAGCTTATTTGAATCAATTGCACCTGTCCTTCTTCCATTTCAATTAATAGCATGAGACAAAGTGTGTTGCCTAACATAACTAGTCAGGTATCTAGGATTGCTATACCATGGTTTAAACACAATAGTCTTTATGTCATATGAATTTTATAGTCGACCACATATAGCATGATTGCCTTTATATAATAAAACAGAAAATAAGTATAATAATAAAAGACATTTGAATAAAATAAAACTAGCTTAATTCTCATTATTTATATAATTACATCGTAAATATTATTTTGATTATCCAGTGTATTAATTGTCAATTACTTTTCTTATTGTTCATCTATTGGCGGAATAGCTCTCAAATTAAAGTGATTATAGTTCGTTGACCATTGTTTGCTTTTCTTGGAACAAGGCTTTATGACATGCTTTTCTTTTTCTCATTTTCTGTTCAATCTTTACTTCTGGAATTATTGTTGGCTTTGCAAACCCAATCCCACAGTTTTTCTACTATAATTCTCACTTTTTCAGTTTTAATTGCACAATTAGACCACAATATTTAATTATTTTTTCAGTTTTAACCTCAACTTCCAACTTGCACGTTTTGACAATCAAGCTTTATTTAAACGTTTCATTTTGGATATTTGGGTGCTAGAACTCGTTAGTTCAAATGGAAAATACTATGTCAACATAGAATTATAAGGAAAAATGTTAACTTTAACTCCTGAAATTTTTTTCCTTTATCAAAGAATACTTAAAACTTTAAAATCTAATGAAAAAATCCCTTAAAAATCTAATAAAAAACCATCCAGCCTCCATCTCGACCTCTCTTTCTGTCTTCCTCTCCAGCCAACCCTCTCCTCCGTCTGCCTTCTTCTCAAACCACCCCCTATCCTCCGTCCCCAGCCCTCGTCCCTTTTCCTCATGCTGGCACCTTCCTACTCTTCTCCCTCATGTTTGGGTCCAGATTTCCTATGTACATTGGAGCAATTACTTGATAAACTAGCCTAGGATTTTGCCGCAATTCAAACTAGCTTTCATTGACAATTCAACAACTTCAACTCCAAGTGCCACCCGCCACAATTCAGACCAGCTTCTTCATTCTTTTCATCTCCATCTCTATGGGAATTATGATAGGAAATGGCATATGGGAAAACGCAACGAGAATCCCGTTGTGACAAAAATCACAACGGGGAAACGTGGAAAAATTGACAGAGGCTGTGGATGGAGGACGGGGGTGGTTGGATAGGGAGGCAGATAGAGGGTTGCCAGATAGGGAGGTGGAGAAAGAGATTGAGATGGTTGACCGACAATTTTTTTGTTAGATTTTTTTAAGGAGTTTCTTCTTAAATTATAAAGTTTTAAGGATTCTTTAATAAAGAAAAAAAAATTAGGGGTTAAAGTTAGCATTCTCCCCTACAATTCTATATTGACATGATATGTTTCATTTGAACTAACGAGTTTTGTCACTTAAAGCAACAGTAAACCAAAATTCGCTTGGAACGACTGACGATTCGATGACCAAACGATGGTCAATTTAATTTTTTAGTGACCTAAACAAACAGTCATGAAACAATGACTAAAAGCCTGGTTGCCAAGGGCTAGTCATTGTTAAGTGACCGAATTGGAACTAAAGCAAATGGTCACCCGAACAGTTGCTGGGTGCCAAAATTGAATTAAAAAATTTATTTCAATAAATTCAAATCTACAATTTAAATCTATTGAAATTCAAATCTATAATAGGGAAAATAGTAGTAAAAAACATAGCCTTCAAAATAACCAAACCCGCAACTAGTTAACACAAAAGAACCAAGCCAAAGACACAAACAAACTCCACTAGAAACATGAAGGTGAGCCTTGCTACCATCAAACTCCTTTCAACATTTCCGGTGTCATCACCTGCTTGATGGCCACTATCGATAGCGGCCAGTCGCTCCAATAAGGTAATTACCATTGGAACCATGCACTGAGGGAGACCATCAACTTTTCTCCAAATCATTGAACCTAGAAAGCCAAACAATAACCCAAAAACACAAGATAAACATTTAGAAAGTTGAATTTAACTATAGATCTATAAAAATCTAAATAGAACCTAAAGATAGTTTTTTAGGAAAAGTTAAAGAAAAGAGTAATTGGAATTGAACCATGTGAATGCTTACATAAAGGCTACATAGCTTAGGGCGGAGAGTGACGATAGACACTTTCTGGAGGAGAGACGTAGAAGACAAAGCAAAAGAAATAAGTGTGTGGCTTTTATAATAGTTTATAAACCTAATATATTCCCTAGGTCCCCCAACTTTTTAGTGTGTTACAAATGTACCTGATTCTTTATAGCGTCTGTCAACTTAATCATTCATAGTTTGAAAATGATATATTTAACTTAAAAATTTAACAATTAAGTCATTGATCGGTTTTTAACTCGGGTGACCAAAAGTGGGTCCATTAGAAATGATGGATAGGACCGTTGCTAAGGTGACCGTCTTGGTGACTAACTTCAAACGGTGGCCAAATGGTCGCCACAAATATCCAAAACTTTTTTAGTGACAGCTTTTTTAGTGACCATAATGGCCACTGTTTTGGTGGTGACCACAAAAATGGTTGCCCCCAACGGTCACTATACTTGAGATTTGTTGTAGTTTTAGAAGTCTAAAATGAAACATTTAAATGAGATTAGGGAGTCGAAATGTCCAGGTTGGAGGTTGAGGTTAAAACTAAAACAATAATTAAAGGTTAGGGTTTAATTGTGCAATTATCCGAAAAAAATGTATGATAGCCAATTAGTAGCCGCCGGAGCATTTTGTGAGATAGTATACCTTGGGCAAAGCACAAACTAATGGCCATGCTTTTGTTCTACTAGGCTTTAATTCTCATATATTCATACACTTTTTTTGTTGCAAATCCACACATGTTATAAATATTTCTACCTTTCATCGCCTTATTTCATTGATATAAATTTGTATATAATCCGACAACTATGCGAAGGCTTCGGTGACTGTTGATATACAGTACATCGAGTTCACACACAAAAAAATAAAATAAAATGATAATAATAAATAGGAGTCAGCCAGTAGGATGTAGGGGTGAAATAGGGCCGAGCTTTTTCAGGTAGCTCGAGTTGAGGCATTTTGAGCCGGGTTTATTCGAGTTCGAGCTCGAGAAACCTGACCCTAAAGCTCGCGTGCATCAGAGGCCTTATATTTTATCTTTCCCATCACATCCCTAAATTTCTTGACACACTTACTTGCGGGACGCAGCCCCCTTCCCGCCTTTGCCTCACTTCGCTTGATTAACGTTGCGTCGTCACCACCCACCTATTCGGCCTCACCTTGGTCGATTAATGGTGCCACCCATCAGAGAGTAAAGCCATGGGGACGACGAAAGCCTAGGAGCCAAGTGTCTATGACTATCGCCTATTTCGTCACCGCGATAGGCCTACCTATAATCTCGGCTACACATCAAACGTCGGAGACAGAAAATCAATGCCACAACTAAACAATGTATGACCAGGAGATCTAGTTCGGAGTCTAGTTCGGCAGCTCCAAACATAAATCGCCGTCTAGAGGAAAAGGATGACTTATTTATAATGTTTACAAAATCAGGGTAAACTGGCAAAGGATTAGAAAGTTGAGGATAGATTTTGTTATTTCCTCTTCTCTAGTTATATGTATAGGAAATTACAGATTTAGTTCTTATCTTTTATCTAAGTTGCAAGTATGGCGCTAAAATTTTATATATGCTATTCAAGCCTAACCAACCTTTGGGCCGAGCTCAAACCTAAAAAAATTGGGCTTGAGCCCGAGTAGGACCGAACGACACAGGGCTAAGCTCAAGCTTGACCCAATCCATTTTCACTGCCAGGAGAATGTGGCTAGACCAGAAAAATGAAAAGCAAAATGAGCGCTCTATCCACCTAGTTAGCTAGAAAATAATGGTCACGTGATTTTCATGTGATGGCGAAACGAGAGATAGCTATGGCAGCCTGCGCCTGCGTAGATAGGTCACAACCGTCAACCGCCGCAGGCATCCATGGGCCTGCGGGTTATATTAGTGGCTTAATTCATATTCAAAAGGCTTCGGAAAATCTCCGAAGAATCATACTAGTAACGAAGTAAAGCCGACGAAACAAGCTAGCTTGATTATATTGCATAAAAAAAAATGCCAAAAGGTTGGTTCGAATTCGCTCTTTCCTCTGTTCCCTCAATTCGTTCACGTTGCTTATGTTCCTGACATAGTTGAAGAGCTTGTTTTCTCTCACCAACAGAACTTCCTGGTTTTTATTTCGATGCCGAGAAGAACCGATACTTCCCCATCAAAGGCCGCATACCTGGCTCTTTTTCTTCGTCTTCTAAGTCTGCTGCTGCCCAGAAGCGTCCTTCCGTAAGCGCCCAGGTATGATTTTTGTTTAACCCATCGAGACTGTTGATGAATATGCAACTGGAAGCTATCTGAAAGGAGAATTTTTATGGTTGAGGCAGCTGATACTTACTTGAATTTGACATTTTGGTGATGTCTAGTATTCTATTTCTGCACATTTATTTGTATGTATCCCCGTTTTGCTGCAGCCTGTCAGCTTACCACAGAGGAGCGTCGTGAGGACTACTAAACTTCTGCATAATAGAGAGTTGAACGGTAATCTTTTTCCTCTTGGTAGAACAAGATGTAATTTCGAGGAGGAGGTTCACAAGATTCAAGCTTCTCGACCCGTGGTAAGGTGATTGATTGTGGTCCTACTTATATAGATGCTTTGTTTTTTGCTTCCCCGCCCCCCCCCCCTCTCTTTTTTTCTTAACTCTCCTTAACCACCTCTCGGAATACCTTGTTTCAGTGTTGCTTAAGGCTCTTGGATGCATTCAGCGTTCCCATAGTTTTGAGGATTCTCTATTATCTCCTTGCGTTCTTTTTTTTTTTTTTTTTGCCCTTTTGAGTTTTTAGATTTCACTTCAGAAAGTGACTTATAAATACAAGTATTACAGGTTTGGAGGTACAGGGAAACAGAGAAGATGTGCGATTGTGCTTTAGAACAGACGCAGATTGATGTGCAAACACCAGAAGGTGCAAGGGAAACAGATGCTCTTGTGGCAGGTGGAATAAATGGCTCTTTGAGGTATAAACATACACTTATTTGTATACAGGTTTATCCTAAATAGCTATTTCGTGCCTTAAAAAATGGTGCCTTTTCTTTTTCTTTCTCATGATATGAATAGTGGTATTTAGGGGGATTCTTTTCGACAGTTAAAAGTCCATTGCTTTCTAGTTTTTTATAGGTTTTTTGTACTTGCAGTCTTTTAGAAGTTGGGAACATTGAACAGCATTTTGATAACGAGGTAACACACACACCTAATCGTGTTTGGCCTAAGACTGTCCTAGATAGGACAGAGACTTGTAGGGCACATCAGCATGTTTGGAGACTGCCGGGGTATTCCCTTCATGCATTATCGAGAATATCTTCCATAAAATTGTTTAGGACGCAATCAAATGATTGCGCTTCTGGTCCCCAACATGCCTTGTATCCTTTATTTGCTTATTTACTTGACATTTGTTAGTGGGTAGCTTCGCATTCAAATATATGGTTGATTTGTGCATCTAGTGTCTTTTGAATATTAAATAGCTTCTCAATCAGATGATTGTGACCATGGACTACATATTTGTTATTTTTTAGGTGATTCCATGTTGATGATATGAAATACTCAAGATAATCAAAATCCTGGTCACATTTATTGTTTCTTAATCTATAAAACTCCCATTTAGAGAAAAAGCCAGCTTCTGTTAGATCAAATGCCTATGGTCCAGAACATAATAGTCTAAGCTGTCAAGTGGTAATCAAAGTTCCAGCACTCCTTGCAAAGTTTTACTCAGTTCGTGCCTTAAATTCAAATGGGAATTGGTAAGTTTTATATCAGTTATTAAACCAGTATTCTATCCAATTGTAGTCTTACGTTGGCCCATACAGTGCCTTAACATGAGAAAATAGGATAACGAGTTTGGGCTCTGAGACCTCTGGTGGATGTGTATATGTTCTCAACCTTTTTGAACCTGTTGATTTTGCTTCTATCATGGATCAGAGGGTACATGTAGTTGCCCCTTTCAACTGTACCATCTGGGCAGCAGATTACCACAACAACAATAGTCAGGCAGTCATTGGCAAGTTCTTTTGCTTTCTTTCGTTTGTCCTTTCTCATTTATTTTCATCTTTATGTTTTTTCACACTGTTCGTCTTCCATTAAGTGAATGGGAACTGTCAGCATATCTTTCCCAAGAAAGGGGAACAAATATAGCACATAATTTGTGTATCAAGAAATCCATGCTGCATAATATCATATCTAGAACTTTGTATTGTCTCAGTTCTTATTACCGAGGTTCTCATAGGATCTTGTAGCATAGAATTATAGTAGTGGGTGAGTTACACCTTTTTACTGACAATTGCGTCAAATATATTTCTTTCCTATTCTGGACATACTAGCTACATGCACTATGCAATGCAGCATTGTTAGATTTTTCTCGAAGCTTCTGTTGCTTAATAAGAGCTTTTCTTAACATTTACCATGTTAAATTCAAATGTCTCTTCGAAGTTTATACTAGTATCTATTTGCTCGTCACTAGCTGATTCTGGGGGTAAATTATCCTGGATTTCTGAAGTATTGAAGAATATGCAGTTGTTTTGTGGGGTGATTCATGAGTACCGTTTTGGTCCTTCAAAAACTGATGTTCCACATCATGCGTTTTTTTGGGGGTGGATGGGGGGAGGGGAGTGGGGGGTTGGGGTTTTTTGATAAAGTTGCTCCAATATGCTGGGTACAAACACCTCAATTTCACAATAGAAACTGTCTATCTACTTATTTCTCCTTGGTTCTTTTTTTGCACCTAAGTAATTGTATTTCTCATTTTCTTTTACCTTCTAGGAACTAATCTGGGAGTTGCCTTGGTCAATCTGGTAACAGGAACCCCATCCTGGGTTTGCCGCACAAAAAGTGATGTTTTCTCCCTACAGTTTGATCAATCGGTATTTTACTACCCTTCAAGGCTTTCTGTCATTATTGCTGGATGTCCTGATGTCTTTTATTTAATAGTTAAGCTTCAATAATAACTGAATACAGGAAGGATTAAAGTGCCTGGATATTGCTATTTAATGCTCAAACTCAGTGTTTGTAACTGGGATCAGTGAAGAATTGATTCATGATTGTAATTCTTTCCGTCATGTGGTCAGTATCCTTTAGAATTGATGCATCATCTTTCATGTTGCAGGGCAATATTGTTTTGTGTGGCCTAAGAAATGGAGCCATTTTGACGGTTGATGTCCGTGAGAAACAGGGAGGCATATCTGCTAGATTTATTAAGCACAAAATACCTTACTCCTTACAAAATGGTGGTCAAAACACTGGTAGAAAATGGTTCGAGGTAAGACCTCTATTTTATCATTCTTGTGTTCCATTATAAATTTGTCTCAGGTTTGCATTAGCTAATACTAAGGCATCTTGGCTTAATGTAGATTGTAGTGTATTGTTTGGAAATTTTCTACTCCTGTATCATGTTGATGCAATATCATTGCCATTCATGATTCCCTTCTGACTTTGAATTGCTGTATTTGGAAACTTTCTGTTCCTTTCTCGTCTTGATGCAATGTCATTACCATTTTGGCACCAAAGATTGGCCTCTAACTTGGAATTGCTTTATTTGGAAACAATCTGTTTCTTTCTCATCTAAATGCAATGCGATTGCTGCTTATGCTCCCTTGTAATTGCTCTATTCGTCTCTTTCCAGGTAAAAGGAGACATATCTCCTTCCAGTACTATATATATGCCATCATCTGTTTCCAGGTTAGTTACTTTCAGTGCAATCTTGTTGGCTTGTTTCTGAATTTGATCTTCAGCTTGCGTTTTGTTTGTTAATGAGAGACCCAATGGGTCCAGCTGGGCTACACAACAATTGCTTGCCCTCTTCCTTCTCTTAACCCTCGACTTCTTCATGAAGTTGGGATTCAATCCGGGGCCTTGGGCTCAATGACGAAGATCTTTACATGCTAAGCTAGCTGATAACTTTATCTTTGGTTCCCTTCCAACTGTTTTAACATGGCTGATTTTATTTTGAAGTTTGGTGTCACTTCAACTTCATGAGCAGTATTTCTTAGCCAGCTCTATGGATGGATCGGTTAGTTATCCTTTCTATTTGAGTTCTTTGCAAGATACATAACTTTGATGGGCTATTGTATGTGTTTTTTAGTTTTGTATATGTCTAGCCTATATTTTTGGTCACACGTGTACTGTGGATATTGTCCTAGCATAGTTGCAATTTTGTTTGATTTCTTAGTGTTGATATCTTTTGGCTGATATGCACTTTCATTTGAGCGGCATGAAACATTTGAATCCTTATTCTAATCTCCTTGCTCGTTCTTCTAATTTTACCTTTTTCCCCTTTTTGTTTCACATTATTTATAGGTAAAACTGTATGATCATAGATTGGTAAAGAGAGGGGCTGTGCAATCTTATGAGGGCCATGTGAATTCCCATACTCGTTTACAGCTTGGAGTTGACACATCCGAGAGATTTGTCATGTCAGGTTTATAGCTCCTGAAAGTGTGGTTTTCATTGAACATATCTTAGAAATAAAAATGTCTAACAACATGTTCATCTAAGGTGGAGAGGACTGCTATTTACGGCTTTGGAGTATCAAGTCTGGTAAGATGGTTTTCAGCGAGAAATTCTACAGTTCAGTCCTTCCAACAGTGTGCTGGCAAAGAGATGAAAGTATGTTTTCTCATGCTTACTTATTTCTTATCTCTTTGTTGATCTCATTTCTTGGATTGCTTTGACCGGACATTGTAACAACCTTCAAATTCACCCAGGATGCATGGGAATCAAAGTGAAGAGACAAACGTATGAAGAGCAACCTTTTGTTCGGAAAGAATGTAATGGTGCTTGGCTCGGATCATTGGAAGGGCTATTCCATGTGAGTTGGTTATGACTCATGAGCAACAATCATAGCGAAATCTTGAAGAATCGGCAATTATGATTCTGCGGCATGGCAGCTCTTTGTTGAAGACCTTCAATGAGAACATCAGCAACGCCCATCGTGGAGCTGAGGAAACTTTGTTCATCCACAGCCAGGTTCAAATGGTTATAGTTAATACCTGCACACATCTTTCACTTTTATTTGCTTTTCAGGGAAGAAGAAAAACCCATCCTGTTGTACATGTACGGTATGGATAATTCATACACATTTCTTGATTACGCTATCTTCTCAATGTTTTGTCTTCCTAAAGAAAGCCTATTGATTTTCTCCCATGTGAAAAAAAACAGTAGTACCAGTAACAAACCTTTCTTGCTACTAGTAGAACACTTTTACCAGCTCTATGGAAGGGTGACCTTTGACCTGTTTTATTAAGGACAAGTAGTTCTTTCTCTCTTATTCCTTCCTGGTGATATGACATGCAGTCTACCCGAAGTTTTCTTTTTTTCTTTTTTCCCATGTTTCAGAATAGTGGAGCTTGTATCGCTCAAAATGAATAAAATTTCTTTGAGGAATAAAAAAAAAATCATGTGTACAACATTTAAGGCGTCGAAACTGTAACTACATAGAGTAATATCAGATGTATAAATTGTTACCGGGAAATGAATCGTACATGATATGTGATAGAATTTAATTGAGGTCATCCATATTTTTCAGGCTGACTTAAAATTTTATCAGGTATGTTTGTATAATTCATTTGGTACACCTAGTGAGTGTGATTTATGTTGAATTGAAGTGAAGTGGTCAAACTCTTAGATTCCAATTTGGTCTTGTTGGGCTCTTGGAGATGATTCTGCTGTGTTGTAAGGGTTGATGAGCCATAAATTTTGATTAGCTATATATGCCTATGGGTAGAGTAATCAGCACAAAAGGTGGTGATAAGACGGATTGAACACCAAAAGGAAAGACAAAATGATGGTTTAATTGACAAAAGGGGATGTCTCTTATATCTGTGCTAGGCTGCTTCCCATTGCATTTTCACAAAATCTCTAGTACTCTATTCTGTTGTTTATCCAACCCTTTTACCAATTTTCAGCTTAGCTAGAATGTTATTAACTCCGCAACTGAAATTTGTATGGAATTTTGTGTAATAGAGTTAAGACCTCAACGAAGTGACCATGAACTGAACTTGGAGATTACACAATTATGCAAAAGTCACCTGTTCCTTATTACAGGTTTTAATCTGATCTCTGTATGTGGATAATCATAACCTCCGTTGACCGTTAGAATTTCTTGGATTTTGTTAAAAAAAAAAAATCTTTTGCAGTGGAGAAAATATATTCAGCCTCTCTAGTTTTCTTGAATATATTTCTGTCTTGAAACAAAAATCGAATGCTAGTCAATCGCATCGCCTTCTCGTCTCTTCACATTTCTTTTAGCAATCAACCATGTATACGTGTTTTTTTTCCGAATCACAACGTACAGACCACCATGTGTATTACGTTAAGCCACTCTTTGCAAGTTGGTATCCAATCTAATACTGCTAGGTATGTTGTTACCTTATCAACTCTCTTCTATAAACCTTCTCAATTCATGAGTACTGGGAATATGGAATTGAAGCACGCTTCCTCAGAATAGAACAAGCAGAGCTAAGCTAAACAGAGACACAGTGGAACCAACAGATGTTCCCAAGTCAGGTAACTGTGATTTGTAGTACTTATTTTTTGTAGCAAACAAATGTTTTGTAACACATGACATAAGAAAGGACAGGGAGGTTTGGGGAAGGTATTGGTGGGTTAATTTGGGAAGTCGGAGGAACCCGTATTCTCAAGCTTAACGGGACGCCTCTGCCACTTCTTTGGATCCCATTACCGTACTTGCCATTCTCCACACGGTCTTGCTTTACACGCAAAACCATGCTACTCGTTTTGGGCTTCCTTACTTTTTTTTTTTTTTTTTTCAAAAAAACAAACCCTTTCATTATTACCTTCACTAAGGGCCCAAATCCACTCATATTTATCTTTTCCTCTTTTACCATTGACAGGGCACAGACAGAGTACTGCTTTTCTCCCCTCCCCCCGCCCCCCTCAAATTAATCTTCTTTTTTTTTTTTTCACTAATTTTTGAGCAAATCATTAATTAGTTCAGTTGAAATCTATCCCCCAGCAAGAGAAAATTTTGATCTCTCTTTAATTTCTTGGGAAGTTCATTGCCATTACAAATATTTCGGGCAGTGTGTAGCTACTGGTATAATATTTATGATCAGCTGGGCCTGGGAAACAGTTAGAAATAATTCTGGAGTTGCAGTATATATGTTCATCAGTAAGATTGCATAATCATGAACCAGCAGGAAATGAATGAATCATTACCATACGACAAACGGAAAGCAACAATCAATGATCACTATATATATATATATATATATATAGAAGATATTATCGTCAGATCTAGTACACGATTTGATATCATATACCCTCATTTTCGAATGATTGGTTTGTGAGTTCCCTTAGAAAGCAATCATAAGCAAGTTTTTTTTTAACCCCCCCTAAAAAAAAAAAAACAAACCCCGGCCCGGTGATTCCATATCCACATATATTTCTGTAACAGCAACTAATTAACCTGTATGCTAACATAATTCAGTTACCTATTCGAAATGGGATTTGGACCGCTAGGAACTTCATGTGCACCGGCGTACAACATCCCTTTCCGCCGGCATGGCAACGACACTCTCCGACTCTGACGATCCCTCCTGTTAACCGGTGCACTTGGGCACGGTGGTGGTGGTGACGACGGATGGATCGGATCAGCCTTTGAATTTCGATTCTGAGGATTGTCTGAAACCCTGGCATTTCTTGTTTGCATAGCGTGATCTCCGGCAGCAAAGCTTTTGTGGTGCGTGGTGAGAAGAAAGAAGAAGAAGAAGAAGAAGAGGGTGGTGAAAGATGTTGCACGACCAGCCATGAGCCATGCAAAATCGAAGTAGTTAGAGTATCTATATATAACGAAGCATCATCATGTATATTTTTTTTATATTATTAATGAAGAGCTTGGGGAGGTGGATAGGGACTTGAAAATGGTAAATGGATGAAAAGGGTGGCTATTTATTAATATTAATATTATTATACGGTTCAAACTTCAAAAGGAGCTCACCAAGAGGGTGGATCAAAAAGAGAAAGCAACATGTGGTGGACTGCTAGCTTTAACAAAGTCTGAAGTGATGGGAGATAATAGATCTGGGTAAGTAATTAAACGCCTTTATCATCAATCTTCTGTTATATTATATATGGCGGTGAAAAAACATATATATATGCACAGATTTTCACAAGTACAGTGACTCCAATATTACACATTGATTAGTATATATTAATCAAAAGTTTATTCCTTTAATTAGATTCTTCTTGTTATTAAACATATATGTATGCTAACGCATATCAGAAACACCAATATAATTAAATGCATGACCTGTTGTTTCTATGTATATATGTCCTACACATCAATACAGTCCAATATCAATACAATCCAATATAAATGTTAGCACTTTACATCACTCATATCTTCATTACAAGAGTGCGGAGTATTTCCTACAATTATTTCCTACACTAAAAATCGTAGGATGAATAAATTGAAGTAAAAGCGTTGGACGGAGTAGTGGGGCTAGCTTGTCCTACGGTTTTAAGGCAAATATGCTTCTTACGTTTTTTCTGTAATAACTTTTCCTACAGTTTTCATGCGAAAGAAGATTTATCTGACGGCTTTAAGGCAAATATATTTCCTACGCTTTTCCTGCAATAACTTTTCCGATGGTTTTTATGCGAGAAAAGACTCTTACATTTTTCTTGCACAACTATTTCCTATGAGTTTTTGACGAATAAAATAGTAGCAAATTGAATGTCTCAAAATTGTAGGAAGCAAATAATTTCCTAAAAATTTTTGACAATAAAAATTTTGTATCAAAATCTTAGGAACATAAATTGTGACAGTTTTCCTATGATTTGTAACCCTAAATCCTAAACACAAACCTTAACCCTAAATCTCTAAGTACAAACACTAACCTTAAACACCACGCCAAACTCTAACCCTGAATCTCTAAACACAAACCCTAACCTTAAACTCGGCCCTAAACCCTAACCCTAAACTGGTCTAAACCTTAAATCTCTAAACATAAGTCCTCAAACCATAACCCTAAATCCCTAAATATACAAACCCTAACCCTAAGCCCCGCCCCAAACCTTAACCCTACATTGGCTTAAACTTTAAATCTCTAAACATAAGTCTTCAAACCTTAACTCTAAATCCCTAAATACAAACCCCAACCCTAAACCTTGCCTCAAACCTTAACCCTAAACTAGCATAAACCCTAAATATCTAAACACAAGTCCTCAAACCCTAACCCTAAATCCTTAAATACAAACCCTAACCCTAAACCCTATCCCAAACCTTAACCCTAAACTGGCCTAAATCCTAAATCTCTAAACACAAGTCCTCAAACCCTAACCCTAACATAAGTCTTTAAACACAAGCCTTCAAACCCTAACACTAAACACAAATCTTATTAATCCTTAACCCAAAACTTAAAATCCTATCTCTAAACCCCATAAACCATATAAAATCCCTAGCCTTTAAGTACTCTAAACGGTTAAACCAGCTCAAATCCTATAACTCCAAACTCTAAACCCTAATTGAAGATCTAATTCCTAACACATTATCCTTAACCTTAACTTTAACCTTGTAAACCCTACACTTAATTTATGTAACACCTTCTATAGTAATTGAACATGAAGATGTAGCTTTATTTAGAAATTTACTTAGTAATGATTTCAAAAATAATTTTGAGGATGAAAATTTATTACTTAGTGTTGATACTTTCGCAGATGATATTGAAGTGATTATTTATCAAATTATATGGTTCAATTATCGTGTTTAGTAATTAAACTTCTTCTTCATCTAAGGGCTTGCACATATATGTAAGTAGTAACTTATTTCATATTGAACAAAATCATTAAACTTACCTAATGTGTATAAATAAGTTTATATATATATATTTATGTATGTATGTATGTATGTATGTATGTTTATAATATGTTTAAGTGTGTGTGTGTGTGTGTATTAGGTTTAAATAGGCGGGAATTGCAAAAATTTTACAAATTTGGGAGGGCAGGAAATGAAACTGGTTCGATGATTTATTCGCTACAAAACCGTAGGAACTATCCTACACTTTTTAGCACCTTATTTTTTGAATGAAAAGTGTCACAAAACCATAGGAATCACTAGCAAGCCATTTGCTTTATTCATCTCCGGCTACACGATCCAGTCGAAGTCTTTGTCCTCCTCCTTCATGTTGAGCCCTTTTCCTCCTCCACACTAATTTATCCTCACTGCTACGCCGATTTCTCCTCATTGCCACCTAGGTTTAATTCCGCTTCCAACCACACTGCCACGCTTCTAGTCACCGCCGGCCACCATCTCACGTTTCTAATCGTTCTCCTTTAACTTTTCTTCTCCCATTTCCGCTGTGCCTGTCCCTCCCCGATTTGGCTTCTCCTTCTCTTAATCTTCTCTTTTCTACATTGATTCTTCAATTTGGCCGCTTCGATTTTTCTCTAGTCGCCGCTCTTACGCCATCTCTATCTGTTGAGCCTTCACCTCCACCTAGTTGTGGCACCTGAAAAGGATAAGAGGAATTGGAGGCTGTCGGCTTTCTATTGATTGAGAAGGCAGGGCGAATCGCCAAGTCACTGGAGACAAAGAGGTTCATTTGTTAGGATGCAGAACGCGCGTCACCGATTTATGGAAGAAGAAATTGGGTTAATATACCTTTTAGGCCTCAAAATTGTTAGGTTATATCAATTTAACCTGAAACTTTGTATTCTTTTAAAATAATTATTAATTGTTATAAAAAATTTTAAGGAACCAATTAGAATGATAATAAAAATTAGAGGACCATATTTGCATTTTATTATATACATACATACCTACATACCTATATATATATATATATATGATTTTTTTAAAAAATATAACATTGTGTCACAAAACCGTAGGACCACTGGTGTAAAAAAAAAGTAGGACATCACCTGACAGAAAATTGTAGGACAACTTGCGTCAAAAAGACATACAACATCGACTATCACAAAACTGTCAGATAGCACTAGAAAACCGTAGGACAAACATGTGTCAGAAAACCATAAGACACACATTGTCACAAATACGTACGACTATCCTACGTTAGAAAATTGTAAGACTGTCCTACACTTCTCCTACACTTTCTATTTCTGACACAGACATTTCCTACAGTTTAGTCATACGATTTTTATTGTAGGAAATAAACATTTTTTGCTATAATCCTATGATTTTTTGTGTTTCAAATACCCTGCTGTTTTGTAGTGCTTCCACATTCATCGGATTATGCATGTTATTATCAAATAGACATGTTTATTTCTTTATTTTTACAAGGTTAATCAAATTCTTGATTATAACTCAAGCAATTATTTATTATGTAAAAACTTCCGGTATACATATGTTCTTTTCCCTTAGTTAGGTGAGGCTAATGCCCTGTTTTGCATCAACGTTAGTGATTAACGATTAGCATTATAGTTTTGAAAAAGTTATCTAGTGGTAGATTATAGTTTTTAATTTTAGTAGTTTCATCTTTACCATTAAATAAATTATCTAAAACTCTAATGCTAATAACAGAATCTATTCCCAAACGAGCCTTTATTACATTTATGTTTGTTTGGCAGTGTTACATAATAAATAGGACTGATCATATAAAATACCAAAAGGTTCTATGTATAAAACTTAGAAAATTTTGAAGATTAGCCAGGATTTAGATGTTAAATTAATTTATGTTATTATGATTCTATATCATCCCTCCAGAATTTATGTATATGTGACAGAGAGCTGATAACCCATGGAATAAGAATTGGATCAAAGAAAAAACTTCAATCCTTAATTAATACATCAGCTTGGACTAACAGATTTTTGAAAATAGTATGCAAATTAGCTCGGTTTACTTTTGAGGAATTTGGAGATATTTGGTTATTAAATTTGTTAAGGAAGTGAATAAGAAAAGGGAGTTTTTGAAGATTGCCACTCAAAGTAAGAATGTTGTGCAGCGGAAAGGAGATGTTATAAATCGAGGGCTAAACAGGTTGGAGAGTAACATAAACTATGCTAAGAAAAAAGGAGATCTAGGGAAGGAGAATTTGTGCGGTCCTTTGTTTTTCTTTCCTCCACGCGATAGGGTTATTTCTTGGGCTTTGAGGTAGAGTTATGTAGGGAGTCTTTGTTCTGTAGGATGTTGTTAGGCATGTTTGGGTTTTCCTTTTTGGTGTTGGGGTAGGGTGCTTGGCTTGGGGTGTTCAATTGTGCTAGGTGGTTGGGGTTTAGGGGTGCCCCTTATCATCTTTTCCTTTAAAATGATGTGGATAATGAAATTTGTACCTTCACTTTCTTTCGCTTCTTAATAAATTCTCTCGTTGCAGTTCAACGAAAAAAAATCAATCTCATCTATAGGGAATTAATTAATTGTTTCATTCATAGAAATTAAAATGCATGCATGCACTTGAAAGTTAAAAATGCAAATAGTTAGAATTGAACAACGAGGAACAAAAAAAAAAAAAAAGAGCTTTATGATTAGTAGGAATTGGGGAAATTGCAGTTGGTTCGAATTTGGCCCTGGTCCTGACCGGTGAGCACCTGAACATTGGCGAGCTTCGCCATGGAGACGCCAAACTGGTGCTTGAACATAGAAGGGTTGTTGATAAAAGCAGCAACAATGGGCGAGGTTCTTGGGTCGGAGTACAACATCTGGTCGGTGGAAAGTGTTCCCAAGTGCTTCTGGAGGTTGGAGTAGTACTCGGCGTCAAAGGTGCTTGGAGTTGTGGCGTCGAGATCCACGTACTCCGATGCCCACCTGCATTTCCTCTGCAAGAAGTTCAGATACTTGCCGTCCACCGTCGGATCCGCCTGCTTGCCGCCGTACAGCCGGTGTTGAATTGCCCCACAGCTTGTCCTCCCAATCGTATGTGCTCCTGCATTGAATTAATATATATTCTTTCATTTTTCGTTTTCTTTATGGAGTATTTTTTTTTCCCTTTCTTTTCTGGAACTTTCTTTTCTTTTGAAATAAAGGTCCTAAACTATAAAAAACCATATATGTACTTCCATTTCATCCTTACATTAAGTTACAATGTTATTTTAAGAGAATACTAATAGTTTGACCAGGCCCCCACATGTATATACATGTTCTGGCTCCATCCCAGCTGCAAGCTATTTCCGTGGACTCATTTTTACATGAAAGAGGTCAGTGGTCGTCGTCATTGACGTGGACTAGAAAGAAAGGCGTGCAAAAAGTCCGTTCACCATGAGATTATTTTTTAAATTTGCTGGGTCTTCACAAGCATATTCCCTGAGAGTAATAAGGATATTTAGGATGATTTTTGAAGGATATGAGTCAGTTTGCATGATTCTCAAAACCTGAATGACGTTGAATTACATTTGGCATTTCGTGGACAAGTGTTCGAGGGTCTCGAACCCCAGCGGGGCAGTACTGTCTCCTGTGACCAACCTAGCTAGCTTGTGGGACGTGCCGGTCATGAGATAATTAAGTGTCAAGTAGTAATATGATGATGATGTTTTTGTTACCAAACATGGAGGTTGAAAATGTAAAAATTTAGCGAAAAAGAAAATGAGAGAGAAGAAGTGCAATTAACCTGAGAGGACAACCAAATCGAGGACGTTGAGGCCGCGGGACTGGACAAATTCGAGGAGGGAGGTGAGATTCTCGCGGCCCATGGGCACCATTTGAGCGTCCTTTGCAAAAGAGGAGAGGGAGTCCCTCCTGCCGTAAGGCACCGCCCAGTAGGGACCGCCCAGCATGACGGTGGCTTCCCGGGTAACACCACTGAGAATGTCGGCGCACGACACCGTTCTGGGGCACCGCTTCTCCACCTCCGCCTTTATGTCGTCGATCACTTCGAACCCCCGCAATGTCTTGCTAGCCTCTGCGCTCCTCTCGCTTCCCTCATGGTTCAACAGAATCGACGCATCGCAACCCTACACACAAGTAATTAACATTTATTATGTGTATAGAAATCAAATGAATTTGTATGTTGCTAAAATTTTTGTAGTGATCCTAGCTAGTTAAATATATAGTGAGTGGATGTATATATGTAGTTACCGTGACAGAACAATCGTGGAAGAACAAGCGCAAGAGGCTGGCTGCTAGAGTGGGATCCCTGTCAACCCATTCACTTAATTTTTTGTGGATAATGGCTTCAACGGCTGGGCAGCTCTTGTGGTAGAAGGAGAAGGAGAGGAGGTTATCAAGCGGCAATATCTCCGGCATGGCAGGGAGCTGCAGGAAAGAGTCACCATCGCCTCCGGCAACAGACAGAATCAAGTGAAGAGCCAAGAACAAGGCGGAAGTAGTGATGATGTTGGAGGATCTCATTGTTGAATTACCCAGCTGGCTAAATGAGCAAGCTAATTGAGGAGAAAACAATCGAATTGGATTGATGGCCGGTTATGATATGGTTGGATCTGGCTATAATATACAGTGGGTGTATAGAGATGTATGTATATGTGATTTATACATATGTGTGAGCGGGGGCGCCTCTAATGGGCTTGCAATTAGGTGGGCACTACGTGGGAAGCACCTCTATGCATATGGTATGAAAGCAGGCGGCGGCGACATGCAGGCATGTCCAGCTTGACGATAGCTTCTTGTTTAATACTACTACTTTATTTATTTTTCTAATGCTGGGCTTGAGTTCAACTCCATTACAGTTTTGGGCTGGCACTTTTCTATTTTTATTGGGCCGCACGTTTTCGTTTGTTTTCCTAAAGAAAGTGCCAAAAAAGAAATCTCATCGATGAAAATTCTTATGGAAGCACATTTGGACTGCTCTCCTCAACTAAGTATACTGTGTGACTCATGAATTAGTAGCCAATGACAGTAATTTAATTTGATGCTACTGGGCCGCTACCTGGAATATTTCTGGGCGGGCAATCCAGTGCTAGAGGCCTGTTGAGTAGCTAACAAAGGCCTAGTGATCAAAGAACAAAGCTGAACAAATGGCTGCATGTCCACGGCTTAATATATGCTCAAGTCACGTGGAAGGGCGGAGCTACATTCATATACACCCACTTGGCCGCCCATATGGTATAGGCAGAAGGAGACGATTCCGCAACAGTTTGCGATTGTTATTTGTTAGGGACGTCTTATGTCACAGGGAAAATTTCAAAACCCCCTTATGGTTTGATGGAACCTACACTTATTCTCTTTATTTTGGAAACCCACACTTATCCCCCTCTGACCCAAGTTTTGTTAGCGTCCTTGTTTATTGAGTCGGGGTTCCCCTCCCAAACGTGAACAACAAATAGGTCAAAGAAGAACCCAGTGAAAAAACTCTTTTTCAATTTCTCATTCACGACTCTGATAGGGTTTAAGACTAAAAAAATTTCGTAGATTGATGAAGAGTTAAGACGCTATCACAGGGATTTAGCCAACCAAAGAAGAAAACAGCAGGTTATTTTTTCTTCAAAATCTGTTTATGGCAATTTGCTCAAGAGAACTACAGGGGTTTAAGGGTTGGACATAAGGTAGCCACATATGAAATATACGATTTATGTTTTGTCGTCATCATTCAATTAAATACAGGAACCAACGTCACATGAAATAAGGTCAATACAATGCCCACCCATTTTTATAGTCCAGCTAAATCAATTCTTACCGTCTTTAGTTGCAATATGAGAAATAGGGTCAATAAACGAAATAGAGTTGAACAACAATAAGACCCACAAGTTGAAAACATCTTTCATAATTGAACCCACCCCAAATTGTACCCAAACCCTAAATTGAAAACATGGTTGAATCAAGGCATAGGGTGACATGATTTGGCTTTGCTGGTGAGGAATTTTTTTATCGAATTGGGCCTTCATCTCCTTCATTGCTGCAAAATCACTGAACCAACTCTCTTCCTCCTTTTGTTGATACCTCCACCATCAACCGGACCAAACCAAGCAAGAGAACATTGAAGCTTGTAACTCTGTTAATGTCGCATTGATACTGTGATTCTAGGAGGACAATTGGGTTCCACGAGTTTAACTAATTTTGGGTCCCACTCAGTAAACAGAAATGCTAACGGAGCTTGGGTCAAAGGGGGGTAAGTGTAGATTTTTCAAAGACAAAAGAAGCAAATCTCCCACTCATCTTTTTGTGATTGCAGACATCAACCACCATAGTTTTTTTTAGTTAAATCTCCCACTTATATTTGTGATCAAGTGAAATCTAACACTATTATTTTGAATGTGGGCAAATGAGCCACTAACAAAACTAACAAAGAGCATGTTCCATTTTTTAGAATATTCTATTAAGTCTATAAATAAAAAAAACCATGTAATTAGCATCATTTTAGAAAAATTAAAACATGTATTCTTGAACTATATTTATTGATATAAATTTGCTAATTCATTTTAACATAAATCAACTTAATTTAAAATGACTTATCTTTATTTTTATATTTTTCTTGCCTGAAATAAATTTCATTTAAAATTTAATATTATGTAGATGTAATAATCGATTTAAAAGTAAATTCTCATGGTGTTATTAAACTTTTATGAATTTTTCTAGTTTTTTGCATTAAAAAAGAAAAATTCATAAACTGTAACAAGATTATAAAATCTATATTTTCAGTAGATTATTACATTTACGTAATATTAACTTTCAAGTAAAATTGGTTTTAAGCGAAAAAAGATAAAAATAAAAATAAGCCACTTTGTATTAAGTTGATTTAAGTTAAAAATAATAACACTTGCATCTTCCAGAATAACACTGAATGTTACACCTGATTCGGGCTATGGATGACTGATTGATTGAAGCATTGGTTTCCTGGATGAAATGGTTTCTTTGGAAGATTCTCACTTCAATTTGACCTGTCTTCCGATTACTAGGAACTTCCACAACCCGCCATTGGCTTCTTGTTGGCTGGGAGGCACATTTTTCCAATCTTTGACCCATTTTTTTATTACCCATTTTCAATAGGTGCTCTTTTGCTAGCAAGAAGTACGGTTTTCTTGTTAGCTTGGAGGCACTTGAGGTTGAGAAGGGAGGTGGTTGGGTTGAGGCGGTGGTGGTGTCGATAGAAGCGGGTTTGCTGCTAGGGGAAAGAGAGAGAGAGAGAAAGAGGAGGAAGAGGATAGTGGAAGAGAAAGGAGACAAAATCTAGGGAGGGTTCATAGTGTTGAATAAGAGTTTATGGGTTAAGTTATGATAGAATGTGACATGTTATTATCCATCTAGACTTGTCATATGGATAACATTTGCCACGTATTTGTCTTATATGAACAATGTAACGATAATGGCACAAGCTACGTAAAAAGATATAATGTGGATAACCGATTTAACTACAAAAAACAATGATGAACAATCTACAAGACATTTACCCCCTTTATCGTTTTTCAAAATACAAAGAAATGAGTGTAGGTTTCATCACCTTCACTTATGTCACGACAACGACAGGCACACGCTATTACACAGCTCTCTGGCGTTTGTGATAGTTACGACTTACGAACTACCAGCATTATATTTTCCTTGTTAAAACCACATCTTGTGGGGCTATATATATATAAAAGTTAATTTGATTCATCAATAAGTTAATTTGATTGTCTAACTAACCCTAAGGCTGGGCCCTCGTGCATGCGTCTTGGGATTGTAAGGTCTTGCAGGTTTAGGAGCACGGGTTGAATGGTTGGATTAACGAAACTAAGCAAAATGGTTTTGAAATTGGCAATTCGATCCAGCTGCAACAATTTGTTTGGACGTACGGACGTCACAGACTAATAACTCTCCCGACCTGTTAACAAGGAAACTCGATCAAGCAGAATAATCAATAAGGAAATACAATATAGCAACTTTTTTGTTTCATGTTATGAATTTTCAATAAGGATAATATAAGAAAAACTGATTAGTGCTAATTAATTTCAGAGGGTTGGGAATAATTAAAATATATAATATATTAGCAATTGCTTTGATATAAGAAATACTGATTAGTGCTAATTAATTTCAGAGGGTTGGGAATAATTAAAATATATAATATATTAGCAATTGCTTTGAAATTGAAGTAGCTAGGTGACAAAATGAATGTTTGCATGTGTCCAATCGTCAACAGGTTGACATTAGACCGATGGTAACCTTTGCTTCAAATCGAATAATTTGACGTCCCCCACTTGAATTTGAATATATATATATATATATCCCAATATATATTTCTTTATTTCCATACGTGTTTGGATTTTTAGGATGTGATATGTTTATTTAAGTAGCTAGCTAGCTAGCCAGAGCTCAATTATTATGGGGTAATAATAACAATATACCAGCAGTATATAATTAAGGAATATCCTCGTCCTCTTCGGTAAACTATAAAGACATGAATGTGTGTATATGGAGGTTGGCATATCATCTAATCTACACCTTAATTACTATCGGTACTCCCTCCTCCCAAAATATTTGTTTTTTTTTCTTTTGTGTTCCAGAATACTTGTCACTTTTTCTAATTGTGAATAGTTGTCACTTTTTCTAATTGTGAATATTTTTTTATATCATTTGCATTATATTTATACATACATAAACACACACATATTATAGCTTTAATAGTATTTACAAAAATATCAAAAGTCACAAATATTTTGAAACAGGTGAATATAATTTATAGTCAATGTCATGTCTTTGTCTATCCATAGTCACACACTTCTTAATGTCAATAGATACTAACTCGATATTTTACGTAAAATGGACAAATTTGTCACCTATCTATTCTCCTGAGCCTAATTTGATCATTAAAATATTTTAGCAGTGAAACCAATAATTTTATTTTGATGGAAATCTGACACTACCACTAAAAGTCTCAGGGAAAAAACAACAAATAAACTACTAATATTTCTCTTTTCTTCACAAAATAATCCGCCTGCTCGGAAAAGTGCAGCTGCACCATCGTCTTGTGTGATGCTTTGCCTCCTCTCAGCCACCGCCCCCATGGTTCACAACAAATATATCCTGCGTGCTTCTAGCTGCCGAAAATCTCCAAGTTCTCAATTTCCTAGCCAGGTAATTAACGAAAAAGCAAATGATTTACTATACTTGAACAAATCAATTAGATTACAATTCGAAAGACCCAAACTAGCTACTTAATTGATCATTCGATTGAATAATTCAAGACTAGCTCGCAGGGGCTAGAAACAGTGACATAGTCAAAGATCAACCAAAAACAAAATGAACAAATTCAAGATTATGATTTAAGATGTTCAATTTTTCATTTCTATGAATTAGGGATTGCTTTTCTATAATGGATCAACCACAATGATCGACCAACACAAACATCATGAAGAACAAACAAAATCTACATGATCAGAATGTAGCCTAATATATACCAGAAAAACCCACTGATACAAGTGCTAACATAACCAGGGAAAAAAAAAAAGATAACTTGTTTCTGGGGAAGGAAAGGAAAAAAGTTTCGCTACATATACTTACGCAGCCCAAGAACATGGACAAGTTTCAGTGTATGATATCAACTCAAACGGAAAAAATAGTGACATAGATTTCACTGTAAAAAAAAAAAAACATTATAATGGCCAAATATATATAATAGCACTAAATCGAATATGTCCATTTTACCTATTCATATATGTATCTAAAAACAAGGTAGCTATATATAGCCTATAGCTAGCTTACAGATAAATAAATATAATGCTGGACTGGAGTTATGTGTACTGGAAGTGTAATTTTGTTATTGGTCATCATTATTGTCATATTGGCAAAAACAAAAAAAATCAATATTGTTGTAGAACAAATTAAGAATGCTTCACGGGCACAAATTTCTGATCAACAAACTGTTGCTTTTTTAAACCATCCTTGGGAACCAGTATTAGTATAGGTATAATTAATTAATGCAAGGAATATTGGTTGGGTCCGGTCCCGTGTATTAATTAATTTTCATCATTATTCCGAAAACCATATCCTTTCGCACACGATGGCCAGGCCCAGGCCAATCACACCACATACCCGAGGTCAAATGTACGTCAGACAATTTTAATTTGCTTAGCTCTAATACTCTTGCATGAAATCAAATTCCTGAATGAATCCTTCATTATGTTTTAATTAGGCGGTAAATTCATTTTATATAATTATATACTCTACTCTAGGAAATAGGGAATGTTTTACTCTACACCCTTAGAATTCAACCTCCTTTCTTTTACTGTCAGCTTAATCTCCTATCTCTAACCACGCACACAAACACACAGGAAAAACATGCTTTTTTTTTCTTCCTCCAGAATAATGGTCTGGGTTGCTTTCGCGGTGAACCAATTTAGTTTTGGGTTGGACTTGGGCCACTGGCAGGCCGAGATATCCAGAACGACGAATGTTCAGATAAGGAAAAAATTGTGTCCGTAGCCCATAATATTTAATTATTGTATCATTTTAGGCATTAACCTTGATTTTGTACATGAAAAATCTCTAACTAATAGCTTTGTTTAAGTGTTTTATTTTGGACTTTTTGTAGATAGAAAATGTTAGTGTAGATGAAAAAATGTCACATGGCACACTAGTGTGAACAATTTGCCACACTAGCAAAATGAATCAATTAGTAAAATCTTAAGTTTTCTTAAAAAAAATGGTAAAACTACACTCTTAGTCCCCCATCTCACCACCCTCATCTTAAGAAACCCTAAACTTCCCCACTATGGCAATTTATCTATTGTTCCAACATGGCAAATTGTCCACACTGGCGTGCCATGTGGCATTTTCATTCACACTGACATTTTCCATCTACAAAAGGTCCAAAAATAAAACATTTGAACGAGGTTGGGGATTTTTCATAGACAAAATTAAAGTTAGGGTCTAAAATGGTACAATAATTAAAGGTTAAGGGCCATGAATGTAATTTACCCTTTAGATAAGGTTAAAACTAGGAAAGGTCTAAAGCTATTTTTGGCCCCCGAACTTGGTAGACTCAGATACTTAACGCCATGGACATTAACTTTGTTCAACTCACCCTCTAACTTGGAAAAATGGTACACTTTAACCCTTTTTTTTCCATGTGATCATCACGTGATCCAGATTAAGTAAACACTACTTGCAAGAATATTATGACTTGATCCCGTTAAAAATTTCTTTCTAGAAGAGATTGTTGCTATAATAGGCGATTTCTAGCAAGAACTAGCATATGCTTATGCCAACTAAGTAAAGGTTGTGCTTGCACGCAAATTGTTTACTGAAAAGCCTGTAAGACTTGGATTACAAAGTTCCTTGCTTTTCTTTTTGCACATGGACTCACTACCCCATCAATAATCTATTTGAATATGTTAACAAGAAGACTCACAAATTTGTTTTTGCTCAATGGCCTCTTCATCCGCTATCTTTATGGCTTTCTTCAGGCACCCATAAAAGCCATCACCACTGGAAACGGTGTGGGCTTTGCTTACTATGATGTGAAAATAAAATCCTCATCCTAATTAGGTATGATCAAATATATACATCATCAATTTGAATAGAAATTTTTAGATGAATCAGGAATTTGAACCCTCACATCAATTTAGCCAATTTGAATGATTCAAGAGAAATTAGGCATGAACTAGGAGGCGTAGGTCAATGGCCGGCCATCTCAAAGGGCTAAAACCCTAATGTTCCATCACCATTTAACGTTATACGATCGTCATAAGAAAACGTGTCATTGTTGTTAGAGAGAATGGATCACAAGCAATCTCCTTTCCAATACTAGCCATTAAGCCTTACCTTTGCCTCCTTAATTTGGCACTGGCATCAAGTTAAGGAAGATGTCCTAGTTGCCATTGTCCTTTGCCATGTGGAGATTTTCTTGTTGGGACATTTAAACATGATGCTAATGTCCTCTACCATACAAAAAGCTCAATGGAAAGTGAGTACCACAATGGAAGCCCTATGAGTTTTCTTGTTGGTGTATTCAAACATGATGGTGGTAGAGATAGGGTAGTCACCACTGATGTTGACACCAAGCCAAAACCTAAAGAAACAGAGCATGGGCATGACCCCGATGAAGGAATGGCCAAAGGAGTGGCCAAAGGCAATTTTACTTTGGGCCTTCACTTATTTGTTATAATGGAGAGAAATGCCTTTTTTATATCAATTTTGTAATGGTCTTGTAAACAGTGTTTACTTAAATTGGGTCACATGACGATCAAGTGGAACAAAAAGGTTTAGTGTACCATATTTCTAATTAAGTTGGGGGCAAGTTAGACCGATTTGATATCCATAGAATAAAGTGCCTGAGTCTACTAAATTCGAAGGCCAAAAATGACTTTAGGCCAATTTGGTAGGTTGACGCCACATGAGGGCAAACTCCCGGAGGGGAACAAAATCATGCAAAAATTTAAATAATCTCATTCACTTGTGTGTTTTATATACAAAATCCAGTATAAGGCTAGAGATCATGATCTTGCCAACTTTCCTTTCAAACTTAGCTAGTAATCCTACCTCGTGCATTTGCAAGTTTTTGCAAGGATATATGCATGACTTCAAATCCAAGAAAAAGAAATTTGAGTTACTTTCTCTCCTCAATTAATACTTCTCACTGACACATGATACCAATTCTACTTTATTTGAATACTTAGAGTCAATTTGTTTTAATTTAAGTTAATTTAATTTAAAATAATTTTTTTTTATTTTTTTATTTTCTTTGTCTAGAATTAATTTGATTTGAAAACTAATTTTATGTAGATGTAATAATCCATTTGAAAGTAAAATTTCATGATGTTATTAAATTTTTATAAATTTTCTATTTGTAGGCATTAAAAATTCATAAAAATTTATTAATATTATAAAAATTATATTTTTAATAGATTATTACACCTATATAATATTGGATTTTGAATAAATTAGTTATAGGTAAAAAGAGATAAAAACAAAAATAATTCATTTCATATTAAGTTTATTTAAGTTAAAACGGATTGACTCTTACTCTTTATCATTTTTTCAACACTAATTGATAATTATTGATTTTATAGAGGAAAAAAACCATAAACTATTAAACAATCATAAAAATATATTAGATGATTTAAATTTACTGAAAATTAATTATCATAGACTCTATTAGTATCTTTAGAAGTTGACGCGGTTCAAAGAAAAATCTTTAGAAGTTGATGTTTGTAGTATAAAAAATGTTAGGGGTAAAATAGATTTCAAAACTTTTGGGATATAACCATGATTCTTATGAAACCTTGAGGAAATAAAAATTAAGTCTACATGAAGAAAAGGAAAGAAAAGGTTACTTTTTTTTTTTTTTACAAAAGATACTTTATTTCCAATTAAGAATAAGTCAAATGGTATTTTATAGACCAACGACAATATAAGACTCTCAACACGGATATTATGAACATATGTCTAATTAGACATAGTGAATGATTTTTCAAAATCACCCTTATTATCCTAGTTAATTTCTATCAAATCCCACCCTAAATCATGCTTTGCCTTCCTCAAACTACCACTACTACATCTCCCGATCACATCTTCAGCACTGTTGCATTTTCCACATACTGTAATTTGTTCCAAATAATGTCTTGCAATAATGAAATCATTACACCAAATAAATCGGCTGATTTAAGCCATTGTTGAGGGTCTGGGGAAGTAACCGTGCCTCTGATAAATCGTGACAATTTCCAGTTGTTAAAGAAAAAGTGAAGTGGGAGAGATATTAATTACAGGGACTTTATTCCAGTTCGAATTTCATTCTCGAGTAGATCAAAGCAAAATGGCTGTAGTTCCAATAGAAGAATCAATCGTACCTTTATCTACATTCTCACTAGTGGTAATTATTCAAGTATAATGCATTATAACTAATATTTTCATCCTTTGCTTTTGTTCATGTGATTTTCTCTTACATTTTTTTTTTCTTTTTGGTTAGGATGAACAATGAGAGTTTCAAGGTCCTGCAGTTTTGGTGTCAACGTGAAGATGAAAATAGCCAATTACCTGAAACATATATTCATTTAGATACTTTTATGTATTTAATTTGTTAGGACATTTTTATATATTTATTTAAACACTTTAACCTATTATTCTAAACAATTTTGAATTTGAAAGTAACAAGTTTTCTGTATATTGTTGTAGTCACTTTTACATATTACATTAGACACTATTACATATTCACTTGGACACTTTGGTTTATTACTTTAGACACTTTCATTTTCAAAGACAATAAATTATTTGAATATTACTTTTACATATCATTTTGAAAAAGAATAAATCATTTGCATATTGTCTAGAGAGAGCAAATGGCCTATACATTATTTCAAACACTTATACATATTGGTTTAGACACTTTTACATAGTCATTTAAACATTTTTGTTTATTGATTCAAACACTTTCATTTTTTAAAATAATAAATTATTTTCATATTACTTCAGATACTTTACGTATTTATGTAGACGTTCTAACATATTTATTCAGACACTTTTACACATTTAAATATCATTTTGGCTAAGAAAAAATACTTTTCATATTATTTTAGGCACTTATACATACTTGTTCACACATTTTTCCAATTGTTTTAAACACTTTGTATCTTTGCCTTTAATATTTATGCAGATGCGAGTAATGACGGAAGATCTAGAGGCAACAGTGGCAATACTGGTAACAACCTTGGTGGTGGCAAGAATGAGATAGGATTTCTGAAGGAGGAGAGAGAGTTTTGGTAAGGTGAATTTTGTCAAATTTGTTTATGAAGGTTGATTATATATGGAGAGTTCACGGTGAGTTAGTATGTCTAATTAGACATATGTGCACAATATAATAACTATAAGACTCTGAAAAATAATATAAACATAAAACTGACCACTAAAAGACTATTTGTTCTTGAGATACCAAATAAAAGTAAGAGAATCAGATCAAGCAGAATCTTTCATGTAAACTAGAATAAATTTGAAGTAGAAAACTCATCAATAATTGGAACAAAGCATTAAAGCCTGAATTAAATTTACAACAACCAGATAGTCTTAGAACCAATCAGGCATTTGAAACCTGAAAAAGACTAACAGAAAAAATAAAACAACCTATTAGAAGATCTACCATATGAGAGTCTCAAATCCCTCGTAAATATTAAGATTCGAAGGAGATTACATTCACCATAAAATCTGATAGATAACGTCAGATAAAGTCATTAAAACAATTAAAAGAATGAAAAAGAACTATGTAGATCTAAACCAAAGTCTAAATATGACCACAAGTGATAGATGCCATATGAGAGACTTTGAGAGGAAAAAAAAAAGAAAAAAAGAAAAAGAGAAATAAAAAGTTACTCCTAAGTTTACCTTCTGCCGTCCATCTAAATTGTACAGAGCTAGATGAGCCTTGATTGAAGTGGTAGAAAAGCAAGTTGGGAATTGAGATCGTTGCATGGTCAACGCAAAAGGTATGCACGCAGAAACGTAGTTTAATCAATTAGGGTCCCAACAATTATCAACGGCATATTATTAAATGCAAATTCGAGGAGTAGGTTGGATATATTTGAAAGCAATATATAGATTAAACAGAAGAACATAATTAAAGCTCAATCGTATTTCTAATTCAAACTTCATTGACAAGGAAAACAAGTAGATGGGTCGGAGCAGTATATAAATTCAGTAGGTTTAGGGGAATTGGAGTAAGCAACAGGGTTACGTACAACTAATAAAATAGATGTGGGCGGAAGCGGACATCAGGTTTTGGTGGCTCAACCCAATACCGATCGTTTTTGAAATCAGTAATCGAACTACTATCTTTTCCTCTGCATGACCATGACCTTTCTCTAGTGAACTTGTATCAGATGGTGATGGAAGGTCGTACTTTGTTGCAGACGCAAGGATTCGATTGACTTGATAAAGCTAGCTTCCATTCTCATTGCATGGGCACCAAAAGTAGGAACTCAACCGCTCTCTTTTTCACTGGGGTTTAAGTCTTTTTGAGCTAACTCACTTAAAAGGAAGAACCATATCTCATCTCATTCACTCTAACCACTGTATCTTATTCATTCTTCCCTTCCCTGCGTTTTATGATGTGGTATCTTTTGAATATTCTCACTTGTTTCTGAATTTTGAATGCGTCTAAGGTATATGATCCAGCAGTCGCTCAACATATGGAGTTAATAATGTATTGATGAATTGGTTTAAGTTAAAAAATCAGAAGGGATAATTGTTCAACATGTAAAGCAGTTATTATGGAAAGTTATAAAAAAAATAAAAAATAAAAAAGGTGTGGCTTACAGATTCCAAATGAATTGAACCGCTTCTTAAGCTTAAATTCCTCTGACCCATTTTGACCTTCTACAATCTAAATCCGCCTATGTCTTCATTTATATGTACACTTGTCAACAGCCCTCGAAATCATCTTCTCGTCCCTCTTCCTCCTTCCCAATAGCACAGAGGACATTTATGGCGCTCTGTTGAGACACCCGTGCCTCAATCCCTTCTCTCTTATCGCTTGCTGTCTCCAAAACACAAAGTCTCGTTAACCCTCAATGTACACGCAGTTCAAGAAGCCACTAAACTAAAACCTCCTCTCTTCCTTCTCCCACCCCAACACCAATCGCACCGCCTCGCTCTGCAACAATGCCGCTTTCTTCTTTAATGATCCCAGCTACTCCGTCTCTCCCTCTTCGTGTTCCTACATCTAGTACATAAAAAACCAGCTAGCTCCGCTGAACTTTTCTGCAAAATCTCATCCATGGCTCTGCGATACGGCCACTTGCTGTTCCTTCTTCTCGTTTGTTGCGCATTTGGTTCTGTTTTCTGTGATTTATCGGTTCTTCTGGAGGTGAAGCACTCGTTCGAAGACTCGGATAATGTGTTGCATGATTGGTCTAAGAGCAACCAGAATTTCTGTTCATGGACCGGAGTTGCTTGTTCCAGTGGCTCGCCGGTTCATGTTGTGGGTCTAAACCTCTCGGGCCTTGGGCTGGCCGGCGTAATATCGCCGTCGCTCGGTGGCTTGCAAAACCTGCTCCACCTTGATCTCTCTGCCAACCGTCTCTCGGGCCCCATACCAACCACCCTGTCCAACCTTTCCTCCATGGAGTCTCTGCTTCTTTTCTCCAACCAACTCACTGGCCCAATACCACCTCAGCTCGGCTCGCTCTCGACTCTCCGGGTCATGAGGATAGGCGACAATGGCCTTACCGGTCCCATTCCCGCCTCGTTCGGCAATTTGCTCAACTTGGTCACTCTTGGATTGGCCTCATGCAGTCTCACGGGGCCGATTCCTCCTGAGCTGGGTGGACTCGTCCGAGTTGAGAACTTGATTATGCAGGATAACCAGATAGAAGGGCCGATTCCAGCCGAGTTTGGAAACTGTTCCAGACTCACCGTCTTCTCGGCAGCAATCAACAATCTCAATGGGTCGATTCCGGCAGAATTGGGTCGTCTCCAGTACCTGCAAATTCTCAACTTGGCCAACAACAGTCTCTCTGGGAATATACCGAGTGAACTAGGTGAGCTAAACCAACTAGTTTATCTCAACCTCTTGGGAAACCAACTGGTCGGTGAAATACCCAAGTCGTTGCCGAGATTGGAAAATCTTAAGAATTTGGATTTATCTGGAAACAAGCTCACGGGAGGAATTCCAGAAGAGTTGGGCCAAATGGGTCAGCTTGTGTACTTGGTCTTAGCAAGCAACAATCTTTCGGGTGCTCTTCCGGCAAGCATATGCTCAAACACCACAAATTTGGAGCATTTGATTTTATCGGATACCCGACTTAGAGGTGAAATCCCAGCAGAGCTAAGATTCTGCCAATCACTGAAACAGCTTGATTTATCCAACAACTCGCTCAACGGTACTATTCCTGTCGATCTCTTTGAGCTGGTGGAATTGACTGATCTGTATCTGCACAACAACAGCTTGGCGGGTTCAATTTCTCCATCTGTTGGGAACCTGACAAATCTGCAGACATTAGCTCTGTTTCACAACAATCTCGTAGGCCACCTGCCTAAAGAAATTGGCTTGTTGAGTAAGCTAGAAATTCTGTATCTTTATGATAACCAGCTTTCTGGGGAGATTCCTCTGGAGATTGGCAACTGTTCAAGCTTGCAAATGTTGGACTTTTTCGGCAACCATTTCGGTGGGGAGATTCCGGCTACAGTCGGGCTGCTGAAGAAAATGCAGCTTCTCCATCTTAGGCAAAATGAGATCGTGGGCAAATTACCAGCTACGTTGGGCTACTGCAACCAATTAAACATACTGGACTTGGCGGATAATAGTCTCTCTGGTGGCATTCCATCGAGTTTTGGGTTGCTTCAGTCGCTAGAGCAGCTCATGCTTTATAACAATTCTCTTGAAGGTAATCTGCCTGGCTCACTGATCAAACTATCAAACCTAACTAGAGTCAATCTTTCCAAGAACAGACTAAATGGTAGCATTGCAGCATTATGCGGCTCACGTTCTTTGCTCTCTTTTGATGTGTCAAGTAATTCATTTTCTGGGGAAATTCCTCCTGAGCTTGGAAGTTCACCTTCTTTGGAGAGGCTCAGGTTGGAAAAGAATCAGTTTACTGGGAATATCCCGTGGACATTGGGGAAGATCCGTGAACTGTCACTATTAGACCTCTCAAGCAATTCGCTTACAGGACCCATTCCAGAAGAGCTAATGCTGTGCAAGAAACTGGGTCATATTGATCTGAACAACAACTTTCTTTCTGGGCAAATACCATCATGGCTTGGGACTTTTAGTGATTTAGGAGAGCTCAGGCTTTCATATAATCAGTTTGCTGGCCCCATTCCTCCAGAATTATTCAATTGCTCAAAACTTTTAGTGCTCTCTCTTGACAGCAATTCGTTAAATGGATTGATCCCTAGTGAAATTGGCAGACTCGAGTCCCTCAATGTTCTCAATCTCAGCCAAAACCAACTTTCTGGATTGATTCCTGCCACTGTAGGGAAGCTAAGCAAATTGTATGAGCTACAGCTATCACGAAACAGCTTCCATGGAGAAATACCTGTTGAGATAGGACAGCTTCAGAATCTTCAGAGCATTCTGGATCTCAGCTACAACAATCTCACAGGCCAGATTCCAGCTTCCATTGGGATGCTTTCTAAGCTTGAAGCACTTGATCTTTCACACAATTTCCTAGCGGGAGAGATCCCTTCTCAACTGGGTGACATGAGCAGCCTAGGCAAGCTTAATCTCTCGTATAACAATCTTCAAGGCAAATTAAGCAAAACATTCTCTCACTGGCCAGCTGACTCATTTGAAGGTAACTCACAACTCTGTGGAACTCCCCTTGGTGGTTGTCAAATTGCAACTAGTGGGAACCAATCGCACTTAAGTGAATCATATGTGGTGACTATATCAGCTCTTGCAACTTTAGCAGCAGTTGCTCTCCTCATACTTGTAGTACCCCTACTCCTGAAACAGAGGAGAGAGTTCCTGAGGAAAGACAGGGAAGTGAACTGTGCTTACTCCTCGAGTTCTTCACAAGCACAACGAAGGCCACTTTTCCATAATGGTACTTGCAAGCAAGATTTCACATGGGAAGACATTATGGAAGCAACCAACAATCTAAGTGAGGAGTTCTTGATTGGCTCAGGAGGGTCTGGAAAAGTATACAAGGCTGAATTATGCAGCGGAGAAACGCTAGCAGTTAAGAAGATCTTATGGAAAGAGGATCATCTGCTAAATAAGAGCTTCACAAGAGAGGTTAAAACACTTGGTAGAATAAGGCACAGGCATCTGGCGAAGCTGATGGGGTATTGTAGTAGCAGAGCGGCACGCTGCAATCTGTTGATATACGAGTACATGGAGAACGGAAGTCTGTGGGATTGGCTGCACAGACAACCAGCGCACATGAAAAGGAAGAGCATCCTTGACTGGGACGCCAGGTTAAGGATTGCAGTGGGGTTAGCTCAGGGCGTGGAGTACCTCCACCATGATTGCGTGCCAAAGATCGTGCACAGGGACATTAAGTCAAGCAATGTGCTATTGGACTCTAGCATGGAAGCGCATTTGGGGGACTTTGGACTTGCAAAAGCACTTGCAGAGAATAATGACTCAAACCCAGATTCGAATATGTGGTTTGCTGGATCTTATGGTTACATAGCACCAGGTAATCACAATTACACTTTTGCTGTAACAGCCAACATACCTTCTCATTCATCTATCAATTCATGCAGCTTCTAATTCCCCCTCTTACTATTTATATTTGCAGAGTATGCATATTCATTTAAGGCAACAGAGAAGAGTGATGTATTCAGCATGGGAATTGTGTTAATGGAGCTGGTAAGTGGAAAAATGCCTACAGATGCAAGCTTTGGGGTGGAGATGGACATGGTGAGATGGGTGGAGAGCCGGATTCAAATGCAAGGCTGTGGACGGGAGGATCTGATAGATCCTGTGCTGAGACCACTCTTACCAGGTGAGGAGTCCTCAGCATATCAAGTGCTAGAAATAGCCCTTCAATGCACAAAAACCACCCCACAGGAGAGGCCATCTTCCCGGCAGGCATGCGATCTCTTGATGCATGCATTCAACAATAGGATGGTGGATTACGACAAGATGAACATTGATTCTTGCAAATAGTTAGATTCACTTCAAGTCCGTCTTAAGAATATATGTTATTTGACTTTTCACTTTTGCCACTTTCCTACTAAAAAATCATGCTATTTTCTCCCCCATAGGAATGTGCTACATTCTCTTTGCATTTTCCAGCTTATCTGCACAGGCTGCCATGGGCTTGCAGCCTCAGGTCGGCAGCTGTATATGAGCCTATTATGAGGGAAGTTGAAACCTTTTAAGCTTCAAGTTCTACTTCCTAGATCAATGCTTCCTACCACAATAAAATACTTGACTTCCTTTTTACAAATAATAATAATAATAATAAAAGTTAAAGCAGTGATCTTCTGTACAGCCGGTTGACAAAAACAAAATAACATGCAATTCCTAATAATTTTCCATGAGATATTGGTGCAGATGAAATATCATACACCAATTGTACGGCATCTCAGATATCCAGGATTCAAAAGGTCATCTGATCTTGCGGAACAAAATTGAATTCGGCCATACAGTCAGACCAAATTTCATTTTAACACCTAAAGAAGTCTAACTGAAGGAGTTGAGCTGGTGAATAAACAATATCCTATTCTCAAAGGTCAAAAAAGAAAATTGTAGCCCATTATTAAATCAAGCATCTCATTCTGCAGATTAAAGGATCAACAGATAAAGCATTGTCTCAAAGCCATAAAGAACAAAGATGAAGCTTCCCATAACCCATATCTTGAAGAAGTCCTATAACCTTGCTTGACAGATAAATCCCTTGCCTGTTATTGAGATCTTTAACTGTCATTGTCATCTGCAATTCCAAGACAGCAATCTAATTATTGTGCTGGCATGTATGCACGTAGAGGAAGGAAATACACTCAAATTTGCATAATAAAAACTTTATAAACAGCCCACCAAAAATAATAGGCACTTGGTTTAATTAATCTTCTAGGGATTAAAACGAAAAGAAGAATATGGATCCTGAAGAATTATAGGCAAGGTGAAAATACGAAGCCATGCCAGTTCGACATGTGCCTCGAGCTTGCACAAACAAAACATAAGAGCTAAGATGTTACTTTCCCAAGATTGGGATATATTGAGCTACCAAATGGGTTATAGATACCAAAGTTGCTCTGTAGAAATCAAAAGTTCAACCCTTTGACCACTTCTCCTTTCAATAGTCTTGTTTCCTCCTTACATGATTCATTAAACAGTCAGGGCCTCAAACCATCAGTGAGAAAAATTTTACTTACGGCTTGGGTCAACTGAGAAAACTATATTCGGGAGAAAATGACTTCCTTTGGTGACAGTTATATAGCGCATAAGTATTCCTTAGACTATATTCCTTCATTCAAAAAACCTTCTTCAAATACACTATGAATGGCATAGTGCCTCAACAACTGAAAAGAAACAAAGAATGGAGAAGACAGAAACCCAAAAAAAGCATGATGAGGTTCATTTATATAGAAATAACAACAATGTTAAAACTTCACAACAAACATGCAACTTGTGAATGTTCTATTCGTGTCGTCGACTTGGTCAAGAAGGAAAGAGATGTTGGCAAGGGTGACAAAGACACCACTATAAGGTAATAATATCAGCATACTGACTAAGAGTTATACATTGTTTACATCAAGAAGAAAAGACAAGACTGGAAGGGAGAAAGATGAAGGTAAGGGAGGTCCTTCCAAAAGCGTCCAGAGTCTAGTAGGCGTTTGGTCTAGTCTGGTAGATATTCGGGAGGGGTAGGGGGAATAGAAGAAAATTTCTCCTATCCTTACTACAGTAAACATAAATGCCCCAAATCAGGAGGAAACCAGAGGAGAACATAAAAATCAAGTGGTTTTCCCCTTCCTTTCCCCTGGCTTACTAATGAAAACCAATCAAATAATGCATTTGCAATTTCCTTCTCCTACAATCTTTCCCTCCTCTCCTCTTTCTCTCCTCTTAAGAGTTAAGAGTACCACCAAACTTCCAAACAAGGTGTTAAAAGGAGCCCCATTTCCTTTAAACAAGAAACCTAGACAAAATGCAACGTGACAGAGAACGAAAGTATGACCTCTACCAGGAGCCCAAGCCAGATGACTCAAAATATTCTTAGTCCTAAGCATGGCCACATTCAAAGGTGACGATCATGCTCAGAAACATCGTAATTCGAGAGATAATATTCGAACTTGCAGATGCCCAATAGACTAACTCGAAATCGATCGAATCAAGTGGAAAATCCCGTAAGTAAAAGTAAAAGCTATTGGTTGTTAGCAGTTAGCTTAATTGAAGATAAAATGTAGACTGAGAGGGAAGGTACCGAAGTAGCGGCGCTCGTTGGCCTGCTTGGCCTTGTCGAGCATCTTGTCGAGGTCTTGCTGGAGCTTGGCGTCCCATTTGACAAGCTGATTGACAAAGACGGATCCCAGTCCCATGCCTATCAGGTGCTCCCATGGATCTGCGAGACAAGAAGAGAAGATGAATTGGGTTAGGGTTCTTAAAATTGGAGAACGGAGGGAAAGGAGAAGCGGTGGAAAAGTTATACGGCGCATGTAAGGGAGCTTGCGGAGAGCGTTGGAGTACATCTGGGTGCCCAGACCCAGCAAAGCTCCGATCACCGTGGCACTCAACGCCATTGAATTCCACTCTTCTTCTTCGCCTTGTTGGCTTCTCAAGCAAAGTGATTCCAACTCCCGAGTACCCTTCCAAACCACTACCAGACTCCCCGATTGCGCCACGCTCCGTTAACCTCGTGATCGTATTTGTTCCGAAACTTCCAATTCAGCCACCAAAGTTTTCTTTCTTTCAGTTTAGCCCCAGGATGGAGGAATACCCTAAGCAGCGGTTGGCCAGGATGCAAACCTAAGGGGAGCAGGTTGTTAACGTGTGCAAAGTTCCAATAAATAATAAAAAGCATCAAACAATGTTCACATATAAACTCATGAAATTCAAAAGTCTATAATGATTAATTTCAATTAAAAAGTTTATAATTTAAAGTTTAACACAATATTTCTTCAAGTCTAAAAAATCAAAAAATATTAAATTTAAAGTGAAAGTCTCTACAAAGGTCGTTTTCAATATACAAAAACAGACTATCAATAAGAAAATCATTATGTATCTTATTTCTCAATCTAGTCTTCACATTTTTATTGATAAAAAAGCACATTCTATAGCGAAAGTTGACACAAGAAGAGTTAATAACAAACATATTAATCTATCAATAAAAAGATACTCGCTCCGTCTCATATTCTTTGCACCATTCACCTTTCAGCAATTAATCTATGATTTTTTATTTTCAATATTTTAATATATAAATGAAAAAATTTTATATAAGAATGATAAATCAAGACATATAGTTTCTAAATATATTTTTTTAAAATTTTTTCTAACAAATACTAATATGAATAATAATGAGTCAAAATGTAAAAAAGGGAGGGGTAGAGGGGGGAAAAAAAGGGGAAGGGGAGGAGGGGGGAGGAAAGGGGGGGGGAGGGGGGGAGAAAAGGGGAAGGGGGAGGAAAGGGGGGGAAAACGAAAGTCAAAAGGGTGCAAAAAATATAATACGGAGGTAACTTTATAACTGCTAAGACTTAGCATAATTCAGTTATTGAATCAACATAAAAATGCTGTAATTGAAATGGCATCATGTCATGTTCATGTCTTGAAAAATCATAGGGATAATATTTCTTCTCAATACTACAAATATAATCAACATCAAAATACTTGAACTCATCTTTCAAATTCAAATACAAGTTTAACTTCAAAAACTCTACAAGTCTCTCATTGAACCTAAAGAAAGTCTTATGCAGTTGGAAATCTATAGTAGCATTTAACACATCAAGATGATAACTTTAATATTTCTATAATTTTGTCAAATATTTAACTATTCATAATAAACAAAAATTGAAACATTATAGGGGGCGATTGCCACTTCCGGTCGCTTGTGAACTATGCCCTTGCCCTTAAGCTAGGAATATCAATGGATTCTCACCTCAATGGAGACCTACCTATACTCGACGCAGTGAGTGTGTGTGTGTGTGTATTTATATTACAATTAAGGGAAATTTATAATTACCCCATGAGATATGCCCTAACTTATAGTTTACCCCTTATTTTAAAAAACCTATACTTTGCCCCTGTGTTTTTTGCACTATCTAATAACAGCTTCTGAAACTATATTTAAACTATACGATAATTATCTTCTAGTAATTTCAATCTCTTAAATATTTTTTATAGTTAATAGAAATTTTAAATTATCAGTTTTTCCTTTCTGTAAATGTATTTTTCTCCTTGTAATTACATATCAACATTTTTTAAAGATCAGTTAGCTGTGAAAAAAATATCAAAAATCTTGAAATTACTAGAATATTATTATCATATAGTTTAAATTAAGGTTTTAGAATTTTTTGTTGGACACTATAAAACAAATAAGGGCAAAGTGTAGGTCTTTAAAAATAAAAGAGATAAAGTATAAATTAAACCGAGGATGGATATAGGTTTTCCTTTCTTTTTATAGCCAAAGATTTTTTTCTTATTGTACCCCTAGATATGTGTAAAATGCGGGTTTAACATTTTCCCACCCACTTTCAAGCTGCATATATGATATGTAACAATGTAACATATATGTATGATTTTATATATGTAATCCGCTCACCTCTCTCGCTCCCTTGCGCCTCAACTTGTCTCGGCCTCTCGTCAGCCTCCCCACGTCCAGATGCCAAAAGTTTCTCCTGACCCATCATTTTGTCACTTTAGCCCAACATGCAACATGTCTTATATTTTGCATGTAGCCAAACTTTTCAAGGGTGAGCATTTATTTTGCAGTTGTTTGACTGAACTAGACAGGTAATTGGGTTTTACACAACCCTACTCTCTTGATGGGTAGTATATGGATATATTCCTTTTATTTATTTATTTTTATGTAACACCCAACGACTTTAATTATCAATGTAAAATTTACATTGAATTGTTGACATACATTTGAGGACGTAAGAAAGAATAATTCAACTTTGAAACTCCTAATGATAATTAAAAGTAATGGAGCTGAAGTGACTTACATCTTGGCATGGGGTAGATAACTGGAACCATCTGAGCTAGTTTGCAAAACTGATCGGGGATGTGACATTTACATCTACAATGAAATACACATTAACTTAATTTATCACCAACTTGAGCAAGAAACAAGAATATTGTTTTTCAAAACAAGTCAATAAAAAGAAACTAACAGGCATTTATAATGCTAAAAGGCGGTTTATAATTAAGAGGATCCTAACTGTAGGATTTGCTACAATAATCCTAAGACAAATCGGTAGGAGATGAGGTGAGGAACCATATATACGTTCAGTACATAACTTATATATAGCTGTGGATCTTTATCCTCCATCCCACAGGCTAGGTTATTTGGGCTTATAATCTTTAATGGCCAGTAAATACACGAGATGTAGACTAGCACCCAGTACTTCCTCTTTTTTCTTTTTTACATGTCTGCTGTCTTTCCTACCCTCCACCTGCACCTGCAGGGCCTCTTTCTTTTGTCTTTCCAGCTGCTCCACCACCAATTTACCTCACTCGCTTAGGGCACCTCCCTCCCTCTCTCTCTCTCTATCTCTCTCTCTCTCTCTCTATAGGGCATATATAGTTGTGACCCCCCGGATCTGTGCAACGTCCATGATCACGCCGATGATAATGATTAATTGCTGGAACTCCTCCATCCACAGGGGGCTGTCGGTGTCCCCCCTACATGCTTCATCATACCCGTATCTACTCATCAACTAAAATACCAACGCTAACGTAACTTATTTTACATCCATCACCATTCATTTATTAATCTGAATATCTTACTTCAATATGAGTATGACCATGAAGTATAACTAGCTAGGTTGAAATTATTCTGTTTGTAAAAACTTAAACATTCATATATTAGCAATTGGCCCTTTTCAATTAACAAACGATCGTCGTCGACCGTGATTTTTTTCATTTATCATGAATAATCAAATTAATAGGATAATGAAAAGAGAGCGAAATATTACGGGTGTCATCTACTGTGTCGAGTTCAGCATCATCTTTTTAAAGGGAGAGTTGGACGTGTCAGACAGATGAATTAATGGGGTTATGCGCGAGAAATCTCTTGGACCACGTCAGCGGCTTGCCCGTTGAGACAACGACCGAGTTGTTTTGTCTTTTTATTTGTTGGCAGGACGTGGGAGTAGGGCTAATGTCGAAAACAACCATGAGGTTTACATAAAATTACGATTTCACCCATTGTTTAAAAAATTCATACTTTACATCATGAAGTGGGCGCTTTTTGTAGCCTCATATGTCAACTTTTCAAAATCTAATTTAAAATAAAAAATACTTGTCTTCAAGTAAATTTAAATTGTTAAATGCGGCTTTGACAAGTAATTGACAATTTAGTTATTGATTTTCTCTTTATCTAAATATATAATAATCTTGTTTCCTTACTCATGAGGCAAAGTGTATATTTTTTTAAATATGATAGGAAATTATAGTTCAGCTAAGTCGTAATAGGATATTTCTAATCAGCCCTTATTAGTATGTGAAAATTGCACATATGTGCACCATATGCATTCTGAATGTCTAATGTTAAAACGTATCATTAAGGAAAAATTACCAAAAACCCCTTAAGATTTGGACCGTTTGGATGAATCTACAGTTTTTCCTATAATTTTTCAAATACCTACACTTACCTCCTCAAAAATTAACTCCGTTAATGATCGTCACCATGGCAAAGGAAAAACACTTGATTTAGCCCCTGACCTTTTTCCTTAAAAATTTTGGCCCCCCAACTTCTACATCTAACGATTTACCCATCTTTAAAAAAAAAAAAACTAAACTCATCCCCTCCTCAAACCTAGTTCATTTGAACCAAGAAACCCACCAATCCATGCATCTCTGTTGATCTTGATAAGAAGTAGGAATGTCAATTTGTACCCTTATCTGTAGATACTTTACCTTACCCTACTTGATGGATAGAGTTTTTTTTTTAATTGGACGGGTTTATGCCGAATTCAGGTATTTTTTGTTTTTGAACCCATTAGGTATGGGGAGGGTACAGGTTTAGAGGTCTACCCTCCCCGAACCTGACTTGTACCTTATCCACATATTATACATAGCATATAAGTATCTAAGATATTACACATATTATATATACATACCAAATTCTTGCCCTATACAACCAAAATGTATAATATAATTCTTACTTAATGAACTCTAAAATTTACAATCGCATACTAGGCTACTTTGTTTTCAATTATGTTATATATTCAAGTATGTCATACTTTTTTTAGTTTCAATTTTATATTATGTGATCAATTTTATGGGTATTACGAGTACAATATTTGACCCTATCCACCTCCAATGGAAGGAGAGTATTTATAAAGAAATCCTATCCACTACAAATTATAATAAGGATTTAAATAGAATTTTTATGCTATAGATAGGGTTTGAGTATTATCCTATTCTCCACAAATCCAGCCCTTTAACATATCTAATCGAGACGACGGGGCACAGGTGGTGAACTTTGGCGGCCACTGTGGCCTCGATTGATCCCTAAAATTTTCGATCCCTCAACAACACGACCAAACTCAGCCATCGACGAAGTGCAGAGCTGTCGGGCCTTGATTGACCTGGAGCTGTCGAGCGAGATGCCAGTCTATTCCGATTCCTCTTCTTCTCCCGCTACTCCACTCTTTCTTCCCTTTCTCCTTATTTTCCCACTACTCCGCTCTCTCTTCCCTTTCTCATTCTTCTTCTGTTGCTCCGCTCTCTTGTCCATTTCTCCTTCTTCTCCTGCTGCTCCGCTCTCTTTTGCCTTTCTCCTTCTTCCCCAACAACTGCGGCAATTCGATGGCGAATCGATGAGCAACGAGTCGTTTGTGTTGGGTTCATTCGTGTCGAGTTCATTCGCATCTGGTTCGATCGCCCTTTCTCCTCGCTCGGACGACCACTAGCGGCTCGCCTTTTCTCCTCACCGGTTGCTAGCTTAGAATTGCATCTAGTCTCGTCAGTTGCTTGCTTAGAATCGCATCTGGTCTCTGGTCTCTATGTCGGTTGCTTCTCGTTCGATTGATCTTGGAGAGAGAGGAAATTGGGACTATGGTTTGGATTGGAGAAGGCAGAGAGGTTCATCGGTGATTTCTTTTCCATTTCATTTTTTATTTTAATTGAACCCAGATTCCGTTTCTCCAACTTTGATTTCGTTTCTCTTATTCCTGTTTATGGGTTCTTGTTTATAGGTTTTTCAGATTATTTGTTTTGATTTGAAAGGGTTTTAGTAGTTGGGCAAAGGTTTTATAGAAGAAAGGTAGGAGGGAAAAGTGAGATATTTTCTCTTTTTTATGATAACAGTGAATGATAGTGTTAATTTTATGGGGAATAAGTGTAATTATTTGAAAAAAGGATAATAAAATTGTATGTTTGACTAAACGTGGGTTTTTGATAATTTTTCTCTTTAAATAGGTTTTTAAAAAAAAAAAAAAAACTACCAATAATTGTTGAAACCAAGCTCTAGCCAAACGTGCCATTAAATAAGTTTTTTTTTAAAAAAAAAACTACCAATAATTGTTGAAACCAAGCTCTAGCCAAACGAAGCCAAAGGCTCAGTTTGTTTAACAAATACACGACCTTGTTAATGTGTTTTTTTTTTAACTGGCTTATGCAGCTTTTGTAGCAATTTGAATATGGCCTCCAATCACCCAAAATTACAGCCTCCACCACTCAAACTAATCTAACAGCCTGCCTCCTAACCCAGCCATGCCTGCTGCCTCACCCTTGCATCTCACTCCGGTGACAAGTTTGGTTGCAATCGAGAACAAGTCCGACTTCATTACCCCAACATGTCACCCCTGCCGTCGTGCCCCTACATCTCACCTCGGCTACGCCCCTGCATCTCACCTTAGTGAAGAGCCTAGTTGCGATCGAGAACAAGTTCAACTCCAACCAAGAGTTTTCAATTTTTGAGATATATATGCTCAATCGAGCACCCATTACGGTGAAATTCAGAGCCTTTAAGTGAATTGATGGGGCATCCTTGTCTGATGGAAAATGAGAGAGCCTATTCTTAGCGTGGGTAGTGAGCAACTCCCAGGAGAGAAAGAAATCATAATAGATGCCGCCATGAAAGCCCTTTTGGAACATAGCTTGTGAAAGAAAGGAGAAGAGATGGTAGTGGTTGCCATTTCTGGTTGCTTTTGGTGGGCGCCATGAAAGGCTCGCCGTCACCTAAGGGCGTGGTCGAACTGATTTAGTTTGGGGAGCGAGATAAGGGCAAGGGTGATGATTTCTTTTTCTGAACCAAGTCGGGTGTGTGACCCGGCCCAAAACACGTTAACATGTTAATGTGGTTGTGTTTACACGAAACGAACTGGCTGTTAGTATAGCAATTTATTAAACGCGATTGTGTTTTCCCACTTAAGAAGAGCATCATAGTTAGTGCTGAGATTGGCTAGACATTATTTCTGATGACCAACATTTTCTACTTGACATTTCCAATCACTCTTTAGTAGGTTTTTAATATTCAAAAATAATGATAGGGGTGTAACTGTGGGTTTCTGAAAATTAAGAGGGATATTACATATTTTGCAAACAGTGAGGGAGCAAGGGCAGGCTTGTCCAAACCTGGAGGGGATTTTTGTTACTTCTCACTAGTGTAAAAATATGCTCCAACGTAATGCAATTCATACGAGTAGCACTGGGCCTGCCCGAAATCATTCCTAATTTGCCCGTGCAATGTCGGTTATCCAGGAATAGATTAGAGGGATGATGAACCGAACCGAACCGGGTATTGGATATGGGCTGCTGTGAATGACTAAAAACGGAATAGCGAAACAATTGCGGGGGATCTTATTTCTTAAATTCAACGGCAACCTCATTATAACGTTTTAACGCGGTCAAGTCAAAGCCCAATACAAATATACTCCTATATCTATATGGCATGTACAATTTATAATTGTAATACATTACGCTCTCGCTCTCTTTTACCCTTTTTCGCTTTTCTCTTCTAACCTAACGGCTCTCAGAATCATCTACCCCCCAACGTCTCTCTCCCCCACTGTTACATTCACTTGCTCATCAATCCTCTCTCTGCTTTCGTCCGCCCCACGGCACATCTTCCACAGTCCTACCCTACTATTGTTCCTCTTCTCCTTTCTTCATCCCTCACCTCTGTTTCTGTTCCGTCCCCTCCCTTGTTTTGGAAAGCCGTTGCAGGGCCAGGCTGAACCACCTTTTCTTAGGATCCCTCGGCAAACCAGGGGTGCCCCTGTCTTATCGGCCTCACTATTCTGTTTTTGCCATTGTGTTCTGTTCCCTTTCTTTTTTCCAATTTCGGTAAGAACCCGGGAATGAATCGACCCGTTCTATCTTCTTTTCTGTGAGATTGCTCCGTTAATCAATCTCCCCACCCATTTCTTCCCTTCCTGAGATTAAAATGGGCTTGTCTTCATTTGCATTTCCTTCCTCCGCCCACGACGGAGACTGATTTCTTTTCTTTGCCCTGTAGTGGTTCCTTCATTGTTTTTGGCCTTTGTGGGGAGATAAAAAGAACTACAGTGGAGAATAAAGGACATGGCGTCTTCTCAGATTCAGGTGGTCCCGTCATCGCCCTTCGGGTGCGTTCTCAGGGATCGGAACCGAAGAGATAGCAATGACAGAATCGCACGCTCCGCCTTAAAGAAAAATCTCAAGCAATTCATCAGAGAGCACCTCCTAATAGACGAGAATTCTCGGAGCATTACTACTAATAATAACGTCGATTCTTGGGTCGCCGACCGCCAGGCCGACGGCAACCGTCAGTGCTTACGACCCTTGAAGAAGAACAAGAATGCGAATAATGCAAACAAGGACGATCAGGAGCCGGCCCAAATTGTTGCCAAACCAGTTCTTACGGACGCAGCATACGCGTCAACTCAATCCAAAAAACAGAATCTGGGCGCGTCTTCGCTGGTTCAGATGTGGGAGGCAAGGCTGAATCGCTCACAGAGTCTAAAATCGTGCAGCAGGACAAGCTCCGGAATAAGTTATTGCGAGAGTGGACAATCCATAGCCGACCCTCCTGCTCCCGACACAAACAGCTGCGAGGAAACTCTGTCTCTGGATTGGGAAGCGCAATCGGACAGAACGGCGGCGTCCGACTTACCTTGTCCCGGTTCGTCGGTTACGACCGAGAAGGAGAGAGTTCGAATCGCTGATATAATAAAGAGGTTGAAGCACGGAAACGAAGACAAAAATGAGAATGAGCAGCAGCAGGTTAACAATGGCGGGAGCAAGTTGCCATGTAGAGAACGGAGGCGTAATTGCACTTTGGCGGTGCCGGAGCAGAGAGGCTTCCAGCTCCAACAGATAGTGAGCTCACCGCGGTTGAGAGGGCGCCAAGCGTTCAATGATTTGCTTATGCAGATGCAGCGAGAGAGGCACGTAGAAGTTGGCACACTAGAGAAACGCCGGGCCGTGTCCAAATTCCCACAGCGCGGCCGCATTCAGGTGAGCTCCCATTTTTATTCGCTTTAGCTCTGTTTTAAGTTATTGCTTCTACGTATTGTGTTTTTCTTTTCTTTCATTTTCTCACCATTCCACGATTTTCGCAGTCATTGCTTAAGCTTAGATGTCTGCAGCGGTGCAATGCTATTCAGGATCACTGCCGGAATCATTCTCTTATGAACCGGTCACCGGAGCAATCTAGCATCAAGAATCTCAGGTATTACTGTTGGTACCACAACTTGGGATCTGATCTGATCTGATCAAAATCTAAAGCAAGCACCATCAGTTGTGCCTTGTTTGATTGTTGTTTCATTTTAGCCCAGAACCTATTGTTTGATTGTTGTTTCATTTTAGCCCAGAACCTATTGAGTATTCATATATGACAACTTATATGGATGGTAAGTTGGTAATTATATTATATGCAGGGGAAAATTTAGTAAGAGTGCGGTGACAGCTCGAAGCGGTGGTGATGCGCTCAAAAGCGTTCCTCAGCAGATGTCAAGCAGCGGCAGAAGTTTAGAAGCTACTTCTGCTTCTACCTCTGATCCTCTAACTAGCAAAGCTGCTCATTTGCCCGAAGAGGAAGAGACCAGTGGACAAAGTACAACTGGCAAGTTCCAAGAGTTCCAAGACAGAAAAGCAAATGTAGCTTGTAGCGAACAACCCAACCAACAGTTGGACATAATGCAGAGGAATGGAGATTGTCATGATCATGAACAACCCCAAGAAGCGTTAGACATCACAGAGAGAAATGGAGATTTTCAGGAACAACCAGAGGCACCCTTAGACATCAATTCTCACAGTGAAAACTTGGAGTCCAAGAATCTTGACTCAAAAGAAGCAGCAGCATTCTCAAATTCTACGAGTGAGAATACAATTCCCAGAGAAAGCGAGAGTGACAGCAAGAAGCATCTATTTCTTGAATCACAAGAAAGAGAAACTTCCAAACCAATGGAAGCCGTAATAAGTTGCACGCCCAGTGAGATTGTCATACATGAGCACGATACTGATCATCAGCATTTTCTCTATCTTCAATCTCCAGAGACCACAGAGGCAGTAACTTCCTACAACGACTGGGTTGAGCATGAGATAACGGAACAAGATGAGGTTGATTACGATCCATATTACATGGGCAGCAGTTATGACTGGATCAGTGAAATAGCTAGGCCCAAGAGTTACTGGGAGGATCTCCGGAAAACATGGTATCAACAAGTTCTTGCTACATCCGGGAATGAGGAAATCCGTCAGCTCCTTGAAAGGTAAATCCATTGTTTTCAACCATTTTTCTATTTCTCGCCCATATAGTTGTTTCTTTGTGACAAAAAGGGAGATAGTGTTACTTTGGCAAGTAGTTGAAGTTCTACTCAGGCCATATATGTTTTCACCTGTCAGTAAACCGATATACTAGTTTCAAATGGTTGTTTAAGACTTCCCTCTTTGCTAATCTTGAAGCTCTAACATATTAGTACGTGATTCAATAAAATAATGCAGAAGAACAGTATCAACATTCCTTACAAGTGATTTCAGAGAAAGAATGGACAAACTAATGCAAGCAAAACTACAACTGGAACCAGCAGATAGTGTTTACGGAGAAGACCTTGAAGAGGATAGATCACCTGAAATAATATCTTTCTTGCAAAGACACCTGCAGCCACAGGATGCTCAAGAAGAAGAAGAGCATCTAGGAGAACAGGAAGTGGATGATGAAGTAGGAGTAGAGGAGGAGGAGGAAGAAGAAGAAGGAGAAGCTAGTCCTTTCTTTGATCCATCCTCCCCGTCTATGCCACTGGCTTCACCCTTTATGAGATCGTGGGGTTATCAGGATCGTAATGATCTTGGTGATGATTCTGACAGGCTTTTCTCCTCTTGTTCACCTTCAGCCTCACCCCCAGTTGCACCTTCTCAAGTTCAATCGTACAAGCACAGTCCACGATCTTCATCCGTTACCAATCATCCTTCATTGGTGCGTTTCAGTCCAACGTGTTGTATGGCTTACTTGGTTTATAACACTCTCAAATTGTAATTAATCAGCCGGAGTTTTGCTTACAGGAAATGGAACTCATCTGTGGTTTAAGAGGGCAAATGGAGCAACTTCACAGTGAGATGGCTGAGCTGAGGAAATCAGTTCTTAGCTGCATAGACTTGCAGATGAAAATGCAGCAGTCCTTCAGCAAAGAAGCTCATTCAGGCAAGAGAATTCAAAATGCTGGATTAGTTTTATGAGAATCTCCAATATCAAACCATGAAAACCAAATATTCCCATTAAGTTCCTCAGGCTTAGTTTTGTTTTCTTTTTTATCTTTACCGCAGTTGGAATGAAAAGCAGCAATTCATCGGAGAGATCACCCTGGAAACGCAGCTGCTGCATGTGCTATGAAATGCCTGTGGACTCACTTCTTTACAGGTACTTGACTCAGAAGCAATTTTTTCCTTCAAAAGTGATGCAAGAGAAGGTCAGCCCAAAAAAAATCTGAACTTGAAGTAACCTTACCGTATTATTTTCTTCTTAAATTTTCAGGTGCGGACACATGTGCACCTGTCTGAGATGCGCGCGGGAGCTGCAATGGAACGGAGGGAACTGCCCTATTTGCAAAGCCCCTATAGCAGACGTCGTGCGAGCATACCTTGATTCATAGAGCACAGAATTAACGAGTTTTCGCTCCAAAGGACCATCTGCCTCACTAATCTCTAACCTAATTAAACAATTTTATAGGCACGCCTCCACATAGTTGATGTACATTCCAAATAACTTAACTTACATGGCCCCTTTTTTCACATATACCCCGATGTGTAGGAGAGGCAACACTTGACAACTCCTACTGTCTTCCCCAAAATAAATGATCGCAAGAAATAACTGCAGTGGACGAACAAATCATGCCAGTTTTTGTTTAAATAATTAATCTCTCCAAGTTTACTCTTGATCACTGGAAGGATGATTAAAGATCATGAATGGAGGAAGAAAAGGGCGATTGCTAAACCCTTTGCTGCTTGTCACCTTCATGACCATGATTACATAGATATAGGCCTACAATCCATCCTACAAAGCTTGTAACTTGTTTACTGCCATTCTTTTGTTGTCCTCTGCTTCATACTCTTCTTCTTTCCTTCTGTTTTGTTCTAATGTCACATCTCATAATTCACTACGTTTTTCCTCTCCCTCCTTAACTCGGTGGCTACTACATGAATATGATAAATATTTGTTCGTTACAAGTAAAATCTAACAATATGCTTAAGGTTCCTTTGCTGGTTAATTCATATGGCTCAAGATTTGTTTGGCCTTCTATTATAAAAGTATCAATGTGAACTTTCATCCACCAGACTGTGCAACTGTTGAATTCCGTTCAGTGTTGATCTGTCATCATGGTTCTGAGGTAGAAATTTATTTTGCTCATCAACTTGCTACTTCTATGCTCTCTTAATCCTCCTCCATATTTTATTGATTCTGATTACTATCAATATGAGGCATGGGAGGGTCCACATTTCCATTGCCTTCCCAGGCATATAAAGACAGGACAGAGACCGCTCTACTCTTGTCCTTTCAACAGATCATCAAGTCTGTTCTTGTCAACTCCTCCAAGCTCTAGGGACAAAAACCATGGTAGGGCTGCTGAAACGGAAATAATAAGATAAGATAAAACATGGTGCGGTTCACACTCTTAACATAAACTCTAGGGACACTACATATTGAAATGCCTTGATGCAGTTCCTACTACAGCTTGCTCTGTATGACACTGAAATGTCATGACCTGAGGCCTACGTGACCGCCAATTCGGGCTACAAGATCCACTGTACCTGACACACAAGTTTGGAACAACACTTGAAATTTCCAATCCGTCCAGCAAATCCAACTCTATATGATCAAAGGAATTTGCTTTTTGTCAACATCAACCCCCCTTATCATTGTCCCTTAAAAGCATAACTGGCTGTAAATGGTAAGGCCGTGGATTTGAATGAGTCCATTTTCCATTACGTAGGCTTGCACTTTTGATTGGAGAACGGACTTGATTAATGCATTGGAGTTTATACTGAAGAGTTTAAGCTTCTAAAGGTATAGACTTCACAGTACATATGCAAAAAATATGAAGCAAATGGGTAATCGTCGTCATCATACCACATCCAAATATAAGTTACGTTAGGGACACGAGATGAAATTCATAATCCCAATTAACTATGGAAGATGATATTGTTTCTCCAGATTTCCTTCCAGTCCTAGCCATACTGTGAAAAAAAAAACCATAGGCAGTAGCTTTGATGATTAAAACTGAAAGGATCTGAACCACAATTTGTTTACCACTAATGTTCACAAGAAGCTGCTCCTCGGAGGACAACCAGAATTGAGGGTCCTTTTTTATTTTAGTGAGAGAAAACGCATTCCCAGGCAGTTTGTCAAATACGTCTATTAAGTGAAATCATTTAATGAACTTATGGGATTTCAGCTACTTTTTCGTTAGTTGAACAACTTCAACTTGATATTTTATTCCACATAATTTGCTAACTTAATCCATATATTATTGAAGCTCTAACTTATCTTTAGAGGACCATTGATTTGGATTTTTGGGGGAAGAAGAAAGTATTCATAGGACAAGATGAACAGTAAAAGCAAGGTAAAAATGGTTAAGGTAAGAAGGGTCCACAAGAGTGCTGGCAATGGCACCACAAGCCATTCCCACAACTTTCTTTTCTTGCGTGAAAATTATTTATTATTGTCAATAAGAGACGGTTTGGGCGAAGTCACTTTCATCCCAAATGCTTACATCAAACTCGTGCCTAAACGGCGTAAGAAGGAACCCTACCCTCCCATGTTACAACTTCCCTCAACCCCGTCCTGTCCTGTCCTCATTCTCCTCCCTATAAACCCAAACCCTCCCTCCAAGGCTTTCCTTAACCCCTTCACCCATTACCAAAAGAGCTCAAAGCTAATAGCTACCATGTGCTCTTCCAAGTCCAACATGCCCAGAGGCCAAACCAAAACTTCCACACTTGCTCATATCAATGGCCGACCGGTCCTCCAGCCAGCTTCCAACCAAGTTCCTTGCTTGGATAGGCGCAATTCACTTAAGAAGAGGCCTCCTCATTCGCCACCAATCTCCCCCAAGAAAAAGACTGAGAAGCCTTCCTCTTCACCGCCCATCTCCCCCAAGAAAAAGTCTCAGAAGCCTTCCTCTTCACCACCCATCTTGCCCAAGTTGAAGTCTCCTCCTTCAACACCTATCTCCCCCAAGAACAAGTCTCAGAAGCCTTCCACTTCACCGCCCATCTCCCCAAAGTTGAAGACTCCGAGACCAGTTATTGAGCGGCCCAAGAGAGCCAAAGAGCATAATGACCTCTGTTCTAGCTCCAAAACGCTCACAACACCACCTCGATCCACTCTGAAACCTACGGACACATCTGCTAAAAAGCCAAAGAGCGGAGGCGCAGCTCCCGGAAGCATTGCAGCAGCAAGGAGGGAAGAGGTTGCCAGAATGCAACAACAGCGCAGAGTTAAAATTGCTCATTATGGAAGGACAAGCTCCACAAAGCCCCGTTCCTCTGCTGCAGCAACCAATACGCCCGAGGAAAAGAGATGTACCTTCATTACATCAAACTCTGGTAATTAGTGTATCATTTTCTGGCGCTTTCTAACTCTAATCAGTGGCTTATTAATCCGCACGCTGGCGTTACTAATTTATTTGCAGACCCAGTTTACGTAGCATATCATGATGAAGAATGGGGAGTGCCAGTCCACGATGATAAGTGCGTATAACTTGCTCTCTGCAGAACTCTAAGTTCTAGAGTGTGTTTTCAATATTTGTCTAAAAATGAGTCTGCGCCGCAGGCTGCTGTTTGAATTGCTGGTCTTAACCCAATCTCAAGTGGGATCAGACTGGACTTCAGTCCTGAAGAAACGGGAAACTTTCAGGAAGGCCTTCACAAAATTCGATCCAGAAACAGTGGCTAAATTCAGTGAGAAGAAAATGAGCTCAATCAGCTCAGAATATGGCATCGAACTGAGCCTGGTTCGAGGGACAGTGGAGAACGCGAAGAGAATCGAGCAAGTGAAGAGAGAAACGGGGTCGTTTGACAAGTACCTGTGGGGGTTTGTGCAGAACAAGCCGATGGTGAGCCAGTACAGGCAGTGGCAACGAGTCCCGGTGAAGAGCTCCAAATCGGAGAGCATAAGCAAGGACCTGGTGAGGAGAGGGTTCGGGTTTGTTGGGCCAACTGTGATCCACTCCTTCATGCAAGCAGCTGGCCTCACCAATGACCACTTGCTCTCTTGTCCCAGGCACCTCCAACTCCAATTACTTTATTCTTCGGCTGGAAAGCCTAGCAGGACATGATGATTGTGATAAAACAAAATTAGATGCATATTAATAGGTTTGTTCTATTCTACCTAGGCTAGGAAATTTATCTGTTTTTTAAGTGAGTTTTTCCTTTTTTTTGGTTGATGTTTATGTTAGTGTTTAGAGTAAGGCGAAAAAGAATAGAACAGAGAAAGCGAAGGGCCTGCGCAATTATCAAGTGATCCCTCACTCCCCCACATAAATGGTTTTGCTCCTAATTTCTTTGATGGAAGGCATAAGAATTGAATGCTATTTGCTGCCACAGCTCACAAGGCAAAGGGCTCTCTGGAGTTAGGAAAACATTAGCCTTTATGACTTCTGAGTGTCACTGTCAGTCCCTCCCTCCAATCTTGCGGTGCTCTACTACCCACCAGTAATTAGGATAGATTAGGCACTGGAAAAAAAAAGCCAACAAAAAATAGCTTTTACAAGCGCATTCTCTCATTCTTAACTACTAGTAGTATATGCTGCAAAAGAAAAAAAAAAAAGATTTATCCAATCCATATAGAAATTGATGGTGGCACTGACTGACATTGGGATGGAATCTAGAGGAATGGGCTTTTGGGGGTAATGATGGTTGACCTTTGCCAACAGAAATGCTTTCCAGCTTTTGCCAGAGACTGGAGAGCCAGAGGATGGGTTCCTCTTTATTCTCAGTCCTCCTTTATTTTTAAGAAATTCCAATCCAAGCAATCTACACTAGTAAATGTGTATGCCAGTGCCACAAATCCCTGTTGCCATTCACGTTATCCTTCAAAATAGCCTTGGGCTTTTCTAGGATGCTGAGTTTGCAATTCCTGTGCCAGTTTCATGAACTAAGTATGATCTTGAAATTAGTATATATGCTTTATACCTAGAAGAGTTCATTTTAGATTCATGGTTCCAGTTCTATGAATTTTTAATCGTCCATTCCAACAAACTTGCTGATTCTAAAATCAAATTTCATCAACCTTTTTAAAGATAAAACAAAACAAGAAACAGAGAGCAGGCAAAACCAAACATGTGGGTCAACAAAACCACCCCTTTTAATTTGAGCTGACTTAACAATAACAAGTCAGCCCAGTGGGCCTTCAGCTTCTTGGTAAGTGTCTGTGGGCTTAGCAAGCGGAAACTACAAATGCCTCAAGTTTCTCCGTTCAATCAATTTTGGTAACTTCTCAAAGCTCACAATTTTACTGCAAATGTGTTTGTACTCAAAATATTAGCTATGGACATAATAGGTAACGGACATCCAATGAACCAACAAAGGCAAAAGTAAAACATTCACACTTCTTGTAACTGAAAAGGGACAGGTACTTAAGATCAAATCTTCTTATGTCCAATTTGTTTACATTTAAGTTGGATTGATGTAAAATAACTTATTTTCATTTGTATGATTTTTTTATCCAAAATAAATGTTGTTTGAAAAATAATACTTATATAAGTATGATAATTCATTGAATAATTTTTTTTATAATGTAATTAAATTCTTATGAATTTTTTTACATAAGAATTTGATCATACTATTAAAAACATTGTTTAATGGATTATTAAACTTATGTAATATTAACATTCAAATGACTGGTTCCGGATAAAGAAATTGTAAAAAAATATATATATTTTAAATTAACAAACCGGACATTAATGTATATGTAATTTTCTTGGTTTGGGTTCTGTAAGTTGCTATTGCATTTTCATGCTTGAGTGTGATTCTTAAGGATAATAAGGGGTGTGCATGACATAAGTGTAGTTTATATTAGGTAGCTCGAGCTCAAACTTGATTTGAGGCTTTTCAAGTCAAAAAATGGCCTCCTTACCTAAATGAACTAAGCATAAACTTGATGGTACTCGGCCCACAAGCTTATCAAATCTAATGAGACCTATGAAAAATAGGTTTAATTACACTAATCCCTCCTAAAATTAGACCATGAGTACACATACTCACCTCAAGTTTCAAAAATTTTAGTTATCCTTTGTTGAGAAATGACCATTATATATGGAAATAATTACAATTTACCCCCAAAATTAAGTCATACTTACATATAATCTTCTCTAAGGTTTGAAAAGTTAGATTTAACTCTTGATGTTGTCGAGCCTATTTGGCTTTATAACCCAAGCTCAAGCCTGAGTTATGGTATCATTTCTCGTCAAACTCAAATTTGGGTAATATCATTAACTTATTGAGTCAAGCTTGACCCTAATGAGTTCAAGCTCAACCCAAACCATTTACAACCTTAAAAGATAATGGATGTGCGCCTTGTTAAAAGCTTCTCTTTTACAATTCTTCATACTTGTGGAGTTTTCTTGCCCAATTCTTCATAATTATGGAATTTTCTTGTACAATTTTCCATATAACTTCCAATTACTTCATTTGAAAATTTTAGAAAATAAAAATAAAGTTTCTAATTTTTTAGAAGTCATAATATGGGTATTAGTATTTTTTTTTTTATAAATTTTCAATTTAGTTTCTATATTTTTTTAAAAAATTGTAAAGTGATTTTTAAACTTTGATGAAATTTTCAAGGAAATCACTAATGTTTAAAAAGTGTTGGTTTAGTGACTGAAATTAACTATAAGTACCACATTAGCATTTTCTACAAAAAAAAAAGTTATAAAACTAACTTGGCAAAACACAAAAACATTTAGGACTACAAAGTTAATGGTTCTAAGTTTATGACTTGTTTGATAAATTGAGGAGTTTTGGGACTGACTTGGTAAAACACACAAGGTTGTAGGTTTTAAATTGTACTTCCCCAACTAAGCATGAATCGTAAACAAGATATATAGGAAAATGGTGGATTGGTACTCTGCAAAGATAATAAAAAGTAAAGATCAAAACTATTGGAATGATCTTCGGCATCCCAGTCCAGAAAGCATGCGAAGACACCTGGCTTCTATTGGGATTCAAATCTTCCACTCCTACACTTGCATTATGATATTAAGTTTGCAACGGATCTAATTCATTAGGGTTCGATACTAGCCTGTGATAGAAACTGGGTCATGGAGAGTTTTAATTAAGGAATGATTTTCATTAAGGAAGATAATTGATAAAAAGAGGATTCTTAGGATGAAGAGATCAGTCATTAACTACATCCCTAAGGGGCCACGATAGGGGTGATCACTATTCGGGCTAAACCAAAAAAATAAAAAAACCGAAATATTTTATAAATTCGGTTCAATTTTTTCGGTATTTCGGTTTGGTTTCAATGAAAACCAAATAAAGGTAATTTCAGTTTCGGTTTGGTTTCGGTTTTGTGAGTCGGTTATTTCAGTTACCGAAATAACCAAATTATAGTTTTTGGGCTTTAGCTTGCTTTTCGTTTATTTTGGCCGCCCAAACCCTTACCCCTTAGGCCCTAGTTACTTACCCGCCCCAGTTACTCACCCCCTTTGGGCCTGTACACCCTTGGCCCGACACTTACTCAGGCCTCACTCCTCAGCTCATCAGCCCGTTAGCCCTATTTTCTACTTGCAAGTCGCAGCCTTGCAGGCACAACAGAGAACAGATCAACTCTGTCTGCACAGTGCTTGTCAGTCCTCCCTCGGTCTCGGCGTCTTGCTTGTCTCCCACTCCAACATTCCCTACCCTCACCTAGCCTATTGGCACCAAGCTCCCAGCCCCCGCTCGTTGGCGTCAGCCTCAGCTCCCCGTCCCCCGCGTTCTCCCTCTGCTCTGCCCGTCTTGCTGTCCTGTCCTGGTCCTCGCAGGTCGCGACGACAAATCCTTTTCAACGTTCTCCTTCTGGGCGTACTAGCAGTGGCATTCTCTTTCTCAATTGGTGTTCCGGCCCTTCCTAGACTCCTAGTTCACACAGGCATAGGCGCACAACAGGTATTTTTTATTTTTATTTTATTTTCAATTTTTTTTGTGAGTTCGGTTAAAAATTAAAGTGTTCTTTAAAAGACTGAAAGTAGGTTGCATTTTATTGATTGGGAGTTTTTTTGATTCGAGACTAAGGTGTTGTGCATTAAAATCACTTTGAGAATCCATAATTATGTTTTGCTTAGATGAATGCAGGCTCAAGAAATCTGCCACTAAAGACTCCATTTTTTCGTTAATAAGATTTTTGTTTATTTATGTTCAATGAGCCAAATGTGCAAAGCTAAAGTTTCCTAAGGTGAGTGTTATGCAAATTCTTAAGATGATTCTCATTTTCATAGTTGTTCCAGTCTTCCAGATTGGCAGATTTGTTTGGTTTGAAAGTTCTCTGCTTCTACTTTTATGAATGTGCGTTAATGGGCAATGTTATTAGTACTCCAAATATCCCTTGATTTCGCCCTTTTATGGTTGAGAAGAGCTCCATGAATATTTGGTTCTTTATTAGTAATTTGATTAAACAGTCTTACCATGGTAAATTAATGGTAAAGAATATTAAGGCTACTGATGGCATTGAACCATTCAGTTCCTAGTAGTAAATGTAATTTGGCTTATTTTGTTGGTGATTTATAGTTTGGTAACTTTGGTTTGTGTATAAACAGAATTTTTTTAATCTAGAAATTGGAAGCTCTTCAAGGTATTTGAAGTGTAGAATCCGACACTCAAAATGGCTTCAACAAAAGGATCAGCTACAGCCAATGTAAGATTAATAGATTTATTGTTTTCTCATTGATTTTAATGTTTGTATTTAATCATTCACTTCAGTCATTCACTTGTTTTGTAAACGATTATTACATGTTTTTAATGTAGATGACGGATCCAAATGCCGATATTAGTATCACAGAAGAGGATTCGGTTGAAGAAAGTGGTCTTCCAAATCCTCCTTCAACATCCACAATAGGAGATAAAAAAGAATCGAAGAGAGCAACAAAACAAAAAAGGGCAGCTGCTAAACGGAAATCAATGAAGCCAAGATCAAATGTTTGGAAGCATTTCATAAAATTTGAGGATGGGGAAGGTAACAAGAAGGCTAAATGCAAGTATTGTGGAAAAGAATATGCAGCGGATCCAAAAAGCAATGGAACAAGTTCGGCTCTTGCTCATAGTCGAATATGCTCTCTGAATCCTGAGGTACAATCAAAATCACAACAATCTCTTTTGTATGCTGGGAGTAATGAAGGGGAAGGGGTTCTTGGTTGTTGGAAATTCGATGAAGATGCTATTAGAAAAGTTGTTTGCTTTATGATTGTTGTCGATGAGCTTCCGTTCAAGTTTGTAGAAAATGAAGGTTTTAGGCATATGATGTCTGTTGCATGTTCTAGGTTTCGCATTCCACCTCATCATACCATTGCTAAGGATTGTTTTGATCTTTACTCTGATGAAAAAAACAAGTTGAAGGCATATTTCAAATCTAGTTATCAGAGAGTTTGTCTTACTACTGATAGTTGAATGTCTATACAGAAGGTTAATTACATGTGCCTTACTGCTCATTACATTGATGACAATTGGAAGCTACAAAAAAATATCTTAAATTTCTGTCCAATTACTAGTCATAAAGGTGAAGCAATTGATATGACTGTTGAGAATTGTTTGCGTGAATGGGAAATTGATAGAGTGTCTACAATCACAATTAATAATGCTAGCTTGAATGATGTTACTGTTGAATATTTGAAAAAAGTGATTGTTAGTTGGGGAATTGGAATTGCCAAATGCAAATACATTCATATGAAATGCATTGCACATATTGTGAATTTGATTGTTCATGATGGGTTGAAGGAATTCCATTTATCTGTTGCTCGTGTGAGGGATGCCGTAAGATATATTAGGCAATCACCTGCTAGGTTGGCCAATTTCAGAAATTGTGCTCAATTTGAAAGAATTGAAAGTAAAGCTTTATTATGTCTTGATGTGAGCACAAGATGGAACTTAACTTTTCTAATGTTAGATGCGCCACAAAAATTTGAGGGAGCCTTTTCTAGATATCGTCTTTATGATCCAAATTACATTATTGAACTTGTTGAGAACAATGGGGTTCCTATAGAAGAGGATTGGAAGAATGTTAGGTCTTTAATGAGTTTTCTTGAAAGCTTTTATGAACTCACATGTAGAATATCAGGTTCTTTGTATGTCATTGCCAACAAATTCTTTCATGAGATTAGTGAGGTTGATGGCTTGCTACAACAGTGGAAATGTAGTGAGGATGTTATATTTGTTTCGATGGCGAAGCGAATGAGCGAGAAATATGAAAAATATTGAGGAAATATTGAGAAGATGAACATGTTGATTTATGTTGCTGTAGTTCTTGATCCTCAATACAAGTTAGCTTTTCTTGAATTTGCATTGGAAAACATGTATGCTGAAAAAACAGATGTGGGGGCTAACATGAAAATAAAGGTCAAGAGTGCCATTTTTTAGTTATTTAAAGAGTATAAAAAAATTTTCTAACATCAATTTGCTGAATCAAATTTGAGAACTGAAATGCGGGAGCAAGTTGATCTAAGAAGTCAAAAGAAAAGGAAGTACTCAATGACAGAGGAAAGAATGAAGAAATTTAAAAATGTTTTTGGAAGTGTTGGGAATAAAACTAAGTTGGACAGGTATCTAGAGGAACCAAGAGAACCAGTTCCTCTAAATTTGAGGTGTTAGAGTGGTGGAAGCTCAATTGTCACCATTTCCCTATTCTTGGAGCTATGGCACGTGATATACTAGCTCTACCTGTCTCTACTGTTGCTTCAGAGTCTGCATTTAGTACAGGAGGACGGGTTCTTGATCCATTTAGAAGCTCTTTAACTCCTAAAACGGTACAAGCTCTTATTTGCGCACAAGATTGGCTTAGAAGGAGACTACAAGTTAGTGTGGAGGAAGATTTGGAGGAACTTGAAAAAATTGAAGAAGGTAATATTTATTATATTTTTGCTTGCATTAATCTTGAATTTATAGTTATGTTTGAATACTCTTATTATCTTTTTAAAATTAACTTTTATGTGTCTTATTTTTTTAGAGTTATCCAAGAAGACTGGAAGAGATATAACTGGAGGGAATACAATGATTAATATCTAGGAGTTGATTGGAACTTTTAAAGTAGGTATTACCTCATTACTAAACTTGTTTTTTTTTTCCAATTTATAACTTTAAATAATTAATAATTGATTGTTTTTCGGATTAAATTTTGTAAGTATGATGATGCTTAAGTTGTGATCAATTAGTTATGTTACTTATGTACCTATGACTATAAGCAAGCTGGAATTGCCCATAGAATGATGGACTGTTTGGATTGTCTGTTTTCTAGATTTGAATGTGATTTCTTTCAGCTAGTTGTCTCTTCATATTGAACATGGTGGTTTGTGCTTTCGTGTTTGAATGGGGAACATTAGTACTGATGTTGATGTGAGAAAGTTTTTTGTCAAAATGAAATCTTCTGTGCATATATTTTCGAAGAATAGTACTGTTAAGACATTGAAATTTTAGCTTCAAGAGGCCAAAGGTTATGTTTCTTGCCGTAGGCCCATAGCTAAGTTAATGACTTGGTATAACCATGAGGGAAATAGACCTGAAGAGCCTAGATGAATACGTTATATATGGTTCCAATAGAGTAGCTTAAAAGGTTGTATTTTTCATTCTCTTCTTTCGTTTAGGTATGATACGTACTTCTACAAGGTATTTAAGGTTTACACACTACTGTGGAAGTTTCAGCAGGAAATCAATAAGGATTTTTTTTTCGGTTAATTCGATTGGAATTGAATTGAACTGAAATATTTCATTTCGGTTCCAATTCGGTTTCTATCAACAATTCGGTTATTTCGGTTTGTTACCACTCAAAACCGAAACTGAACAAAACCAACTTATTCAGTTCGGTTTAAACAAAAAATAACTGAATAATCAACCCTAGGCCACGGTGTTGGCACCTCCAAAAAGATATAAAAAAGAAGACATTCACAGTATGCACTATATATGAACCTAAAATCTTTCTTAGTTATATTATCAAAGAAGCTAATTTAACTATTACAGAGTTTTTCCGAACGTGGTCTTTGATCATAGTTCCCAATTCCTGATTCACTTAGAGCCACTAAGCCGAAAATTCGGTCCAACCACTTTCGTTAATAATTTGACTATCACATTAAATTGACAAATTTCATCATCTAATTTTTACAAACCATCAAACACTAATTTATAAATGTTTCCGAGTACCAAATGTATTAGAATGGTCATGAGCGGAGCTTCACCAAAAAGGTCAAAAGCCCAGGATGTGAAATCGCGGATGGTGCGCCGAGAAAGCATTAAACTGCTTCTGAGTTGAGACTTAATTAAGGAGGCAGGTTCCCGGATCTTTAATTAACAGATTGTCCTCTTTCACCGAAAAAAGAAACCAATATTTTCTTCGGGGTAATGTCGGTGATATATGTGCCTAAACAAAAATTAAAATAGGTTTTCGATGAAGTGATCTTCAAGTCTCACTGGTACATGAATCCTTTTTCGCTTGTCGGTACATTAATTATTGTTAGAAAAACAAGGTCACGTTTAATCATAATAGTCTTCTAGAGTTAAATTTTCGGTCAGGAGAAATACTATTGATCTAAGTGAAAGAAACTGGCGACGAAGCAAATCTTTTCCAACCAATTTGATGGCATTATCTATAACATTATTTATAACCCGAGTTTATACTCCAAATTATTCGTGTGTGTATATATAAACACACACTAGATTGGTGAATTTCATAGATAATCCCTAAATTTTAATTATTGTTCCGTTTTAATCTTATTCAATGAAACATTAATCTAGTTTGGTTGTATCCTATATGTATTAAAAACATTTCATTTTGGCATCTCTTTAAATAAAATGAGATTTATAGTGCACGTATGTTGCGACGGTTCAATTTGTATCAATATTAAACATGATGATTATTGACAAAAAAAAAAGTTTTATAAAAATGAAAAAAGAAAAGCAAGAAATGGGATAAAAGTTAAGTTAAAGTTTTGCGATTAAGAAATAAAAAAAAAACAAATCTAAATATCAAGAGAAGAACTATGAAGACTAAACTTTTGTTGTAGAAAAGAGAAATAATATGAAAAAGTTAATAATATAAGATAAAACGTAGAATTTCAGTAACAAAAAGTGGGATTTAGTGATTAATAAGTAAAAAAATAACAAAAAATGGTCTTTAGGCCAACAGAGTAAATGTAAAGATTTCAGGAATTAAAGATTTAACCATCAATTTAATTTTAAAAAAATAAATAAATAAATAAAAATATCAGCTAAAACAAATCAGCTTGGACCATACCAAAAAGTAGACAACTCATAGTGCTAAAGCTTTATTTAAAAAAAATAATTAAAATTTTTTTTAAAAAAAGTTAAGTGAAGTCACTATAGTTGATTAAATAAAAAGAAAGAAAGAAATCATGATTATCAAGATTTTAATTTAGAAGACAATAACTAAAAAAAATTAGCAACCAAGAGAACAAATGGAGAGACTTGGAGACCCACATATTGTAGTGGATATTTTTTTGTAAAGAATTTTAATAATAACAGTGTGAAATAAAACACAGTACATACTTCAAAATAATACATTTTTTGTTAATTAAGAAACAATTCACGAAAAATTTTCACTTATTAACTCAATATTTAATATTTAATATTGATAAAAAATTTATCTAGAAAAATTCACTTTCAAATTTAACAATTATGGAACAATTTACCTTGTTAAACTATAGAGCTTAAAGTAAATAATTGAAATTACAAAACTTAATAATCAATAATGATAAAAAAAAATGACCGAAATACAAGATTATATTTAATATATGCAATCAACTAACAGTCTAACCATTAACTTAATAAAGATAAAAAAAAATAAAGTAAAAAAAACTGACTAAAGCTGAATCAACCGAAACCGAGCAAAAAATAAGCAAATTATAATGACTAAAATTTCAGTTTAGAAAACAACAATAAAGAAAATCAATAAAAAAACTAGTATCACAACAAATAAAAATAAAAATTTTAGGTATTAAGAATTTAACAATTGACTTAATGAAGATAAAAAATCATTTAACTAAAAAATAAATAAATTATGGTGATTAATGTCTTATTTCAGAAGATAATATATAAAAAAACAACAAAAAAAAAAAGCTTGGGGCCAAGAGAACAAATAGAATATCTAATTAAATAGTTATGAAATTTAGAGACCAAAATGTAACATGGACAACTCAGAGCCAAAAATGAAAAAAAATTAGAAAGTTATGGATTGAAACTGCGTTTTAACCGAAACAGACATGAGACAGACTAAAATCGAGAAAATTGTAACATAGGACCACAAAAAGATGAACACCTTGCAAAAAGAAGATCGAACTAAAAAAAATGCAATTCACATCCTAAAAAAGCAAAAAAAAAAAAAGGAAAAGCAAAAAAAAAATACGGAACTATTGATATATAGTAATCACTATTGATGAAAGGTGAAATCTCTTCCTCTTTTAGAACATAGTATAATATATTAGCTCAGAGTAACTGTTTGAGATTAATATTTGAAATATTAATTTAAAATGCTCATAAACAATCTCCCAATAATTCAAATATGATATAAATATTTGACAATTAATTGGGAATTTAAATAATTATTAGGTTTTTTTTAATGGAACAAACTTTATTTACTTAGAGAAAAATAATTAAAGATTTAAATTTTTTTAGTAACCTTGAATTTAGACTATTATGTTTTATTTTAGAGTCACATCTAAGAGCTATTTCATTTTAACTTAAGTCAACTAACTTATTTTATTTTTTACATATATTTTGTCTGAAACCAATTTTATTTGAAATTTAATATTAATTAGATACAATAATTCATTTAAAAGTAAATTTTCATTATGTTGTTAAATTTTTATAATTTTTTTCTTTTTTAATGTCTTAAACTAGAAAAATTCATAAAAATTTAGTAAGATTATAGAAAGTGTATTTTCAATAGATTATTGTAATTATATATTATTGGTTTTTTAATTAAAATTAGTTCCGGGTAAAAAAGACATAAGAATAAAAAATAAGCCCTTTTTGAATCAATTGATCCAAATTAAAACGAACGGAGTGCTAAGCTTTTTTTCTTGGAGGGTTTCTTTCCCCCTTTTTTTTTTTTCTCTCTTTTACTTTGATTCATATTTCTTTATAAAATGATGTATGATGAAACAATTCAAGAAAAATAATAAAAATTTCAAAGTGAAAATAAAAATAAATACGTTACTTTATCATATTTGTGAAATAGTGAAATGTTGACCAATTCGAAAGGGGTAAATGAAATGCATAAAATTTATATTTAGAAAAAATTGAATCAGCCCTCCTATTTCTGCCCTCTCTGAGCATTAATTTATGAGTCATGAAATTCATGAGACTTGCTTTCCAATTTCATTCATTCATATGTTTAATTTATATGCCGATAAAAAAAATGTGTTTGATTTATATTCTTTTATGTATTTTATTAATTAAGTTGTTAATCTTTTTTTTTATATCATATTGGGCCAAAATCAAAGTCCAATAGGTCATCAGCCCATTTTTTAATGGAATTATCAGGCATAATAGATTGAGGGGTATTATCAAGCATAATTGATTAAGACAGTGTTTAGTCCGCATCATAATAAGCTAAGGCCCTGCTCACAAACACCTGCAGCCTTACATTGGGCTAATAGAGGTCCTTACATACCATTGTGTTATTGGTATCCATGTCACCTAGAAATCACCTCGAAATCCTAGACCATCATCTGTGCTATTAGCAAGAAAATCACACTCAAAAGCAGTCATAGGACGACCATCCATGATTTCCACAAATTCCATATCTTGGGGATTCTTCTCAATCCCCTAATGATATATGTAAATCTATCATGGTTCATTTCCCATAACTGTTGAATTGCTCGGCTATAAAAGGACAATTTGTCGACCTAACAAGGTAAGTGATAAGTCTTCCACACTCTCACTCTCAATTATCTCTTTCTCCATCAACCAATGCCAACTTGAGTGTACTAATGAACCCTCTTTGATAACACACATTCTAGAGACCTTCAAACATAGTCTTCCTCTGCCAAAGTTAACGTTAGCTCGGCAATGACTTTCCATAATACTGAGCACTTTGCCTGATTTAAGTGTGTTCTTATTCACTTATAATATTATTGATCTTATTTCTAAATAAAATGAGTATTATCCAGTGATTTTGGTTCAGAATTTCCCCGTAGAAGGATCCCACTCCATTTTAAAGGGTGATTTTTTATTTGTTACTTATTCCGTTTGTTGATGTGTCTTTGTTTTTTTATTTTTCTGATAATTGATGTGTCTTTGTTTTAGTCGGTCAAATTTATGAATATAATTTTTCGTTGTACACGTAAACATTTAGAAGTAAAGATATTCATGTGTACTTGTGAAGTATGTAATGTTAAAAGTTTGTGTTTTCGAAACTGAATGATATTAAGGAACATTGATAATTTTTCCTAACCTTTAGATTTGGTCAAGGTAAAGGCAAAAAGTCTGCTCAGCTAGCGTTCTCTGTCGCCAACTTGGACCGAGGGGCAAGGGCGTGACTATATTTTCGGGTATAGAATATTTCCGATCATTTTATTGAAACAGGAAAAAGGATTAAAATCTGTGACGAAAGGATTAGGAGGAAAACCCAAGAGTAAAGTGTTCCAACAGGCAACTACCTGCACACTAATTGGTAGCAGGTGACCCCCTTATCTGGTCTCACCTAGGAAAGTGGCCATCTATTTATTCACGATAATGAAATTTAATATTTCAGGCCTCTTTAATTAATTTCCGTGATATATATAATTCTGCCTCTAATAAATTAAAGAAAAACATCAGTACACCAAATTACGACACGAGAACCTGATCAATAAACTTCTAAACCCATGATATTTATTCTCTTAAAAACACAAAGAAAACAAGTCATTATATATATATTAACCGCCAGGACCAAGCCTTGCTAAGTCATATGGGGTTCATTTCCCCGGCCCGGTGGTATTACCACTTACCGGTAAGATTCATTTTATTTTCTTTTGACATTAATTCAGAATTATCTTGTGCACAGAACCTCATATTCTGCTTACTTGTACAAATTAACACTTTTTTTCTTCTCTTACAAGGCTTCAGTTGACTAATAATTTCATTCCACACTGCTAATTAACTAATCCGATCGATTCAAGTCGTGTTACACCTGTGTAAACAAACACGGGAAAAGCTCATCACAAAGAATTGTTTATATTCTATTACAGCTCCCATTGGTGGAGATCATTTAAGTGATTATAGAATCACTTGTCATTGATTTTTAATGTTTATGATTTTAAAAAGCTGATAATATATGTAATTTTATTTAAAAACGAAAAAAAATACTTATTTTTAAACAAACTACTTTAAAAGTAATTTTTGAGCTGGTGGTAAGCGTGAAGTGCAAGATCGGGCGGACAGAGACCATGATGGCGGCCACCGCAATCGTGCCTATGAGCTTGGAGGGCAATAATGGAATAGACCTTGTGGATGAAGGACCAGCTCGAGGCTCTCCAATATCATCCGGTATAGCAGGTCGAGCTCTGCCCTCCGCCTCCATTGCTCGATTAGTTCAGATGAGTCGCAAGAATCTTCACTTACTAAACAAAAAGAAATCATCCATAATTACGAGGATGTAGTGATGATTCATGTTTATGGTGAGGTGAGGGCTGGATTGTGGGGGTTTCAATTTTTGTACCTTTACATTTGGTGGAGTGCATCTTGGGTTCCATCAATAGGGATTGTTTCCTGCAAACCATGGCTGTCGAGCCCAAGGTTGGGAGGATGAGGTGGTGGCCGAGACCAAGGTAGAGATCGGGGCTTTCATCACTTCCTTCCTCATGGAGGAAAGGTGAAGTGAGATGGTTGCATCGGAATCAATTTACATGAGCAGCAAGAATTGGTTCAAATGAAGAATAATAGCAAAGAAGAGGAAAGGTGTATGTCTGATTTGTCTGATTGAGCTTCCAACATAACTTCATATGCTGAAATCCAAGCAACAGTAAAAGTCAGGTGGAGGGGGGATTACATCAAGTAAACAATTATGCTAATGATGACACTAAGGAGGGCAAGAATAAGGATAACTAGGATGGCCCAAATTAAGGTAGAGATAGCAACAATTGTTACGGTGAATCTGAGAGGCGAATTCATGAGGTTTTTGTTCAACTAGAAAAAGTAGCAATTGCAGGGGATGTGACGCTTCGATTGTGGCAAAGGTGGAAGTGGAGGCAAAAAGGAATAGGGGGATGGGGGAAGATAAGGCAACTCGTTAGATGCAAAAGGGGGGCGGAAAGTTATCGAGCAATGAAAGCTATGAGAGTAAAAAAGAGTTACAACATGTTCGGATTGCATTAATGCAACCCTGTTAACTTTTTTTATCCTGAGATTTGCGCCTCCATTTTGGGTCAGCTTTAGTTGAGATTTATTTGCCCCTATTGTTTGACTATATTACAATCTAACTATCCTCCCACTGAAAATTTTTATCACCTTGTATTGAATTTCCCCACCCACTACAAGCATCTGATCTCTTCAGCGTCAGAGCTGGTGTTGAATCCCTTCCATCAGATATCTGCCCCTTCTTCCCCTTCTTAATTACGGACAACTCCTCTATCCCTTTCCTTTAATGGATGGTTAAGCTGGGACATAAGTTACCTTAGAGTTGCAACGGCATCCGGTATTGCAAGCCTGCTCACGCACACTCAGGTGTTTCCAGTTCTATCGGCCGGCCACTAGTAGTTCATCGTTGCATTTCTATACACAAGTACCTTTGACTTCATGGTTGTTATTTCTCTAGCTTTTTGCTCTTCATTTGATTTAGGGGTTACTGGGTCTATAAAGTTACAAGGAAAAAGGTTTACAATATGACTACTTTTTTCTACGATTAAACTGAGCCTAGTCATTTGATATAAACGCACTGGGTTAGTACTACATATGAGTATATGAGAATGGAACTAGCATATATATCCAACTAAAATCGTTTTAGCTTCCCTGTCAATTGCTCAAGAGGACAACCTCTATTTATGTAGGAAACCGGTGATCATGGACAATTAAGAATTCCCGTTGGTTGACCCTAACTAAGATGAGGCAGCAATCCCTGGTTTTATGCACTACACTTTAACTACAAGTCAACTATTGATAATTTGATAAGGTTTGCTTTGGAGGCAAAAACCAGGGGGGAAATGAAAGATGACACCTTGTCCCGTGGAGGCTTGAGGGTTGTTGCCCATCACATGGAAGATATGAGTAACTACCCATGGATAGAACAACAATTAAAGAACCAATGGGGTTCCCTGCCACAACAGTATAAGCCCATGTTGTTGGCACTAGGTCCAACAAGTAACTAGAGTTGGGATCCGGTAACTAGGAAAATTGTTGCCTCCGACGTATGGTGGAATAGACACATCCAGGTGTGCTTTTTTTGATTGATTAGAATGGTCATTGTTTTATTTGTGGCGAAATGTCTGATTCTTGAAAGCACATGTATGTCATGTCTTTTTGCTATGTGAATGAACATTTGATAAAAAAAATGTATAAATTTTGAAATCTAAACATATCATTGTTTTGGCTATATTCCTTGCTTTTTTTTTTTGTATGCAATGCTTCTTAGGATGTATAATGAATGTAGAATTCCTAAACAACTATTGCTTATATATTTAGGAATTATAATAACTGTGATATACATTCTACATTTTGGGCTTCTGCATCTATTACTGTATTTGATTGAGCAAGTGCACCCCGACATAGCACAGCTATGAGATGTCAGAGTACCAAATTTGGAGTCTTTGGCTACTTTGTTTGTGTTCAATGGTTAGGAAGGCATAAATCAAATACCTAGGCGTTTGTTTGTTGAGCCTTTTAAAGGCCATTTGGATGTCATTGACATAAATTCTGACTCCACATATGCACTCCTATGTGGCCTTTAGCAATTTCATCTCACCACCGCCATCACCCAGGCCCTTCTACTGGGCCGGCTACCCCTGCTGCATACCCACCAACTGTTACATTTGGTTCTGGATCTTCTGTAGTTGGCTTACCGATGACTCCATATACCATGCAGTGTTTTATGGCCATTGTCCGACAGCTACCCAGTGTCATAGAAGAGGATGACTTTTAGGTTGAAGCTACGTCATTCCTTCATCGGTCGGAAGGTGCTCGTGATATGCTGCTAAATCGGACTAACAATGATGAAGCAAGACTTATTTGGTTGAAATGTGAGATCCATAACTTAGGTTGGCAACGTTAGGTGTAGGACGTCATCGAATGTCCAAGAAACTATTAAGCTTTTGTATTGTATTATATGTTCCCTATCCCCTTTTGGGTGGTTGGTATAAATGGTCCAACTTGCTCATGGTAGCTCTTTGTATGATCTTTATACATTTTTGTTATCTTTGCGAGCGTGAAAGTTGTGTATCAAATGCTTCATGTTAGGTAATATCTGGATGTAGTTGTTCCAATCGGAGTGTGTTAGCTAGTTATTCATCTCTATGTGTTTGTATGTATATATATGTATATTCAGTGCTATACATTCAGTGTACTTCGTTGACCATGAAGTTTGTGTCTGTTTGTTGATATATATGTACACAAATGTGCACAAACGAAAATAATAAGACAACTGAAAATTTTTTATTAATTGTATAAATAATATTTATGTATATATTTGCAAATTAGAATTTTTTAATTTCATTTATAAAAAAATGATTGGCATTAAAAAAGAACAATAAAAGGTCAACATCTTAAAAATGAAATGATAACAAACAAATTATTAGGCTGACATTTACTTCACATAAATTATAGATATTGACTAATATTAATTTCTCCATCATATTTTTTGTATTTGAATAGTATGTTTTAATAGTTGTGCTATATATTTTTTTTTGTTTACAATAATATGTTTATTTAAATTATTACAATATATTCATTTTTATGTGCAACAACTTTGTTCAATCTCTGTGCGCCAATTTCATATATAAATATATCCACAGTTAGTTGGTGATTGACATTACCAAGTCACCAAAAAATGTCCCAAATTTGGGTTCAATGATGTCTATTACGATGATGCACACATATCAACACTAATGCCTATGACGCCTGTCACACCATTGTGAAACTTTAGTTGCAATACTTTCTCTTGTGTGGACCATTGATGATGTTTCTACACGCAGGGAGTCCATATTAGGCTCTTCTGAATTATTATGCGCTGCATTCCAAACATAGTCAGCATTATGGAAAGAATTTATATTTGAGTCATGCCAATCATTGTATCGAATATAGTTATGTAGAGCACAACATGCTATGACAATGTCAGCTTGAAGTTCTAGCTTGAACTGGCCCATCCCCATCAAAATTTTTCATTTCATTTTTGTTGTACCTATAATTCGCTCCACCACATTTCGTAGTCGTACATGTGCATAGTTGAAAACTTCTCTTAGACCAGATGGAGTTCGGGTTCCAAAATCATTATGATGGCAATCAACCGATCGATATGGTGCTAGAAACTCTTCCATGTTAGCGTGACCAAAATCCACCAAGTAGTACCTTCCTGAAGAAACACGTGTTAATAACCAAACATGGGCCCATAAAAAAATGGTTGGAAAATAATCACAAAAATGCTTGCAAGTTGACATTGGTGGTTTATTGTAGGAAATTTTAACATACATGATGATGACGCAAACTAATAATTCTTCCTTTTTTGTCCAGCCAATAGTGCATGTAAATATGTCCTTGTCATTGAACTAGTTTTAGACAATGTCGAATGTCTAAAAATTGAAAAATTTTGTTCCAGCCATAGATTTTGTTTACTCACCAGGGGGTGGGTTTGGAAACTGTGATTCTGGTTGTTCTCGGTATTCTTGTAGCACACGACTCTCATGTGCCGACCTGAGAGTTCCAACGTACACATGAGTGTACATCATATTAAAGTCACAAACGACCAACACATTTTGTGTTGACCGACCGGAACGTCCTAAGTAAAACTCTTTATCTTTGTGTGGAAAAACACCACCTACATGGGTTCCATCTATGACACCAATCGCACTTGAGAATACTCTCCGCTACTTGGGGAGAAACCTAATTGAACGAGCCTTCACTAGGTACTATTATAACACAACTTAATGACACAATAGACGCTAGTACCCTATGAAACCATCAGCAAATAGTGCATGTAGAATGTGGGAACCCTTGACGTACATCACGATATTTAAACCCATGGGCACATACAGTGAGGAACATGACTAATCCTTCATATGATGCGATCCTTTGTGAGCTGCACAAGTTGTGATACATTACCAGGTCGTTATGTAGATGCCAGAAGCAAGTAGTAGACATATGGAACCGCTCATAAAACTCTCGCTCATTTTGGCCCAAGTGAAACAAGTGTTGGGTTCCTGTGAAAAAGGGTTCTTGCCTAACCAGGGATGGATCATATGCATCATTGCCCATTAGCCATACAACACCAATGCCTAACTGTATGATATGATGATGACATGCCTCCTCGATGACAGAAGAACTTGGGCCTCCATTAATCCATGGAGGGGAGCGAACCAGTGATGATGGGGGTGTATCCCACGAGATTTCAGTGCCAATGCCAAGGTCTACTATTGATTCCATTAACATTCATAGATGATAAGGTCTACAATAGGAAGCATTAACTCAGTCTTTAATTCAAATAAACAACTTCCATGCAAAAAGGGAACCATGCAGCATAAACATGAATGTACATGTCAACGCAATCACCAGTATACAATCCCTAAGATATATCGTAAAGAAATAAGACAATCCGACAAAAAACAGTGCACACTCCGTCAATATGTAACTATATATGAAACACCTGGAACCCATTTGAAGAAGCCGGCCTCCTTTGCACGATCGATCTCCGCATGCAGCCAAGTAACACGAACCTCTGGAGGTGGGCAGCCATGAAAAAAGCACTTCTGAAGGCCCTCATCTCGTATATAAGTATCATGGATGTAGCAATCCAGGTGGGGTCACCTAACACTATCCCTAGTAGGCTGGAAATCATGGCCATAATCGATCCAATACTTGTGTCAGACTTTTGGGCAAAAGAAGTAGTTGAAAGCTCACTTATATGATCCTGACTCACACGAAGAATGGAAAACATATTTTGTGTGTCCTCTGGATCACGGCCGCGGTTGGACCTTGGTCGCTTGGAGCTGCTGTTCCCACGTGTCTCATTAAGGGCATAACCTGACATCCTAGGAGGGAGGGACGACGGACCACCCTGAACACCAGAGGCTAGAACAACATGAGAAGAATGGGATGCTCGCCAAGAGGGGGTACGATCATTACGCTGGGCAATCCTGACTGGGGTGGCCACAGGAGATGTATCAATAGGCAACTGCTTGGGGGACGCTTGGGGGACGCACATCTAGGTGACTCCAGAATACGTCCCTGGCAAGATGGCGGGGTGGCCTGCGCTGCCCTATGCGCTGCCCGGAGCGCTCGAGGGGATAGCTGGACAGCACGAACATGTGTCTGCGTCAATGGTGATACCTCTCGAGAAATGATTTAGGAAACCACTGAGGATGTGGCCTCGAACACAAAGTCAATATTGACAGGCTGTGATACTGGCGGTTGGGAAGCCTGGCCATATACGGAGAAATCTCTAGTACCGCCAAACATGCAACATAAATCATCCCAATTAGGTATCCTTTGGTTTTTTAGTGCGGCAACCTCAAGTGTTCCCTACAGAACCAGTTAAAAGAGCAGTAAGATGATGCAATCAATATTAACAAATATGTTTATACATATATATGTGTGTTTGTCAGTAAGACCACATATATACATTACTAAAACAAGTAGCAGCAGCAATATGTATTGTCCTAAAGCAAAACGTGACATAGATCATTAAAAGGGACATCCTAACCTTTAGCTTGTGTCATAGATGAGAAGAACAAAAGATTGCAGTTGCTATACCTGTATGCAACTCGCCCACCAATCATCATCAGTAACGATAGTCCCCTTTTCTAGATCCCATCCTAGGCCGGTGGTGTTTCCAAGCAGTTGCTTCCAATGGCGCCAACTGATTTTAAGGGAACAAAACTTGTTCTTTATCTGAACAAGATTGTACGGATGTCCGGTCTCAGAACGAAACTGATCAAGGAGTAACTGCCAACCCTTTTTCGTGGGATTCCCTCCATCAACATGACCAAGACAAATGATTTGAGCAATAAGACGGTAAAACACAATTATTGACTCATGATCCCAATGAGCCCTATCTTGTTCACTCACAGTTGCGCAAGGGGCATCGCACATGGGGTCAAGCTCTGTTTTTTTCCCATACTTATACCTACCATTTACAAATAACCACCAATATCGAGCATAACATAGATAACCAGGAATAACGAAATATGCTCAGCAAGCCTAAACTTGTGCTAAATAACCTATAAATACTGAACATAAACAAATAAAAAAAAGTTGTTTAGTAATAAGAAATGCCATGGATGCAAACAGAGAACAGGATGATAAACTGAATGAACATTGCTAATAATGATTTAAATAGAAGAAGACATTTGACATACCTATAACAAAGGGTCACAGTCGTGATGCGGCTAACAAGGACGAGACGTCCAACCGTACGTAGAGGCAATGCTTTACGTGCCAACAACTAAATCACCTACACAACAAAGGTTACAAAGCGGCTGGTCATAACTAGATGAACTATCCACAACACTATAACCATAATATATTCCAGCACAAATGCTGGAACCAACCATTGAGAAAGCTAACCTCATTTCTTCCAGCTTTTATGTTAATATTCCATTCAAAATCGACAATAACATGGAAACAGTTTGGAATATTATAACTATATAAGCTCCACATGAAGTTCCTATTATGTAGATGAGATACACATAACGAAAATAGGTGCCTAATAAAAACAAATTATAACTTATGATCCATGGTGCTCCAATAGTTTGAAGTTAGCACACACCTATATGATTTAACTATTTCGTAATGGAACAGGTAAGGTCATGGACATAATTTGCTGTGACAAATGCCACATAATGAGTTTTAGAGCATGTGAAATGATGCAGTTTTTTACAGGATTTTTGGATGCCCATACACGATTTTAGCAGCTAAAAAAACCCAGGTCGCTTTGCAATGGTGTGTGCTGGGATCTGCTAGACAGCCATGTTTCAAGGGGGGGCAGACTAATCAAACGAAATCATTTTAAAGTAAAAATTGGCAGATTTAATATTTAGAATGTGCTGAGTATTGTCAATTTTTTTCACAATTTTTAAGCACCTATACCTCTTTTTACACAGCAGCTGAATGTGAGTACGCAAGAAGGGCAGAAGTAGTTGTATTAGCTATGTGCAACTGACAATGATTTTCGTTGCTTCTAAAATTCATAGGCATTCTAAAATTCATGTGCAGTAACTATCCATTGACCACAGGAACAAGCATTTTAATGTAAAAATTAATGAAACTAAGAGACCTCCGTACCACTTCGTTCACTACAGCAGCCACAGATCCTCCATTTTGCGTCATGAAGAAATCTTTCAGTTTATCATGCTTTCGTTCTCTGAGACAGATGCACTAAGCTCACTTCTTGAACCAGCAGAGGGCAGGCGAAGCACGCTACTTACGGTGTTGGCGGCGGAGCATCGATCTGAAGCACAAATCTGAACAGACGATGGTTACTAATTTGGGTGAAGATGGAAACCAGCTCGCCTCCATGCTATGATGGAGCTACAAGGGCCATCAGCTACTCCTCAGATGCGACATAACGATGAAAATTTTGGGAGCTCTGTTATTCCCACGTAGCTACAAATGTGATGAAGAAAGGGGTAAGGTGTGTGAAGGAGCAGAACAGCTAAAAGACATCAAGGCATGACAATTTTGAAATTTCATCAAACTTTGAGGGCAATTTGAAACGAGCCCACACCCACAATCCTCCAGCTCATTAAAAACACATTAACACCATCCAATTAACCCTAAATGAATTCAACCTTATTCTTGTTTTGTTATAATGGTTATTAACAGAGTTAATTTTGAAGGAAGTAAGTGTATGGATTTTAAACAGAAGGGATAAAAGTGTAAGTTTAACTAAACCTTATAGGATTTTAGTAATTTTCCCATTATCATACTCAACTAGACCATGAGCTTCCATGCATGAGACTAACCACGATGAGTCCCTTTCATTCGGTTATATTAGTGGGCCGACACAATTATTTAATGATAGTTGCTTGTTGCTGAAACAAATCATGCATTGAATTGTTGACTTGATTAATATTCTACACATGACGTTGCAATTCTTTTATTAAAATATATTTGGAATTAATTACAAATATAATACTCACGTTACACATAATAATTGGAATTATTCATATAGAGTAGCTATATACTATATTTACACCTAATTTATTTTAACTTAAAATAATTTAATTTTAAATAAATTATTTTTTATTTTTAATTTTTTTTTACTTAGAACCAATTTCATTCAAAAATTAATATTACATAAATATAATATTTCATTTAAAAGTAAATTTTTATCATGTTATTAAATTTTTATAATTTTTTATATTTTTAAGTATTAAAAAAAAAAATTTATAAAAATTTAATAAGATTATAAAAATTATATTTCAATGGATTACCAATGTACATAATATTGACTTTTAAATGAAATTAATTTTAAATAAAAATATGTAAAATAAAAATAAATTACTATATATTGAATTAATTTAAATTAAAATAAATTGACTTTTAATACAGTGCACTACATCCACTAGTTTACCTCATTTCAAAAAATTTCATAATATCTTGAACAATATTCCTTACAAATTAAACAGCATTTTTTTTTTAAATGCATTAGGAAAATCCATTACGTCTACTCTTCGGAAAAATAGAAGGAGTTGTAGCCCGCCACGGTCAGCTGGTAATTAGTCCGCGTATCCAGTCCCACGTGTCAGAAGCATCGACACTTGCGGTCCTCAGAATCGGTGTCCTGCAAAGGCAAGGCAGGCAAGCGGGAGGGTGGGGTCCTTGGACAGCAAAAAAGTTTTCTACGGAAACCACCAGATCACCACATCCCGCCGGTCCGTTCACCACCTCCCTAAACGTTATGCAAACAGTATTTCCATTCCACGCCCTTGTACTTTTTTCTATACTTCAAATTAAACCCACTTGTTTTAGTATGTGCACTCCTCCTGTAATTCCACTGCAACAACTGCTCCTGTTTTCCAGTAATTCCATTTCCACATGGAAAGTAATTTCTCCAGCCACTTGTTAGCTGTTAATTATATAAGGTCAGGACTTTCATTTCACAACCCAAAACTTCTGTACGAATGTATCCGGGCCTCCTAGAAGCTGCAGGCCGGAACCCCGCAAATGTACCAAAAAATAGAATTTTCCGTCTTATAAAAAAATGACACTTTTGTATATGGCTTTAGCATCCATTTTTAAAAGCAATTGAACGCCCGACTGAAATTCTAACTGCTGCAAATATATATATTTCAGTAACAGCCAGAGAGTAAGAGAAATCTTGGCCGACGATGGGCATATTATATAGAGCGGCCTCCGATTCCAGATTCAATTCATAAACTATCAGTATTATATGTGATCTCTAGCATGTCAATATTATTGCGAGTTTGAGAGAACAAATTAACTCCCAAACCGGGACCTTCCTTCTTGTAAATGGTCCAATATGTGGTACTAATTAACTCCCAAACCGGGAACTAAGAAAAGATCATGTTGGTTTGAGAGACTACCATATTTGATCAATTGCGTGTTTATGGACTGATTAATCTTATTCAATAACACGAAAAGCCTACCATTTGAAGTGCACGTACGTCCTACTTGAATGAGAGAGTAGATATCTGGTGGGTCGTTTCTTAACCGTATCCATGTGACTCTTTACTACTTTAATGACCAGTATTACTAGTATTCAATCATGCCCATCCCATCAAGGCTTTATATTAGCCACCGAACCTCGGCATAAATTTTTTAAGTTAATTTATTTTAAAATAATTTATTTTTATTTTTCATATTTTTTAATCTAAAACAAGTTTCATTTAAAAGTTAATATTATATAGATATAATAATCTAATTAAAAAATAATCTCAATGAATTATTACACTTACATAATACTGACTTTTAAATAAAATTAATTTTAAATAAAAAATAAAAATAAGTTATTTGACATTAAGTTAACTTAACTAAAAATGAATAGGCTCTTAATTACTTACTATATTTTTAAAATATGTAATTTTGAAATTATGAAATTTTGTTGAAAATACGGTGCAGTTTACCGTCCCATTTTTTTGAATATCCATACCTTACTTTCGAAGGTAAACACCTTTTTATTATCTCTGATAACTACTTACATCATATTTTTCAAGTTCTAACTGAAACTTTCAAAGCTTGAATACTTATATTTTTAAAAACTTTAATAGGGAATGAAGAATTAAATTAAAATTTGAAAATGGAAGAGGAAACAGTACACTTTTACCCCTATTTCTTTTGTAAATTACCGTTTCATTTCCATGAACAAGAAAAAAGAGCGAATTATCCACACCGATATTATTTTGTTTGTGTTTTCCGCCACAAAAGAAAGTAATATAATAGTGTGGAACATTTTAGTATTTCACGGATAATTTGATATTTCATTTTCCAGCATGTAAGTTGGAAATCGGAATGTAGTTATGTAGAGGGAAAGTTACAAAAACGCCCCTGTGGTTTGGTCAAACCTACAGTTTGCCCCCTCTATTTTGAGAAATCTATACTTTGCCCCCTATGTTTTTTATACTGCCTGATAACAACTTCTGAAACTGTATTTAAACTCTACAATAATCATCTTCCAGTAATTTCAATCTGTTCAGTATTTTTTTTATAGCTAATAGACATTTTAAATTATCATTTTTTGCTTTTAGTACATGTACTTTTCCACTTGTAATTATATATCAGTATTTTTAAAAGGTCAGTTTGCTGTGAAAAAAATATCAAAAATCTTGAAATTACTAGAGCATTATTATCATATAATTTAAATATAGTTTCAGAAGTTGTTATCGGGCAGCATAAAAAATATAGGGGCAAAGTGTAGGTTTCTCAAAATGAAGGAGGCAAACTGTAGGTTTGACCAAACCACAGGGGGTTTTTGTAACTTTTCCTTATGTAGATGCCAGATGGTATGAAATCCAACAGCCTCCCACTCCCACTGCCAGTACCAGTACCAGTCCCAGATGGGTCTCAGAGCCCCCCACAATAATTGATCACCTCTCGCCTCTCCTTACTGTAATTGTCTCATTCACGAGTCACGACTACTAATTTCAGAGTTTGTGTGGAATTATTTACACATTAAGAATTATTCCAGCCAAATGCGCCATTCTTGTTGAATGAATCCAATTGGAGTTTTTTTTTTTCCGATGAAGTTAATTACAAATCATAATTTCCAAACAGGAGTATTTTTTTAATCTTATTCGTCTACTAGGAATTATCCTGACGTAACTTGACAGATGTTAATAGAAAAAGTTTAACAGAATGTTAACTGAATTCCAAAGCTTACAATAAAATTCAGACAAGTCACATTTTTATTTTATCATTTTTCTCGTTATGCATTCATTCTATACTATTCGAACACAATGCTACAAAAACACTAATAGAAATTGTAAAATATTTTATTTTTGATAGTAAAATTTTAAAAATATTTTGAATCATTTTTCAAAAAGTAAAAACATTTTTAATGAATAATAATTAAATTTAAGTATTTTTAAAAACTAACATTTTGAATAATATAAATTATTAAAAAAACTTTAAAATAGGAAAGAAAAACTAATGGAATAAGTTGTAAAATTAAAGATCATGTTTGGGATTCAAGTCCAATTTCATCTTCCATGAACCGTTGTTGTGTGCGAGAAAATTCGGAGGAAAGTGGATGACTGCCTTTTAATATGTCATCTCATGTAAAGAAGCCAAGGGGGCTAGATCCAAGACAGGTTTAGCAGAATTTCGAGCACTCTTGTTAGATCTGAGGTGTTTTTAGTAAAGCGAAAATTACAAAAGACCGCATGAGGTTTGGTCAAATATCGAGCTTTGCCCCCCATATTTTAAATACCTACACTTTCCCTACTACCAACTTAATCCCATAATTCTCTGTTATAAGAGAAAAGAGAAAACAATTGATTTTGCCCTCCTAACCTCATTTCTTATAAACTTCGAATCCCAAACTTATGCATCTAACAAAAAACCCCTATTTTCCCGCCTTTCTTTCTGAAATGAACCCGACACATTCTCTTATTTTATCGCCACCGAGTTCTTCGATTCCGGCCAAGCCCAGCGTTCATCCTTGCCAACGAGACCATCGCGCCTATTATCCATAACGCATGTCCTTACTGTCGAGCCCATCGCCGCTAATTCTCCATCGCAAATGGCCGTTTCTCATTTAATCGGGAATGACCAGAATCGCGAACGCCCGAATCATGAACCGGCAAAATCGCGAACGCCTAGAATTGGCACCGTCCATCGCTCAATCTCCAGTCTCTCAAGAATCAAAAGTGGCTCGCACGTGGAAGGCTATGGACTCGCTCGCTTGCTCGCTCATCTCCTCTCCTCCGTCTCAATCACCACAATTGCATCCAGATGAGTTGATGGCGGCACTTGGATAATGGATCAGACTCGCCCATCTTATCTTCAATTGTCGAATAGAACCGACGGGCGATGATGCTAGGCAACAATTAGGCGATTTGCCACTTTTGGAGCCGAGGAAGATTGAGCGACAATGCTGGGCCGAGGAAGAGTAGGGAGGATATGTTCTTCCTCTCTCGTAAATCGGAGGAGGCGATTCATCGTCATGCAGGTCGATTTGTTCTTCCTCTCCCACGAACCGGAAGAGTCGACGGTGGCACTCAGATGACGGCGACGGTACTGGGACGAAGGAGATGAAGGAGATGGTCGTTGAAGATGGAGGTGAGGGAGATGCAGACGGAGGCAATTAATTGGTTTGATTGGAAAGGTTTCTAATAGTTGGGGGTAAAAATTTTAAATAGACGTCTAGGAGGGCAAAATCAGTTATTTTCGCCCTTTTTTGTTAATGGTAAATGATGGAGTTAACTTGGTGGGGGTAACTGTAGGTATTTGAAACAAGGGGACAACTCGAGATTTGGCCAAATCTCAGAGAGTTTTTTTTATAATTTTCCCTTTAGTTAAATTCATATCCTCATCATGACTAAACAAGTTTAGGTGCAATAAGAACCAGTAAAAATTTTATTTTTCTTATTTTAAGTTGTTAATCCACTTATTATATATGCATGTAGTAACATTTTAATGCAATATTTATAGTACACCGAATGATATCTGCATTTAAATATAGTTAAATACGTGCTGAAAATTTCATAAATAATGTAATATATGATAATTCATGTTAAAATTAGCTTTATTTAGTTTATAAATCATATCTTACATATAAGCAAGCAAATTGGGGAGAGTTCAAGTAGGGTATAGACAAACTTGTACCCTTCCTAAACTTTTGCAAGTAAAAGAGGTTCTGAGATGAGCAAGAGTAGACTGTGAGTATTGTTGTTTTCTTTCTCTGACATTCTTTTTTTTTTGTTAGGAAAAACCTTGGCAGTTGTAGGTTTCATTTCACCAAAATAGCCCAATAGCACTCACATACAGGACCATGAGCCTACAGCCAAAAACTAGCAAAACCTGATCTAAAACAAAATAAAAAAAAACCTTAAGCCTGGCTTTATAGCATAATTAGGCTATACATTCTAACAAAAAATATCAAAAACATGAAAACTAAATTTATGTTGCATAGAGTTAATAATAAACTAGATTAGCTCTTTTGATCCCTTACAACCTTTGTGGTGAATCCTTTTATTCCTTTCCTGCAAGATGAAGTAAACAAGACCAGCAAAACGGGCTCTTCTCATTTTAACCTTAATTTCACAACCCTTAGTAACCCTGTACATCCAAGAACAAAAATTATCCCACCGATGAGGATCATCCTCCATTTATACCTTTCACAGAGTCTTCCTCCAGATTGGCACAGAATACTCAAAGTTGACAAAAAATGATCAAGAGATTTAAGCATATTCCAGCACAAAGGACACAAAAGATAAGACAAGTGCACAAACTCCTTAAGGCGGTCAAAAGTAAGAAGCCTATTCCACATTGCAAACCAACAAATGATAAAGCACTTTGGAACAAACTGTCAAACCAATTGGTACCAATTTACCTTATTAAAGTTTTCAACCATTTGCAGGTAGGCTAATTCCATCACAAAACTCTCATTTTGAACACAGTCCTAGACTTGGCCATAAATACAATCAACAAAAAACTATTTAGCTCTTAAAATATGCTTTCAACAGACAGAGGAGTCATTTATAGGCCTTATCTACCCAGATATTCTGATTCCTAATATAATATTCATGTACCCATTTAACTCAAAGATTTTTTTTGTCATTCAAAAGTCTCCAAAGCTTTTTTCCATTAGCAACATCATTCCAAGTACAAAGATTAAAAATACCCAAGCCCCCTAATCCACAAGCACACAAGCAAATTTCCAGGTAATAAGGAATCTACGACCAGAAATAAAACAAGTCCACAAATAAGCCCTACATTTTTTGCTTAATATGCTTTAAAACAATTTTTAGGATATGGAAGTTATTAGACCAATAAGTTTGAATACTAAAAATAACAAACATAATAAGAAGCAGTCTACAAGTATAAGACAGATACTTATTAGCCCAACTATTGAAGTTTTGCGAAATTTTTTCTTCAAGGGGCTTAAAGTGAGTTACGTGCAAGTTTCTATCAACTAAAGGAACTCCTAAATATTTTATAGGAAGCCTACCTTTGGACATATACAAGACAAAAATGATATCATTCTTAGAATCCATATCAAGGCCATAAAAAATAATCTAACTATTCTCAAAATTAATAACAAAGCCAAAAGTACTAGAAAACACATCTAAACACTGTTTAGTATCTAAAACAGAGCTAATATCTCCATGGGCAAAAATCATCACATCATTAATAAACATAAGGTGAGAGAGCTAAACTCTTTTACATTTAGGGTGGTACTTAATATAACATTCGTCATACATTTTCAATAAGCTCTTGACAGATACTCCACAGCAAGAACAAACAGTAAGGGGGAAATAGGGACCCTTTGCCTAACACCTCTTTGACCCTTAAATAAGCCACATAAGGACCATTTAAAGAAATGGAGAAGTGAGAAGATCTCATACAACACATAAATTACGTAACCTATTTTTCAAGAAAATTAAGCATCAACATAAAATTTTCCAAGAAATCCCAATTAAAGCATATCATAAGCCTTTCTAAGATATATCTTTAAGCACATCTAAGGCTTTATATTATGCCTATTATACTCCATCATTAATTCTTCATAGGTCATCATATTATTAGCAACTAATCTTTTTTCAACAAAGGCCTTTAACTAGGATTAACAATGTCAAGTAATACATCCTTAAGCCTATTTGCCAAGATCTTAAAAATGAACTTATAAAGAATCATGCAGCAAGAGATAAGCCTAAAGTCAGAGGCTAAATAAGCATAAGACATTTTAGGGATCAAATGGATGGCAGTGGCTAAAAGGGCAATAGGAATAACACCTGAAGAGAAGAACTCCAGAATGTCAGCACAAATATCCTCTTTAAATCACCTCATAATTATAATGGAAGAAGCTAGCAGAGAAGCTATCAGGACCAGGGGCTTTGGTTGCATGGACCCCCTTAATAGCATCCAAGATTTTTTAAGCAGAAACATCTCTTTCGAAGCAAATCCTATGCATATTAGAAACCCTAGGACCATTTAAACAATATTTTGGTTATTGGCATAAATAATATAATCAAAAGTACCCAAAAGATTAAATAAAAAGTTTAAGAACTCATCTTTAATCTCTTTATAGAAAGGAAAACTTCCTTATATCTCTTGCAAATAAATATGAAATAACAAATTTAGCATGTCTCTCATTCATTTTGAAATGAAAGAACTTTGTATTTTCATCCCCAAGCTTAATCCAATCAACTACTGTTTTTTTTTTTAAGTAGAACTCCTCTTCAGCTTTTTCATCTCACACACTTTCAACTTGAGTCTCTACCACTCAATATACAATCCTCTATTCATCATATTCTGATTCATCTAAGCATAAATGGTTTACTAACAATATGACTCATAGTCTTAGGGTTCTAATATTGCAATTTTAGACCAAACAATTGAATCCAAATAAGAATTACTTTAAACAAATCCTTATCCAATTTCATATTCATCTGTCATCTTTCTAGAAGAAGTGGTTTCCCAAAAACAAAGTTGATCGACCTCTCAAATATTTTCAACATATCATCCTCAGAATGAAAAATGGAATAACAAAATACTAGACTGAATCTTAGTAACAACAGGGAACATCACCTACTTCTATTGATCTCTAATGAATCTACACATACTATCCAAAGATACTTCTGTACCCAACACAATAGCCACCATTCATTACGTCCCTTTTTAATATCTTCATCACTTAGCACCACCGCATCAACATCAATCTCTTCATCATAGTATTCTAGAGCAAATTTTGCTGGTTGATGACATTCCAAGTACCCAGGCATCCCCTAATCCTTAACCATCTACGCCCACAATTTCTTCTCCACTTGAGGTGATTGAGGCTATGTGTTAATGTGTAGGCTCTTAGGGACTGTGATCTTATTTAGCTACTATTGGTTAACTATTACTCGTAGATAAATTAAAACAATTTACATGCAAATAGTTACTTAGTCTATCTTATAAGAAGATATGTATACGTTTATCATAGAAATGCAAATCAAATAAATAAACCATTTAAAGAAAACATCAGTCAAGCATTCCTTTGAAAATATACTTAAAACATGCCAAGACAATAAAACACTAGTTTCTTCAACTTTAAAGAATAGTTTGTACACTGTTACCACTTCAATAAATAGGAAAATTACAGTATAAAGACATAATAGTTATAGACCATTATATAGCATGATTTCCCCCATAATGAATGGAATGTGAAGGGTAAAGTATATAATCTACACCTCCTTAAAAATTTTCACACAATGGTTACTTAACCCTAAAAAAAACCCTAAGGGATTACTTAGTTAACAAGTAACTTATAGACTTTATTGTAAGATTTCAAGACTTGGGTACTCAATTGTACTACTTTAAAAGAGAGAGTTTAAAAGGATTTGAATGGTATGGAAGAATTTTTTTTTTTAGGCTAAATTGCATAAAAGAAACAAATGCCATTATTCAAGAACCTAGGACAACTAGGTTTACAATTGTTCAAAAAAATAACTTAAGGATAGGATGATTAATGATAAGTGTCAAAGATGACCATTTTTAGCATTATCCAAGCCTTTTATTTTCAGCTTCTAAGTTCAAAAAGGTGGGCTGAAGATTAGCCAAAAAGTCTTTGCTTATGACATACTTATAGTGACCTAAGTAAGGGTTAGGATTAAACTAATTAAACCAAGAAAAATATCTTGATTTCTTGTCTTTCCTTGGTCATTTTTTGCCATCACAAGCTAGAGTTCCTTTTCTAGCTCTTCCATAACCTTCCATATCCACCATAGCTCAAGCTCTTAAGAAATTACAAAGGAAAACAATCAGATGCACCAAGAGCAAGAAAAATCTTAGTTTCCGGGTTTATTGTGCAACATTTGTTATAATCAACCTTTACAACCCAAGGTAAGGGTTTTATCTAGGTTTTATGGCTATTTACTATTTAATACTAATGCCCAAACATTCATGAAGCTAATACCCTAAGCTTGGAAGAGAGCCAATAGCTCAATGAACCAAGTTTAGGTTAAGAGGGAAATTGTACCTAAGGTTTCAGCCCTACAGCTTTGGTGTTCTATTATGGCAGTGAAATTTAGGGTTTATAGATCTCAAATTAGTACTAACTAAGACCAATTAACCTTCTAAGACCAAGCATTAGCTTGAGGAGGGCTGCTATAATGATTACATAACGTTTATTTGCATGTTTATAAGCTAACCCTAAAGTTGTATTGCTGCCAACATTGCATTTGTTTATTGTTATGTTGGTTGTGCATTTGGATGGTTATATTTGTGTATTTGTACTATATTTTTGTGTTTTAGTATCTTTGGATTTCAGGAATATGACTGGAGTTTGAAGATTTTATTGATAAGCCCTTACTAAGTTTCATTTAAGAAACTTACCCTATTTTTGTTTATTTTAGGAACACCTGAAAGAGAGCATTCAAAGTAATATCTATCGTTTAAATTTCTTTGTGAAATTTCAAGTGCATTAACTTTCATATCTGTAGTTGTAAATTAGGAAGTTTCATGATTTTCTTAGCACATTAGCTATTTTTAGTAATGGTACTTTCTACCTTAAGCAGCAATTAGTCCCTTCAAAATTTTGGAATGCTTAGTGCTTTTGAAGTTCTCCAATAAGCTTAGTGTACATATTAACTATGTTATAGCATGTATGTAGTGCATAAATGCATGTAAATGAGTTGGGTATGCTATATGTACATTGTGTGAATGATATATGAATCAATAGAGTGTAGTTTAAAGTGTGTATGTATGTGTGTAATTCTGTCCATATTGGTTCTTATGGATTGTTTTGAAGAGTACGGTGTTTGATGCTTATGTAAAGACTTAAAATATAGGGAAATGGTTTTCCCATATGTCTAAGACATATATGGAACTACCTATGTTGGTTTTGTACCTAAAAAATGAAGTGTATAAATTTTAAGAAATTTTGCATGGGCATTATGGTCATTACTTACTTAAATTTGGTACCCCTGTACTTCAATAGCCATAACGTTCTGTACTTAATGAGTTTGGCTATGAAATTTTGACCACAGTTAGAATACTTCAAGATGAAGAATTTTACTTTTGAATTACTAGATTTGGTGCCTTGTAGCAAGAGTTATGGCATGTCAAAGTGGGCTGATTTTGCTGGGTACTGTTCATATAGTCAATTTTATCTGGTTAAGTGTAAAATCCATAATGGCAATCTTAGATAAATTTAATGTCTCAAAGCTATTTCATTATCAATGTTTAAGTGTATTAAAGAGTTTAAAACCTTTAGGGCATGAGAGGACATGGGTAAAATTTGATTTGGACACAGTATGAAAGTTTAGACGCATGAATAATATGCACTAATAGCACCAAGTGTGCATATGATTGTACATGTACTTGGGGATTTTAGTCAAATTTCATATTGGCAGGGAATAAAGAATTTGACTGCCATCATTACTTTTAGATGAAATTGTATGTGAATATGTGTGTGATGGTTGGATCAATATACATATATTTGTATAAAGACCAAGAGGGCCACTTGGATAAATATAGTGTGCATGTTCTGCTTGACCTATAGGACATGTATTGTATGGGACTTGAGCTCACTAAATTTGAACACTGTATAGAAGCACTCAGAGTGGTAACATGCACACTCTTTAACATTAACATGTACCCAAAAGTACTTCAATGGTCTTATACCACAATGTATCTTAATAGAGGTAATATCTTAGTACACAAGGTGCCATATATACACGGTAAAATAAGTTAAAATACTATTAAGATCATCTACTTGAGCTCCCACATTTGAGCTATCAAGCTCTAAGTGCAAAGTATTCACTTGTCGTTATGCAACACTTAGCCCCTAACTGTAAAGGTATAAACACTTAGTTAGAACAAAACTTATATCTTAAGCAACCTTATAATCTTAATGATTAAAGTAAATAAGTACTTACAAAAGAGAGAAACTTATTTCACAACTATCCACCTAGTTGTTAGGCCTGACATTAGAACCTGCACAACATATTTAAGGGAGTGAGTATATGAATGTACTCAATAAGGGTCCATTGGGATACCTGCAAAGAAGATAATAAGCAAGCATGCAAATATGACATGCAAGCAAGCAAATAACCAACCAACAATCAACACAAACAAATAACATAATAAATATACTATGCATGAATATATGATATGCAACATGCACAATTCTTAGGACTTCTTATACCCTAGGTACCTTATTCTTACCATGAGCTTAAACGGTTGGGGTACTTGAGACATTGGCCCATGTATTCCAAATTCTTTGCCTTTTTTAAGTCCCACTTATCAGTCCTAGAGTAGGTCGTCACATTCTCTTAAATCTTGCTTGTTTTTCTCTTAACTTATTGTGTAATGTAGCCAATTAGCCATCTTATGTGGTCAAACTTGCCAAGCTCTTGGAGCTTAGCTTAGGGCTCCTTAGTGGCTTACTTGCCAAATCACAAGGTTTGGTTAGGATCCTCTTTAGTTGTATCTTCATTACCTAAAGGTCTAAAACTTCTCACTTAAGCCAACGAAAACTCCAAAACCCGCCATAATCCCTTTAGTGCTCCCTTAACATCTTGAGCACTTTAACCCTTTTAGCCACCCTAGCTTACCACACAACTTAGTTACCACTTAAATAATGTATAATTCTCAACCTAGAAATGAGTTCTATACCATTGCGGAGAAGACGATGCTACGATAGCAATTGATGTGGTAGCAGAAAAGACAATGTGATTGTGGTCCGGTTATGAGGGAAGGGATATGGTATGAATTGACAAATAGGATTTAGGGCAAAATGGTGATTGGATAAGTAGGGCGCACGCAGAGTAAGGCATAAATCAGACAATTTCTCTATAAATCTTGCTTTCATTTCCTTTCTGATTATTGAAAAAAAAATTATAAACAAAACAAAAAAGTCTTTTGTAAAAGATACGTTGCTCAATCACTAACCTTTCAAATAATAGTGAAATCTTACTACATATTCTTTATTTATATGTGTTACGTTTGGTGCTTTAATATTCAAAGCGAAATCCTTTAGCATATATCAAATGTCAATTTTTGCAAATATATACATGGATCACTGCTAACGTGGCTTGGGGTTGGATCCGGAGTTGATTGGTTTGGAAGGTTGTCTTGAATTCATATATATACCTTGAAGAAACCCTGTTCACGTTTGGGTGCTTCCAAGTTCTAACTAACGCAAAATGCAAATGCAATTTTCCGTTTTCCCATTCCCAAACACCAATTAGATTTGGTAACCTTCAGTCCACTACAGCAACATTATCATATACTTTCATTTGCGAAAAATAACCGGATTGATATGCAAATTGAAGACAATATATTTCCTAGAAATATTATCTCTTTCATTTTTGTACAACTTGGTCTTATATGTAAGGCATATAAGCATCATTGCATGATTTTCACGTCCTAATATAAACTAAGGAGAATAAATTATGACTTTAAAAATGATACTAACGGTGAACACTCATTAGATCCAAATGTGTTTATTGTAGTATTAAAGAAAAACAAGACAAGCCATTCCAAATTGTTGCAATATACTATATTTTGGTATGTTTTAAATTTTTGTAATGATTTCATATTATAAAATTAATTATCATACTATTCCTTAAATTACAATTCACTTTTTTCATCTTGTATAATTTATGTGGAAAATAAAAGGACACGTAATTTTTTCTATTTCTTAAAGTTCATGTCAGGCCAAAATATTTCAATTAAATCAAGATTAGATTAATTTATAGGAGTTTTGTTTTCTGATTAATTTATAGGAGTTTTGTTTTCCGTACCAAAAAAATAAACATCTTGTTATAAGATTCCAACTCTTTTATAAGATAATAAAAATGTTTCAAAGCTGTAATACTTGTAGTTGCTGCAAGTCTGTATAAGTCCTTGGTACCATCTAATCAGTCAAAGTTCACACTTGTGTAGAAAAAGAGGAAAATTTTAGGAAAAAAAAAAAAAAGAAAACACGTAATTGTGATTCCAATAATAAAGAGCAGGTTCTCATTTTACGAATCAGCGACAACGAGGTCGATTTGCGAGTGTGATTTGAACTGGGAAACAAAGTACTCCACTCCAAGAAATTTTGCTCCATTTATTTTTAATAATTAATTTAAAATTTTTAATTGTAAATATTTTAATATATAAATTAAAATTTTTTATATATAAATAATAACTTAAGATATGTAATTTTTAAATATATATTTTTAATTTTTTTAATATAAAATAATAATTAAATTAAAATTATATTAAAATACAAATGTATCCAAATTTTTTGGACGGAAGAAGTAATTATAAAAGGAAAAAAAGCGAAAAAACAGAAAGTCTGAGAAAGAAAGAGAGAGAGAGAGGTGGAGAAAAGGTTAGGTGAGGAGGAAGAAAGAGAGGAGCGAGAAGAATTGTTCTATCTTCTTTCCTCCCTTCTTTCCCCCAAACTTTCTTTTTTCCGCGAACAATGGTAAAGGAAAGAGACAGAGAGCGGTCGCCGGAGAAGGCCGGAAAGATGCTCATCGGCCTCACTTGGAACTGCGCTGCCGAGCTCAAGATCTTCCTCATGGCTCTCCTCTTACTCTGCACCGTCGCCACTCTCTTCCAGTTCGTCCCCGTCCGCTTCTCTTCCGATCTACGCTTCTGCATCGACCCCAAAGCTACCCAGCGCGACGCCGCCCCCACCTCGCCCCCCTCAACCAAAAATGCCACCCTGGTCGTCCCACCACTGCCGGCGCCGGAACCTCCGCAACTGCCCTCCGTCGAGAAAGATAAGGTGCTCCCCAACGGCGTCATTCACAGGGCCTTCAACCCGTATGGCGCTGCGGCCTACAACTTCATTACTATGGGAACTTACAGAGGAGGGCTCAGCAGCTTCGCCATTATGGGTCTCGCCTCAAAGCCCCTACAAGTCTACGGCCGACCGACATATGAGTGTAAATGGGTTCCACGAGATGGGCCCAACGTCACCGGTGCTGCCTTTAAAATCCTCCCGGACTGGGGCTATGGTCGCGTCTACACGGTGGTGGTCGTGAACTGCACTTTCCCGCAGCCAATCAACGCCGACAACTCCGGAGGCACACTCCTGCTCCTCGCCTCCACTTCCGGCGGTGGCGACGTCAAATTCAACATCACCGACACAATCCCAGCGCTGACGGAGTCGCCAGGAAGTGTGAATTTCTCGATTTTCAGCTCGCCGCCTAAGTACGACTACTTTTACTGTGGGTCGCCGTTGTACGGCAACCTGAGCCCGCAGAGGGTCCGGGAATGGATAGTGTACCACGTGAGGCTGTTCGGGGAGAGATCTCACTTTGTGCTCTATGACGCCGGAGGGATTCACCCGGAGGTGATGGAGGTGCTCCGGCCGTGGATGGAGCTTGGGTACGTGACCGTCCAGGACGTCAAGGACCAGGAAAGATTCGACGGGTACTACCATAACCAGTTCATGGTGGTGAACGATTGTCTCCACCAGTACAAGTTCAAGGCTAAGTGGATGTTCTTCTTCGATCTCGACGAGTACATCTACGTGCCGCCCAAGAGCACACTCAAGTCGGTCCTCCATTCGCTCGAAGAATATACTCAGTTCACCATCGAACAGATGCCCATGAACAGTAAGCTTTGCCTGCTTCAAGATGCTCCAAAACGTCAAAGGTACTGAATTCTCTTCTTAGTCCTTATTTTATTCCCTCTAATTCCGTTGATTAATCGCATTGCCAACACTTGCGTTACTGTAGATTAACCAAATCCAGTGTAAACACAGACAATCTAGGGAAAATCGCGAGTGTTTCCTGAATTGGCCAACGTATTTGACTGATTCTGGAAAGGCGTCATCAATAAGGCCCTTTTTACTGGGTTATTGCTGTTCTTTCTTCTAGTCATTGATTTTGGGGCTGCTGATGGAAGTAGGGGTGGGTCGAATTTTGTCCTGAAGTGCTTGTTTTCTTAATCGTGATTAGGACCTTGTTATTGTTCTACTATCTTCTTTGCTTGAGTTGAGTTGGTTGGGAAGTCCTTTTTGGTTTTAGAAAAATTCCAATCCGAGCTTCAATCAGCAACATCTCGCTATTCAAAAGCATACTCTAAAGAGCTGAATAATCAAGGCGATGGTGATGAAAAAAATTTACCGGTTTGGCTGAGATCATTTTGAACTTTGTGAGAACAAATGTGACAGCTGGTTAGCCTTGTAAGCATGTGGATGCTGATTTGAGATTTGACTTGATGGTGAGCGTGGTCTGAACACGAATAGAAAAAACTGTGTTTGAGACCCATCAGTTGGTAGCATGAGGTGTGTCTTGGATGTCTATGGTTCACAATTTCAACTCTAATGTCATCCTAGTTCTGAAAATGTTCACACACTAGTTGCTGTTGGTTGTCTTTGCGTTTACCATTCTTGACGTGGGTTTTTATTTTCCCGTACCAACTTGAACAGTTGTTTAATTTGGTGAGGGATTCTGAATGAGTGCAGCTGATTTATCTGACGATGATGGTTCTTTTAATTGTGAATGGGCAGGAAATGGGGGTTTGAGAAGCTCGTGTATAAGGATGTGAAAAGAGGAATCAGGAGGGACCGTAAGTACGCAATTCAACCACGTTACGCGTATGCAACAGGGGTTCACATGTCCCAGAATATTGGTGGGAAGACGACCCACAAGACGGAGGGCAGGATCATGTACTTCCATTACCATGGCACCATCGCGCAGCGGCGTGAGCCCTGCCGCACCTTCCTCAACACCACGGAGACCACCTTAGACAGAACTCCTTATGTCCTGGACACGACATTGAGGGATGTGGCGGGCTTCATCAAGAAATTCGAGCTGAAGATGATCGGACCACGGTTACAGAACACTCACCAATAATACTGCAGGTTGCTTGCTGATCACACAAGGGAGGGAGGAGGAGCTTGCGCTTATCATTTCTGTGTATGTGTCTTTACTTTAGGTGTTGCTTCTCGCTTGGTGATTATGGGGAGGGTTAATTTAATGGGATGGTTGGGCGGACGAGAGGCTTGATTTGGGGCTGGGTTGATGTGTATGATATAATTAATTGATTTGTTCTTGAGAGTAAATAGATACAGGTGGATATATGGAGGAGTATCTTTATGCTTTGGGAGGCAGGAGAGAGGGGGCTGCATTCATTTTAATCTTTTATTTATTAGGGCTTTTTTCGCGTTGTATTGAATAATGATTGATCCATGTTGCCATTAATCCTTTTGTTTCTTGGGGACCGAGAGGGGAGGGTGAAAAAAAGGAAGGGAAAATTACAAAAGCCTCCCTGGTTTGGTCTAACCTACAGTTTGACCCCTCTATTTTAAAAAATCTATATTTTGCCCCTATATTTTTTACACTGCCTGATAGTAACTTCTGAAACTGTATTTAAACTGTATGATAATAATGTTCTAGTAATTTCAAGATTTTTTATATTTTTTTCATAGCCAACCGACCTTTAAAAAATACTTATATATAATTACAAATGGAAAAGTACATTTACAGGAAAGAAAAATTAATAGTTTAAAATGCTTATTAACTATAAAAAAAATACTGAACAAATTGAAATTATTGGAAGATAATTATTGTATAATTTAAATATAGTTTCAGAAGTTATTATCTGGCAGTGTACAAAAATAGGGGGCAAAGTGTAGGTTTATCAAATAGAGGGGCAAACTGTAGGTTAAATCAAACCATAGGGTGGTTTTTTGTAACTTTCCCAAAAAGAAAGAAAAATGAAGAGAAATTTACAAAAGCCCCCCAACGTTTTCCCTAACCCACACTTCCCTCCCTCTATTTTAGAAAACCTACAATTTACCCCTCAAACCGTCACATCTTTTATCTTGTCTAATATGTTAGTCAGTAAAATGCTCTTATTGGCCAACAAGATTTTCAGTTTGTGCAAATGAACCACAATATTCATTCCATGTTACCTCTAATTCATTTTTCTTAAATGTATAATATATTTCTAATAATTTTTTCATTCTTGAATAATTTCTATATTTATAAATTTACCATTAATTTCTAAATACGTAATATATTTCCATGTCTATAAACCAAGTTTACTATTAATTTACTTTTTAACACCTTATTCATTTTTTAATTAATTCAAATGGCAAAGTGCCATTTTTATGGATAAATATATTTTAACTAATTTGATGTTTCTGTTATCACTAATTTGATGGATTTCTTATCTGAATACCTTCAACATGATCTAAACTGTATGATATCTCATTGGGCTAGTTATATGGGTGAAAGTATGTGAGAGTTTAATTGGTAGATGATGACAAATAAGGAAGCATAATGTGATCTAATTAGCTTAATTAGTGATACTGGTAATTACAATAAATTTCAAAAGAAAAAACAAAAAATCTTGCTTCTTTATATTTATCTTCCACTACACAGATTTATTATTAGTTTATGTAAACTCCACTAGTTATCTATAAACTATATCTAGTATTGCTTAATTTCTATAAACTATATTTAGTGTTACTTAATCGTCCTACAGTCTATCATGCCGTTAAAGATGAATGGAAAAATGATATCACATCAGTAGTTACGTCATTTTTTCATGATACATTAGCAGCTACATCATTTTTTCATCTATTTTTAACGGTTGTGATGGACGATAAGACAATTAAGCAACACTGGATATAGTTTAGGAACGATTAAACAACATTTGATAGTTTAGGGATGAATAAAAAATATTAAATGTAATTTAGGGATGACCGGTGGAGTTTACTCTATTAGTTTTATCCAATGTTATTCAAAATAATCAATCTATCTCTCTCTTTCTCGTCTCCTTTAACTGATCTGTACCTAATAGATCCAATTAGAAGACAACAGAAAACTAATACAAACAAAAAAATTTGTTAATACAATTTTTTTCCCGCACAAAAGATTAATGCACGAATCAATATGATGAGTTAAAAATTAAAAAAAAAATAGCACGATCTAGTCATAGGCAAATAAAATTAAAAAAAAAACATGATCTAAGCAATGAAAAAAAAACATGATCATACATTATGTGTTGCTAAAAATTATAGAATATGTATATTTCTTTCATATGGTGAGAACTAGTTTGCAAAATAAAATGAAATTAGATAAAAATATATTTGTCCTAAAAGATTATATTTCTTTATTTGAACTAATGGAAAAATAAATAAGATGTTACCAATTAAATATTAATATTAATCACAAGTATGAACTTTGTTTATAAAAATGAAAATATATTATAGATTTAGAAATTATTAGTGAATTCATAGATAAACAAATTATTCAGAAATAGAAAATTTATTAGAAGTATATCATGTATTTTGGAAAAATGGATTTGAGGTAGCATAAGATGAATATTGCGGTTGGTTTGCATGATTTGTAAATCTTGTTGGGCAATCAAGGCATTGGACCCACTAGTATAAAAGACAAGATGGCGGATGTGATTCCTAGTGGGCAAAGTGTAGATTTTACAAAATTAAGGGGGGGAAGTGTAGGTTACGCCAAATGTCAGGGGGTTTTGTAAATTTCCCAAAAATGAATAATGTGGGGTTCCAGCCCAGGATTTGATTAGTTGTCGGCAGAAGGCGTGGAAATGGGCGATCCGGTGGGCTAGCTGGCTTTATGGCCTGTATTTTTCTCTTTGCTTTTCTCCAATCATCATCACCCTCGCATCCTTTTAATCGATGCCCAGGCAGGCCCCATCCTTTTTTATTGTTTTCCCACCCCTCTTGTCTTTAACGTTAATCTGTCCCCATCATGTTCATAGCCTGTAGCTCCAAAGAATTATGGGCTAAACTGCAATACTGGTCTTCCAGATATATTCTCTGTTCTAACATGATCTCTGAATCATCTCTAAGTTGTATGAGAGATCCGTCTTTCCTGCCCTCCATTAGACTGACAGAAATTTCACTTTTCATCCTTAATTTTATTAAATTCAATTCTGAAAAAATGACGTAAGAATGCTGGTGGGGAATAATATGCATAAGAAATTAAAGATTATTACCAACAATATAGCAAAGTTCTTTTTCCTATTATGATGAAAAGCGAACTAGTTTCCTAGTATTTATAATTTTATCAAATCAACATAAGTAACGAGATCAATATGTCATAAATCTTGATAAACTGTTGGTGAAATATCTAACATTTTCGGTACTTATCACTACTAGTCTTGTAAGTGACAAGTGACAACGTTCTAACTGACGAAACTCGAGAGTATAAGCTCAGTGCCCACACCAAGTTTTGGAATTTGATAAGTAAATCATTTATATATTTTTTTCTTCTAACTTTTATCATTTTGTTTCCAACACTTTTAAGTGATATAGAGTTGAATGCTAAACAATACAAACTAATTCCAATAATTCGAATTCAATCCGGTGATCAACGAGATCCAAGGTCTAAATACCATATTAATGGTATGAGGCCCAATTAAGCATGTAAATTTTTACACAAATATATGATGATCCGTTATTCACTAAAAGTACATGCAATATCTCATTCTGTCAATATAATATAAACTTCTACAATATTACTGATTTGAGCATGAGCACTAAAGGATCCTCTTTTGAGACACACTCTAGCGTCCTCCTAATACCCTTCTCCATGTCTTTCCACACTGGTAATCGGAGCCCACCTAGGGATCAAGGGTCTCCACCATCCAACATGTACTCACCAATAGTTTTACCATCACAAACTATTTCATCCTTATAATTAAAAAATAAATTTAAATAATTTGATTAATTACTAATACCCAATTAAGTTTCTTCATTGCGTATTAGATAGATACCTATTTTTTTAATAGTTTAATACTAGTTTAGTTGTTAAATTTTAAAATTTTAGAACTAAATTAAAAGGGTAAATGTCATTAGACGTCTTGAAAATATGCATCCTGAAAGTATAAAATATTACATCATTTATCTTAAAAGTATACAATTGCTACAGTATTCATCTTTCCATCAGATCTTATCATTGGAGAGTAACAAAAAGCTAACATGGCGGGATCAATGACAAAATAAGACATACTTTTATGATGAATGATGAAATATAAGAAATACTTTTAAGACGAATGATGTAAAATAAAGCATTCCCTCCAATGGCAAGATTTCACGAAAGGATAAATAATACAATAATTGCACTCTTCTAGAATTAATAGTGCAATATTTTGTACTTTCAGGATAAATGTATAACATAGGATATACTTTAGGATGTTCGGTGATACTTATCAAAATTAAAACAATTTAGTATAAATAATTATTGGAAATGATATTTCGGCCAACTGCAAAAGTAGCCTGGGATATGGAAGGAAAGATAATTGCGCAATTAATGGATAGTTGGCAACTTTCTCAGTTCGGTGAGCACTTTAAAGGGTTTAGATCAGGGAACAATGGGCCAATGGCCCAATTTAGCCCAAGTTCTATATCGAGATTTGGGATCAGTCCTCCTAATTTCCCCCACTTCGAGCAAATGTCAATGTGTCATGTACGCGGTATTGTTGCATTTATCACATATGACTGTAAATGAATAAAGCGTCTGGTAAACAGGTCGTGAATTATTTGATAGAATTTTATTTATATTTTATTTATTAAGTTGAATGAATAAAGATGAAAATAATTTTTTTTTGTTCATTTATTTAAACAAATGAACATGAAGTGTTCATTCATTTATTTGTTTGTTTATTTGTTAATTATATACATTCATTCATATATAGTCTGTGTGTGTATCCTTTATATCTAAATAGATCTATCTGTAATTGTCACTCTCATTTCAATTTTATGTTTTGTTAGTCATTTAGACTAAAGTAATGTTTGTTTGTGTTTATGTATGTGTTTGTTTGTTTAAGTGCATTTATTTATATTCGTTTTAATTATTTACAAACTGTTCATATACATCATTCGCGAACACACTCATTTATTTATTTTCATGATTACATTCATTCATTTATGCTATTCATGAACAAATATGAACCAACATGAATACCCCTTTTCACCAAACAATTGAACGAACATGAATAATGCTTGTTTGTGTTGTGTTTGTGATCAGTTAAAACATAAAAGAATGAAAATAAATGGAGATTGTTCGTGTTTGTTCGGTTCATTTATAGCCATATTATCACCAGTCTATTATTTCTTATGTCAATAATACTTTTGACTTTATAGAAACCGTCATTTTAGGGGAAGAAAACTTCTTAGAAATAGTTTCCAAAGAAGTTAAAAATATAACCAGAACAAGAACATTGAAGTGAACATTTTTGAGTTTTGGTATGAAGCAAGAAAGATAAATGAGTACCAAGTTTTTAAGGAGGGTTCGAATTTTTTTACCGTTAAATTTTAACAAATAGAATAAAGAGCCAACCATTATAAAAGCAAAACACCTATTCTAACTCTAATTTGAGTTTCCTGTTGTTTTCACGCTAATATTTAGTCATAAATTCTCAGCTCAAGTGCTTAAGGTTTAAGACACTAGGACGGGATCGAAGTTCAAACATTATCTCCACTAAATTTCTTGAAAAAAAAGTTAATTATACGGTTTGGTGACCTTTTAGGTCTAAGAAAAACTAACATTTCTCTCTTCCCTTAACTATAAAATACCTTTTACCCTTATACTTGTGCAAATACTTCTAGTTTCAAAAAATGAAAAAAGAAAAAAAAGAAAAGAAAGGTGAAATGTACCAAAGTTATGTAGAATTTTCTAACTTGTAACTGTAAAATATCAAATATTTAAATTTTAATTTATATCGGTCAATAACAATGTGTCATAACTTTTTTTTTATAGTTAATAAACCATTTAAATTATTAGTTTTTCCTCCCTGCAAATTGAGTTTTCTTTACTGATTCAGTTTTCCTTTAGGACTAGGGACCAAGATTCAGAGACGTATCCACATATGGTATGGGGTTCATGTACCCTCATTTTTCTAGAAAGATGTTAACAACAGATATTTAATTTAATAATTGGGTTCTTTTTAATTTTTTTATTTGAACATCCTAATTCTCATAATGTCTATTGTAATAAAAATAAAAGAATAGGTCAGTATTTTCTCTGCATCAATAATTAAAATGACATAAGTCCTCTATTGACACCTGAATTTTCATATATTTTTCCATCCAGGATTCAAACTTTTTTGACACTTTATTTTCTCTTCAAACATATGAAAAAAATTAAGAAGCTAGTTGGAGTCTTGAAAACAAGATAAAGTCAATGATTAAAGTGAGAAGGAATATATAAGTTTATAGGCTAAAAGGAAACTTGTCTTTTTACATCCTATACAACATGAACATCTTGTTAATCTTCTCAATATTTCATTGAAGCAAGTCAACTGAAGCTAGAAAAAATAAATGCTAAAAGGAAATAATTTCATAGTTTTCTCTAATAAATATTTTTCAATCATTATATTATATATGTGAATTCATTAGCTTTAGTATTTAATATGTGTGTTTGTGTGTGTGTGTGTGCATGCCCGTGCAAGTTAGGGTTGTTATCGAACCGAACTTTTGTCGAACTATTCGAATTCGAGCTCGAAATTAAACTTAACGAACCGAGCTTTACGAACTTCGAATACGAGCTTGAGCTAGTTTTATTATTCGAATCTATTATCGAATCGAGCTCGAATATGTTAGTGTTCGATTCGATAGGCTTTCGAGCCTATCGAACCTATATAATAATAATAATAATAATAATAATAATAATAATAATAATAATAATAGTGATTTAAAGAAAGTAAAACGAGAAACATAATAATAACAAATAAAAAATCATGAAATCGGGTAGCTAGGTAGAAAGAAATCTGTCTCCTCAGCAGTTAGGAGACTTAGACCTCAGCTTTCCGTTCTCCTCAGAATCGATCAGGCTTGGACCATCGTAGGTCGAAGTTGTCTTCCGTGACTCGCCTCTCCAAATGTTGGAGATCGCTTGAGATAAGAAGTTTGGCATTGTGGCTAGAAGAAAGCCCTGAGATGATGGAGCACAAGACCATGTGTGACGCCACTGACGGCGGGAGCAACGCTGGAAGGGAGAGCGCCAGGTGAGGGCGGCACACTATGGCCCAATGAAGGGCAGTGTCGGGGCAATTTCCGCGGAGATGGCAGAGACGAATGTCGAGGCGGTATCGACATCGACATTTGTGACTGGACCCATCTAGGTATGCACTGGAATTGGGTCGATGAGTGAAATCATCAGGGCATCGTCGTTTGCGCCCCATCGGTGTTTATGATTGGGGACCCAACGAAAAGCACGGTCGGGGCAATTCCAGGAGTGGAAGCCAGAAAATGGAACGCGAAGGAGATGGGCTCTAGTTGGCGGTGTGACAGGAGGAGGGAACCAAAGCTAGAGTTCTCCTCCGCGATTCGCCCCTCGGCCGCCCGAGTTCTCCTCTGCCTCTGGCACGAGTCGCGATCGCCCATCTGCCGGCTGAGTTCTCTGTCGCGAGTCGCGGAGGCCGAGTTCTCCTCCTCGATTCGCCCCTCCGTAGCCCGAGTTCTCCTCTGCCTCTGGCCCAAGTCACGATCGCCCCTCCTACCGAGTTATCCTCCATCCCACGTTGCGATCGCCCCTCTGCCGCCCGAGTTCTTTGTCGCGAGTCCGATCGCCCCATTCGCCGGCCAAGTTATCTGTTGTTGTTTTTCTTCCTTTTTTCAAAATGAGCTCAAGATCGAGCATACCTAATCAAGCCGGAATCGAGCTCTTTAACATGTTTTTCAAACATTTCGAACGTTCGAATCGAACTCGAACACTATATTGAGCAGAACTCGAGCATCATTTTCTTGAGCTTGTTGAGCCCGAGCCCGAACCTGAACACCTACCAAACTTAAACGAGCTGAGCTCGAGCCCTACACGTTCGGGCTCGGCTCGGTTCGATAACAGCCCTACGTGCAACATGCAATGCTTCAAGAGGTTTATGAACAATATGCAACGAAACAAAGATTGAGAACCAATTTGCAATGATAATTATAAATCTGGGATTAATAGTGAAAATTACTTATTCTTTCCGTTTCGCAAAAATTGATCTTTTTACTATTCACAGCAATTAATTTATGACTTTATTTCTTTCAAATTTTATTATAAAACATGAATATTTTTATATGAAAATAAAAATTTAAAGATCAGAGTTTCTAGATATCATTTTTAAGAATTTTTTTCAATACATATTAATATAAATATGTTCAAGTCAAACTTTGGAAGAAAGTAAAATAGTCAATTAATGCGAAACAGAGAAAGTACTATTTTAACTCCATCACTATTTAGCAGGAAATTGCACCAAAAGTCCCAACCCTTTCATTCCTATTGCAATGGGTCATCAACCTTAATTTCATTGCATAATAGTTCCAAGCCTTTATAATTCATTGCATATTAGTCCTTAGTATTAATCAAGACTAAGTTGACACAGAAACCGATTTGATAGAGAGAAAAAAGTTGATAGTTTAGATGATCTATTAACTGTAAAAAATTATGGCACAAATTGAATTTATATGAAGACAATTATCAAATAATTGAAATTAGAATTTAAGAAGTTAATATCAGATGATTAGTAAAAGGTAATTGTCTTATTATAAATTTAATTTGCACCATAATTTTTTTGATAGTTAAAAGGCCTTTTAAATTATCAGTTTTTTCCTTTGTAAATTAAATGTCTATTTCAATTCAATTTTTTAGTCTAGGGACCAATATGCCATAAATTATAAAGGTTTGGGACAAATGTGTAATGAAATGGAGATTAATGATGAATTTTCAAAGAGAATTAAAAGTTTTGGGGCTTTTGATGCAATGGATGAATTATGTCTGTCTCCATCCCATTGACTAATAGCCCTTATTCTGAATACAAGTCTCCAATGTATTGCAGGAGTTGTCAATGTTCTCATTCTTGAGAGTCCAGTCTTACGGTTTGCATGCCCAACGTGATGGAACACATTTGAGCCCGTTGTGTTGCTTTGGACTCAACCCAAATAATGGAACCCAATCTTGTATTATCTCTGTCTAATTAGTGAAGACACTTGAAAGTTGAAACCTTTTCCCAACAACTATAAATTACTATATTACTTAAGAAGGGTAGCGACTTCAACAACGGAGATCCAAAGCATACAACAAGTTATATATTAGTCCATACCAAGAGATGTTTGGGCTTTGATTTTGCTTAAAGGAAGATGAACTTAGAGAAGCCCAATCAATGGCTACAGTGATATCTTCGCTTCAACTCCAAATTAGTTACGTATGTATTTAGTTTATTTCATTGCAGAAGTGAACTTCTGTGCATAGTGATGATGAGAATGTGAAAACACAAAAAATGTTTTATGTTAAAGTTCATTTTCTTGTATTTGAAAGTGATAATATAAGATTTTTTTATCATTTAAGTCTACCCGACACCTTACTCCATTGAATCATGCCCAATAGCTGATTTAATTATTACAGTCCACTTGCTAGACTCCAATTTTGGCAAGTTATGTGGTGCGGCAATGCTCATGCTAATCATGTAATTGTTTGATTGACAGAAAGTTCAATTAAATTATAGGAACACACATGTGTGTGAAGATCACCTATAGAGCTCCATTTTGGAATATGATTCCTGAATAAGCAAGTTCCTAATAGATAAACCTTGTCCCCCTAGCTAGTCCAAATGGCAATAGAAATATTTAGCTCTGGTAGTGGCCCTAGCTAGTCCAAATGGCAATAGAAATATTCGGCTCTCGTAATGGCTAGAGTTCAAAACCCTTCCCCCTATCAAAATCTCAAACAATATCATTAAATGCTGGTTCAGTTGCTATTGATTTTAGAGAAAAAAAAATTTCCCATGTCCCCTAGTTTCTATGAATACATTCTCAGATTCTGTACTTATATACCTGATTTTGAATAAAATAAAAAACAAAAAAAAGGTAAATCCTATTATTTATCAAATATACAAAACATTAACCTCTGAACCCTTCCAGGTCCAAGTTTGAGACACCCCTTATTTTCTTTTTCCCTAAATCCTTAAACTTTGTGTAATAATTAAATTTGAGTATTAAAAAATATATACGAAACACTGGAAGAAGTTTTTTTGTTCTTCATTGTTCCTTATCTTTTGGGCCATCTAATTAGAAATTTGTGTGTTTTATCAATGGCCTATTGGTTGGCACCTTTTTCCTGTTGGGTTGATGGTAAATCCATAACTTTATAGTTTGTCCTGGCAATGTCAACTTGATAGTATCAAGTTTGAATTCTGGCCGAACATCATAGTAAGAGATGCATTTAAGCCATGACGCAATAGGCTTTATAGTGTTTGGTTTATTTGGGCTTCTTTGAAATAAGAACAATTTGCAATGTTAGGCTCGGGTGATTTTTGTTCTACTAACTGCAATCGCTAATTACCGAAGCCCTTGCTATGGTGATTTGCCCAACAATTCATTTAAGGACAATGTTGGTTTGTTTTTTTTTTCGCCTAACTACAGAATTAACCCCTGAACTTGGCCAATTCGAGTGAGTTGGTCAAAAACTCAACACTCACTTAAATTTGGCCCCTGAACTTGGCCAATTCGAGTAAGTTGGTCAAAAACTCAGCACTCACTTAAATTTGGCCCATGAACTTTGAAAACCTATGCAAGCTAGTTCATGAGCTACAATATTAAGCATACGGAGTTAAGGGGAAGATGAGGTGGCTTCCATTTTAGTTGGGGTAGAGTTAAGCCTGATCATGTAACTAACTAATCATTTTGAGTTTTAAAGATTTTGGGCCATGGGAAGAGCTATAAAATGGTTCTAAAATCTCTTCGGACTCAGTAAACCTGACCCTAACCTGCCTCTGTCTTCAATGTCTCGCTTAGCCTCCAACAGTGATAAGTGCCAGTAGAGCTTCATCAAATCCCTTGTTGTAAAACTAAGAGTTTATCAATTTGTAACCCTTAACTATCCGCAAGCGCACGGAGTTGTAGTGTACTATAAGATGAATAAGGGTATCGTCCCAAGGGAATTTGGTGTCTTTACCTAGATTCGAAATTTAATTTGCTCAAGTTACTTAATTGAAAATGAGAAAGAAGTAAATCTAGAGAAAGTAATTGGTCCTAATGAGGTTCTTGAAAGAGTTAAACTAAATGAATTCCCTAGGTGCTAAATGAAACTTGTGAAATGAACTAGAAATACGAAAATTATCTCCCTAGGACTCCACTTCTACCCCTTGCTACCCAAGTGACTTTGTCCTCAAAATTGGTTTTCCTTGTGTGGTAATAAGGATCTAACTTCAAAAACTCATTTCTCAAGATAAGTCCTTGCTCACCCTCAATTAACTTAGGCCTTACTCAAGCTCCAATTTTAACCTAGGGTGGTTAAAGTTTAAACCTCTTTTTAACACCTAATGACTACCTAGATTACCTCTAATCTAGATTGCGACTATGCCCCCTCCACTTCTCTTTACTCACCTATTAATCCCCTATCAAGGATTAAGTGAACTAGCACTTTGTGTATGGTGGCCCACCATCACTCAACATTAAGCACAAGAAGAAGGGCAACACAAGAAGAATCTCATCCATAATCACAAACACAAATTCATTGAGTAGCAAGATAGGAAATGTCATCCTAAAGAGATAAATTAAACTATTCATAATCCATAAAATGTATCAACAACAAACCCATAACAAAATATATCCATGAAAATCTAACAAATAAAAAAGGGAAAAGAAGAAACCCAAGAAAACCCTTAGAGAACTAAGCTCCCAGGAGTGATGACCACCTTCTTCAAGCTCCCAAAACGCTTCCTTGGTGGTGAATAGCCTCCAAAGGTGATGAGAGAAGAAAATATGCCAAGGTAGATCCTCTGGGCTCTTCCTTCCTCCTTCTATTTATACTCCCCCCTGTTTTATGCCTTCCTACCTTTTCCTCAAACCATAAAGGGATAAGAATCTCTTTACAAGGCCAGCTTACCAGGTGGGAAGAGTGGGGGACCATAAAAAATGTGAGATTTCGACGAAACAGAGTGAGCGTTGGTGACGTGTCACCAATTGGGTTCGAATTCTGGTGACAATGAAAAAAAGTTCACAGAACGTTGATATTGTTGGCAACGTGTCGCCAACTAACGCGATTTCTGGTGACGCGTCGCCAGCCTTGATTTCTCCTCTTCGACCACTTCTTCCATCCAAACGCCATCCTGCTCGAGTCTGCTCCAAATGTCATGTCCGCAACACAATCCCAACCTGTAGTAAGTCAAAGAAAACAGGAAAAAAACTAAGACAAAAGGGAATAGTTACAAGGAATTATCGGTCAAAGTTGTCGAAAAGTCAACAACTTTGACCGTGGATTTATGCACTTAACATCCCTCCAAGAAAAACATGAAATCCCTACCACCAAAAACAGCCTTAATTCCTCTCTATACGGTCCACAACCATGGGACCACTATTGAGAACTTATTGATGCCTTTGATGCTGTCGTAGATCCAGGCCAACATGCGATTGCTATCACATAAGTGCATCAAAAGTGGACATTGAACAAAATCAAGAACCAAATAGCATTGAGGAACTGAAAAATCCAGAAAATTAGTTCCATGAAACCATCAAAACCGATTTTGCTTTCGCTTTTCGATTTTGCCTTTGCCTCGTTATTCCACTTGTTGCCTAATTGATTTTTGGCGTCGCCTTCCTCCTCTGATTTCACTTTAGCCTCTTAATTCTGTGTATAATTTCACCTTGAATAACAGCAACCTTTATGCATTGTTTCTCATTGCCACCAACTTTACCACTGCCATCTGATTGCTCATCAAAGTTTCGATCTTACTAGAACAAGTTCCAATTTTGTACCACATTGTCTTCATGCTTGAAAGCTTTCTTACTAGCGCGTTCCTCCAACCCATCTTCTTCGTACCCAGAGGCAAACATGTTGTGGTCATTGTTGATAGTCCCTCTGGAATTGTTGTCACCGTAATCTCAAAATAATATGATCATATCCCAAATAGAATCGAGCTGTTGCCTAGCCACCCATATCTGTACTCCCACCAATGAAAGAACTTACAATTGATTAGCCACATGAAAATTTGAATTATTAGGATTATTATCATCAGAGCTTCACCAAACTCATTTAGTTTCTTATTTAATTGTTTGTTTTCTTCCGTTTTGGCAAATGGAATAAATTAGGTTATGTTTTCCTTTTTACCACTAAGAGCCTATCAACCACCTTTACATCAACTATCCACCGCCACCTCAGTAGGAACGGAGCCAAGATTTTGAATTATGGGGCCGGACTTTATTTGAAAATACTTGAGAAATAATGTAATATCTTATATATATATAAGATGTTATTTTAAAATTTAAATTTTCTTGAGAATTAATATCATTTTATATATATATAAGATGTTATTTTAAAATTTAAATTTTCTTGAGAATTAATATCATTTGAAAGTTAAGTTCCTACTTATCTAATATTCACTTGAATCATATATTTTTTTGAAAAAAAATATTTTCATGGACTCTTTTTCCATATCCAGCTTTAAAAATTTTAAAATCAACAAAAAAAATTATTTGTCTTTTGTGAAAAAAATGTTTTAAAAATGATTTTTTGGGCTTATAAAGTGTAGAGCCCTGATTGGTGCATACAAGCTAAGCAAATAATCTACAAATATAAAACAATCACTAATAATTATTTATAAATAATTTTCACCAGATACAGCCTAAGAAACAAGCACAAAAATTGACTAAGAAATGGTCCAACTAAGCTAAATAATAAATAAACTATTATTTTCAAATGAGAAAAAAAAATTAAAATGTTTCATCATCAAAAAGCTAAAATTTAATACATTATTTGTCATAGGATATAAAAAATTGATTATTAGGAAACTTCATGAATGAATTATACATAAAAATTACTAAAAAAAAGACCATCAAATTATCTATTGATATAGTAGAAAATAATTAAAATAATTAACCTTTTATGTTCCAATTCTTGCAAAAAGAAAAAAAGGTATTAGCATTTATGAACAAGAAAAAGTTTGAAGAGAGAGTGTGAGGGTATGAGTGTAGAACAAGTAAGAAGGAAATGGAGAGTCATCTTCTTACATTCTCAAATATTTCAAAGATATAAGATAAATAATTTTTTATTAAGATGATAAAATTAATTATTTCATGTTAGAAGTTTTTAATCTTATTGACAAAAATCAAGTATATTTATGGAGAATGTTAGAAAAAGATAAAATTGCGGAATCTGAATGCTACTTTCATTATTTAAAATTATTGAAAAACACTTGCTAAAAGAATTATAGGGGGCCATGAGAGAGATAAAAAAGTTATATAAACTTTATCCTATAAGACATATATACATTTTACAAAAACTTAGGGGGAGCCAGGCACCCCCCAGCCCCCCTATTGGCTTTGCCCCTGCACCTCAGTACTAGTATCAACGACATCTGTTGTCTACAATATAAAATGGACTAATTTCCATAGATTTTTTAAGTTCAAGAACCAATATTTATTGAGTTGTGAGTTTTAGACTAACTCTTGGCAAAGTTTAGGGGGCAAATATGTAGTTAGACCTTTTTTTAATAATCCTAGTGTTTAGCGCAATTAACAGAGTAGGATTTAATATTATGGAACTAATAAGGCTTTTTAAGGTTTACGAGAGGGCTGCTTGCCTGTGATTATTGATAGGATTTGGATGAAATTATTAACTTTGATGCAATCTAAGTACGGTGTCCATTAAGTTGCTTGGGGTGATGATGATGATAATTTTCAATTGGATTCTGACTTGACTTTCGGATAAACCCTGTCTCTTTGCCTAATCTAATCCCTTTAACCGTAATTGATTCACACATTTCCCTTCCACAATACTAATTTAATTGTCAATATCCAAAGCAATCACACCGCAGCCAGCAGCCAGTCAAGCCCATGTGCTCACTTTTTATCTGTTTTTTTTTTTAATTCTTTTCAGGCAGTATATATATATAGTCGAAAATCATAAGTGCTCTTTTCATGGCAAGATAAATGGACTAATGCAAGTGAGGAAATAATGATATTCGGTTGCACCACCATGTGATTGATATGTCACAAGAAAAAGTAGTTACAAAAACTATAGTTGTATAAGCTGTGTTATTGTTGTGTGATTGAGTGTCTCAGTCGGTTAATTAATAGACCAATTAAATTTGTGCGATTGAATTTCAATCACTCAACTAGTGGTCCAGTTAACCGTGTGCAAATGACAGCATGTAACTAATATTCAATCACACAACATATATATATATAATTTAATTTCAAATCTATTTATAATTATCAAAATTAAATTATAATTAAACATAATCTAACATTAATTAAATAAAATTAACACATTAGTTTGTACTACAATTAATCGAACGAACTAAAATTAATACTTAAATAACTAATAAATTTAACACTAAAATTAGCAAGAAAATTTATTACTAAAATTAACACTTAAATAACACCAAATTTAATCCTTAAATTTAATACTAAAATTAACACTTAAATTTACACTAAAATTTAGCGCTAATATTAACAGTAAAATTCATCCTAGAATAAAATTAACATATAATCCACAAAAATTTAAAGATATAATCTACATACAAATTAACAATGTAATTTCAGCAAACTTTCAGCAGAAATTTCAGCAATACTAAAAATAAATACCAAAATTTCAGCAAAACTAAAAATAAACACCAAAATTTTTCCGACACTAAAATTCAGACAACCTAATGCCATAAGATTCAACTTAGAAAAAGAATTGAAAAAAGTGAGGTTGAAATCTTACTAGAATTAGTAGATGGTGTGGCAAATGGCTAGAAAATGATTGGAGCAAGGAGCAAAAAGAAGGAAGAAGTTGTGAGGGGATTGTGGAGATTGTTAGAGTGAAGTGAAATTTGGTCGAATGGAGATTGTTAAAATGATGCAGTGTGAAGATAGTAGAGCTTTAGCCGGAGAAAATGAAGAAGTGGAGAAGTAGAAGCAGAGATGGAGAGCAAAGAAGGAGAAACCGGAGAAGCAGGAGAAATGAGGATGAAAGAGGGGTGGTTGGGGAAAAAGGAGTTTGTGCGACTGATCGTTGTTTTTTCCATTGATATGTGACTGAAGGAAAACATATTTAATTGATGCGACTACTATGCGACTGATAGGGAAAATATATTTAATTCATGACATTAGCATGAGACTAACAGGAAAATATAATTAATTCATGTGACTACCATGCTACTTGCAAGTTAATATTTTTTAAACCGTGTGGCCACCATGCAATTGACAGTATAATATTTTTTAAATGATGTAAATGTCATGTGATTGATTCTTGTATAACTGAAAATTTTAGTCACATAAAAGATGGTGGCGCACGCCCATGCGACTAATGTGGGAATGACATGTCATACCACTTTCTTTCAGTCTCATAAATCAGTTACATTTTACAATTTTTCTAGTAGTATTTTTGCCCTTGTCTAAAAAAGTGCTCTAATTAAATTAGTATGTAATAGTCTTTTTTTTTTTTTGCTTAAATGTGCATTCATTCCACCAAGTTTGCAACTCACACAAGTTGGTCCTTAAAGATTGACATATTGCAACTTTGTCCTCTAAGTTAAGTAAATATGTGACTTAGTCTTGAAAGTTTAGAAGTGTATCCGACGTAGTCTCTTAAACGATCATGGGCTATCACATGACCATGAAACCGTTAGGGTCTCTTTCCCTTGCCATCACTTGCAGGTCATCTTCTCTGTCAAATTCGGCCCTACACCTTTCCATCAGCCTCTTCTTCATAGAATCAGACCTTGCTTCTTGCCTTTGGCCTCTTCTCCTCTTTGCCCCAACATTGTCGACCTCTTCTCCTTTTTTCCCCCACCATTGGCCTTTTCTCTTCCTTGCCACCACCATCGGCCCTTTTTCCTCCTCGCCCCCACTGTCACCTTTAACCCACCATCGTGGTCGTTAGTTGACGCGCTGCCCTGCTTCCATTCCTTTCACTCCCTCCCAAATCTCTATCCCACCTCTGTGCTTTTGTCACTCTATTCAAGGGGATGTTCAAGTTGGCCCTGTCGTCAAGGAATTTGACTTGGAAGATGTGAATCCTAACCCTTGAATTGGCCAAGCACTTGATCTATCACAACGACCAAATCTCTGTGACCGTTCTGCCCATGAAGGGTCCATTTGCTTCTCTCATTGATTCCTTCACCAAATATGTTGCTGATTCCCAACCTAGAATCCAATTGTCAATCTCCTTGATGCCGAGGGGAAAAGGCAAGAGGGAGTGATTTGAGGAAGAGAGAAGGAGCGATGACAGTGGAGTCTGAGGGAAGAGAGTGGCTCTATATTAGAAGTGGGATTGGTGGTGGCAGACCTTAGCCTAGCCCTAGCCGAGCCCCACTATACATCAGCTGGAAGAAAATGTCATCCACGTTTCTATCCATCTAAGGACTAACTCTTAATTTACTATATTTTCTAAAGTTGAGAGACTAAGTATTGAAGATTCAAACTTTAAGGATTAACTCGCTAGAGTCAATGAACTTAGGGGACTAGATGCGCATTTAAGTTTTTTTTTTTTTTTTAATAAAAGTACGTAGTAGTTTTTTATTCAAACTAACATATATATGCGTGTTTCTGACTAAAATATATATGCGTGTGAATGATCCAATTCTGTCGCTCCTCAAAAGATAAACATATATTCATGTTTCTATATATAAAGAGGCATTAATATTGTCGGAGTATTAACTTTAATTGTAACTAGCCAAATCATTTGGATTGGGCGATGAAAGCTTGAATATAACTAGCCTAACATCGAAATCCTGCGAGGACATTCTTGGGCAGAAGAATTAAAGGGTGGGAGAGGGAGAAAGAAGAAATCATATTGAATGATCAGGAGTGAAAGAAATAACTGGGGAAGAATAATTCCTTGTCGCCAATTAAGCTGGTAAAAGGAATCATAAAAGAGATGTAGCTATAAGAAAGGTTTCTGGCTCAGAGATGATAGATAATATAAGCGTGTATGGTTTTGTTCCCTCCAGGGGTAAAAGGATCGAAGCGTACGGTTAGTAAGCTCATATGTGAAAGAATATTTTTCTCCGAGACAAAAACAGTATATTTTGGTCTGGCTACCAAATCCAAGACCTTTTTTTTCGGGTTTCCTCCTCTGTTGGTTCTGTTTCTTCACACTGAGGGAAGGAGGCCAGATGCAGTGGAAGTGCAGGGTGCGGGCATGGCGACCGCAAACGCAAAAGGAGGGTTTTGATGCGAGAGTAGTACACTGGGAGTGCCACTGCCCATCGCACAACTCATGACGGCCCTTCCTTTTCTTTTGTTTTCCTTTTCCACGCGTCTTGTCACACAACTTTGGTGCCTCATGCCTGGTGGATTTCTTACTCATCAACCTATGTATATCAATAAGAAAATTATCAAAACCCCTCTCAATCTCAAGGTACAGTAACACATGCAGACCTACGGTTCCCCCCTCAAGTTTTATATAGAAAATGTTCAAAATATGTTATTTAGTGACTCAAATACTCCGAAAAACAATGGCAACCAAAAGAAATAATGTCTACCAAAACAAATGACTTGATAATTTAGTGTTTTTCTTCAAATCCATAAAACATGGTAATGTTTTCTTAATAAATCATCGCATTCATTTTTTTTTTATGTTTGGTAAATATTCATCATATTCAGTTTTTTACATTAGGTAAATAATTATCATGTTAAATCCTATGTATGTATTTGGCTATATGCTCTTTCTGCTCTGACATTATTATTATTTTTTTGTTTGGCATATTTTTGGTATGTTAGATGATTAAAGAAGGAAACAACTTCTCTCAAATAAAGTAGATACCCTGGCTGTTCGCCATCAAAAGGTGCCTAAACCTACTGAAGCTGGAGCAACAAAGTGACCGGTTGATGGTGAGTATATATACCATAGTCGTCCTGCCGTGAAATCTCTGCACATGCATTACCTCCCCTCATAAGTCATAACATGATTAACACCTTCTATCCTCCACCAGATTACACAACAGATGATTCGCCCCCCTGTAGATGCACAAGAGACAAAGCAACTGCAGCTCCTCAAACAGACGCAAACCTCGTCTCAAACCCAAAAGCTCAGCATGAAGCACCGACAACTCCCCAAAAACACATGCATGTAAACCCTCGAACCCACTTCCCATAACTAGCTCGTAGGAGACCCCTGGTACTGGTAGTCGCAACTCGCAACCCCATCCATGCGCATTAAACCATTAGTGTTCAACTGAAAACAACCGGAAAAAGGAGGCCACCGCAGAACAATTTGACACTGTAGTAATTGGTCAGCAGGCTTTTAGTTAAAAAAAAAAACGATTAACAACGACAGTATAGCTGTGGGTTTCAGAAAACCTAAAGAGGATATAATATATTTTTGAAACTAAGTGGAGACAATTCAGTTGTACCTTTGACCAAACTTAACAAGGTTCTGGATCATTCTTCCTGTATCAATCCCCTTCTTAGCTGTTATTATTCGCAATAAGACTAGCACACACGTCCAACTCAATTGAACCCCATATTCATAATTAGCCACATCTAATGATTACACTAACCAAGTCCAAGTGACCAAAAGCTTGGCCATTTTATTAAGAATTTTTTCGGGAAAGGAAAACTATGTCATTTAGACTTGAACCAGTTTCTCATACAAAATTAAATATTAGCCTCAAATGATGTGTGCCAGCATATCGAATACTTACATGCACAATAATCTTTAGTTTGTCCTGTTATATTATCATTTTAATTGGCTTAATCCCTTCACCAGTACTTTATTGCTGAGAGCAATAGAGTACGTACGAGAATGCAACATTGAATCTAAAATTCTTTAATCTTCTGCAGTTATAAAAGGAAGGCAACTAATATTTGTTAGAATGTTCGATTACAGCCACTTCGTTTGTAAATTTATTCTCTTCCAATATTTCAATTTCATGTTTTTTGTTGATTTTTCCGTTGGTTACTAACAAAATTTTCAAATGTGAAAGATGACATTTGAAGAGTTCAATCAGATAATTTTCTCTCACAATTATTTTTCATTGGAAAATAGCTTTAAACCTATTTTCACAAAAATTCAAATGTTTTATATCAACATACATGCATTTAAAGTCTTGTATTAAAAGTGATAACATATTGGGCTTGGCCCATCAAAGTATGTAGCTCAGGTGTGGTCTAAGATAGAAAACCGGTCCATAGAGACTTCTAGTTAAGAAATGACTTCTATTTAACGAGGATAGTCCTTAAATAGAGGATTCTTATGATCAAAGGTATCTGACTTTTATAGTATTCCTAAAGGATCATGACACAAGTACCCAGCATGTATAAATAAAAGACTCCCATGGCCAATAGAGACACTTAGGGCTAATTCGTTTTGTCTAAAGTCAACTAACTTTTTTTTTTTACTTTTACATTTTTTTACTTGAAATCAATTTCTTTTGAAAGCCAGTGTTATGTAGATACAATAATCAATTTAAAAGTAAATTTTTTGGATGTTGTTAAATTTTTATGAAATTTTCTTTTTTAAAGCTTAAAACTAGAAAAAATCATAAAAATTTAGTAAGATTATAAAAATTATATTTTCAATTGATTATTGTAGCTACATAATATTGGCTTTTAATTAAAATTAGTTTCAAATAAAAAAGATGTAAAAATAAAAATAAGTCATTTCATAGTCAATTGACTAAAGTTAAAACAAATTGAGTGTTACTTCTTTCTGTTAAACACTCTGGCTGCACTCTATTGGCCTTTAACATAGTCTTTAGTCACAGATTTAGGTCTTGGTTTACTCTGGTTTATGAGGTGGATTCGGCTCAACCATTCTAATTGATAATTCTACTATCAAACAGGTAACTTGAAAGTATATTAGATTATCTTTGACCTAAGGGTTCTACCCTCATCGGAGGCAAAAGTTCTGCACCCTTCTTTAAAATAGATTCCCCTTCTCCTTCTCTCAATCTTCATGTAATATTATTTTGAGTATTAAAAAATGTCTTATTTATAATCGAAATTGGTGGAAGAATTCTTCGGGATGAACCGTCGGTGTAGTTTTGAGAGGTTTCCTCATGAAATGAAACTGATCTTGTGCAAAAAAAAAAAGTGAGTTAGTGGAAGAACTTCACTACTGGTGTTCAAGAAAAAAATATTTCAAGAAAAAAAAAACTATCTCAATATTCCATCCGTAAATGTAGTAAGTAAATAAATTATCTTTATGGAAAATATATAATGGATTATTTAATGCAGAAACTTTTGGTTAAATAAGTGGTGGGATTGTACCATTTTTAAGTCCAGGGAAGTGAATGAACATTTCTACAAAAATCTTGTTTACTTTTGAATTTAGACACTTTTGAACTCAAAAGAAGAGGGAAATATGTATGAAAAGGGTTTTTGTTTCCCATTCATCTCTAGGGCTTCGACATTTAGAAAAGATCATCATTTCTCTTGTATGTCTATAGTACGATAATTCGACAAAGTACAATCGACTATATGGTAACGATCAGCCAAAGCCATTAATTATAAGTTTTTCTTTGATAGTCCACTAATGAAGGTTCTTCTTCTTCTTCTCCTTTTTTTTTTTTTTTTGCCTGATAGCCCATAAAGGTTCTTTAAGTAACCTAAGAAAAAAAGGGGCAATCGACTGTGCCTTATTCTCTGCCCAATCAAAACGCAGTTTTGCAGAGTAAAATTGTTCTCCTCCATGGATCAGATTCGGCTATCTATCGCAATTTTCGCATTATTCGAATTTTATTTCATTTTATTAAATATGCATATATGTTTACATATTATATGTTCAAGTAATGGAAGTTTAGACCGACATGAGTTAGTTTAAGTGTAAGGTGTTTAGATGTTTCTGAGTAAAATATCGTTATTATTAAATCCTTAACCTTGTGTCATGAAAAAGTAATTTAAGAAATATAAATATGATTTATGATCATTTTTTTTCAAAAAAAAAAATATTTCATTCTAATTAAAAGTGAACTAAACAATATATTACAAACCTATCGCGACATAATACTATAAGGGCAATATGAACATAAGTGATTAGATTGGGAGAAAAACAAAATTAAAGCTAAAATTTACATAAATTAATTTTAGTGACCTAAAGGCTAATTAACCCAATCTTCCCACATTTTCCTCATTCTCGCTAGCGCCCCTCTCTGATTCGATCCTTGCTGCCCCTTTGCACTACTTCCAGGATGGCTACGGCGTTCGCCAGAACATTGCTGAGGGCGGCAATCCTTAACTCCAGCATCCGCTACTCTCACCGAATCTAACCACAAGAGCAAGCTCATTAGCATCTCATTCACCCTCAATCGCTCCCTCTGATTCCTCTGAATCAGATCGACAGTCTCCTCCTTGGAAATCCTCTCCTCGATCATCATCACCTCCTTCCTAACTGCCGAGATCTTCTTCAAGCTCTTCCACACCAGGAAACCCCAGAACACCTTTTGGATTTTGACGGTAGAATCTGACCTGCTCCGCTCCGACCTGATGACCCTCTGCAGTCCAAATATTATGTCAGGTTTGTATACCTTGGTTTTGAGGGGTTTTTTTTTGTCACTTTGTAGGTTTGAATACCGAGTATCCTTGTGTATTCTCCATGGTATTTCTATGTAATACTGTATCGCAGAGACATTATGAACGATATGAGTTGAGCCTATTATCTTTGTAGAGTTCAGGGCTTAATTATATCTGTTTTGTATATGTCATATGACCTACAAATGATGGAAAAGAACTTTCATAAAAAAATATAATTTTCTGAAAATTCATTAGGTGCTAACATTTTTTTACATTTTAGATAGAAAGAAGAAGGAAAATTATCATTAATGTATATTCAAGAGACCAATTTTCGCAATAACGTATTTGTTTACACAAATTTGCCACTAATGGTACGGCATGGGAGTAACTTTGTCACAAAAGTTGTAAAACAAGCCATTGAGTATCTAATGATAGAAATATTAGGTCTAAAATGGGAATATTCTATGTCACATTATAACATGTTAGCACTATATCAGCAACTAGCAAATTGAGAAAACGCTTAAACTAGAACATATAAATTCAGTCTTTAGCCCTTTGGTACCCAACTTTGTGAATTAACTATTTTGATCATCTTCTTTGATAAGTACAACCTCGACTATGCCAAGGGCTCCCCATGTGAATCTAGTTATGTCCACTGGCTTTGGTAGCTTGTCACCAACATCGCCTTCCTCCCTATGCCCATTGTCCTTGTTGTCACTGTCCTCTTCGTTTTCCTCAACCTTTCGTGCTTAAACAACTTAAGTCAATGTATCTTCAAAGCTACTTCACTCAATAACCCACTTCACCTATTGATTCTCAGCCCAAAAAATCTTAGAAAATTATAGCAAGACCAACTTTGATTCCTAGGAAAAGAGAAACGGTGAAGACAATGATAAGATTACAAGATTTAGGAATTTAGGGCTAGTTTTAGGTAAAGAAAACTTGAAATTGAAACTTGAATTTTTTTTTTTCCATTTGTTCACGTGACATCAAAAGTGCTTAGTGAAAGGCTCGAGATCGTCAGAGATGTCTATACCTGAAACCAAAGATAGGGTTAAGGGTTTAAGGGTTTTGTGTTCAGGAAAGACCCTCCGATACTTAAGTCAGTAAAGGCCTAAAAAAAATGTTTAACTTAATGAAAGCTGTAGGCCAGTAGGTAGTACCTCCTAGTTTCAACCAAGGGACCTAATATAAAGCATGGGAAACATGGTGGTCATGGGAAAAAATTCCTTCCATTACATGATCAACCTTGATATCATGGGGATTTCTCCTTTAAACTAAGCCAAGCCTTCCTAACGGTCAACTCATTAGTCATTAACCCATGAATGAGGCTCCAATTGGTTTCTTTATACTAGGCCCATGAGTAAGTCTCCAATGGTCTTCTTTATGTTGCCGGCAAAGCCCAATAGGGTATTATCTATTATTATGGTAGCCACATAAGTAATTTTAAGGACAAGTGAGAAAGTTGGTCATAACAAGTAAAGTTAGTGGTAAATGTGCATTACTCAGTTGAGTAAAGATTAGTGACAATTTTACCCTTCTCTCTTTTATATAAATCTATTAAATAAGGAGTTAATTGTATTTGTGGCCCCTAACCTTTTATTTTTGTATCATTTTGGACCCTTTTTTTTTTGCATAGAAAGTCCTTAACCTTATTTAAGTGTTTTGTTTTAAACCTTCCATTAATTGGAGTTATTAAGCTGGAAGAAGTGAAAAACTAGTTTTGACCCTAAAAACTTTCTCTTTACCTTAGTAACCTTAAAAGTTTCCCATCAAACTATTGAGTCTTAAAACTTTTCCATTTAACAATCAAACCATCATCTTTATAACTTGCTACACTCTCATCTCCTTCTCGCCACTGTCCTCCACTGCCCACTACTTCCGCTTCCTCCAACGTCAATCATTGAAATTAAATTACCGTTGAAATTTTTTACATTCACCACAGTAGAAAAAACCTACAAATTTTGATCTTAGAACAAACCACCACCATCACCCGTCACCTAATCACAAGCCCTTGTGTCCACCGATGCCAATCTATAATTTCCTTACATGTACCCTCCCGTTTTCCTGAGAAATAAACGAAAATAAACCACAACTCATCTTTTTATTCTCCCTTTTTTGCTGATCATATCATCTTAATCTTCTCTGCCACCACTATTGAATTCGCCTTTGCGGTTTGCTATTTCCCTGCCAATTTGAAATCAAAGCGATTTTTCTCATGTTGTGCCAATGGTCAGCATAGAGTGCCAAATAGTGATGCTGTGCTTTTGCCGATGTGTTTCCTGATGGTGAACTGAGGACCATCAGTAAAGATGACGTTGTTCTTAAAAAAGCACTCTTCAGTGGCGGATGCCTATGAGATGATGAGAATGAGGCATAAGACTAATTGGAGGAAGACTATTGGCCTGATTCAGTTTATGATTTGGGAAAGGGTTTTATTGATAGGCTTCTTTGAGGAGATAGAGGTGGCCAATGATAGGGAAGATTGACAAATGGCATGGTGAAAGGTTTTTTAGTTTGTGTAGAAGGTGATTTATGTGAACTTGCAATACTAAGAACAAGGGAAAATAGTTGAGCTAAGGAGGGACAATGCCAAGGCCTTCTGTTTGCTGGGAGAGTGGTACAAGGCGAAGAACAATAGTGGGTGGTGGGAGGTCATTGGTGGGCATCAGAGGATAGTGGCTGGAGAGGGACGTGAGCGTGGCGGGTTGTAGATATGGTGATTCAATTGTTAGATGGAAAAGTTTCAAAGTTTTCAAGGCAAAAGGAAAGTTTTTAAGGATTAATACTAGTTTTCCACTTTTCTTTAGTCCAACAGTTATAGTTAACGAAAGTTAAAAAAAACACACTTAAATATAAAGTTAAAGACTTTCTATATATGAAATTGAGGTTAGGTTCAAAATGGTAATAAATGCTATTAACCCATTAAATAAAGAATATTTTTAAAAAAATACCTATATTGAGTCCATATATGTAGAGTTACGTTTTAAAAAGGTTGCCCACTATGAAATACGAACCATATTAATGCTTAATTAGTCTGTACTTATACTTAATGGATATGTCCATAGAACGCCAGTTCCATTGCATTATTTGTTGCAAGTATGCGTATATATAGTGTTTCTCTAGAGAAGTCTTGTTATGATGACTTGGAAAAGCAAACAGTCCTAGAATATTGCGTGCTACGCACTCATGAAGAGCGTGAACTAAGTTCTTGACCCCATGGACACATCTGGATCCATATGTAAAAACTACATAATCACTTTTTTTTTTTAAGTTGTGTGAAATTTTTGTCCACCCGACTTATATGTAACCTGGAATACGAAACATTACTTATACCAGTTCTGCAAGCATTGGATAAGCCTCTATATTTGCAGAGTGATTAGTGTTGGGGTAAAAATGTGGAGTCGAGGGTTCAACTTAAGCTAGGGATAAATTATTTCCAATTTCTTTTGTTATTCTATTTTCCGCTTTAATTTATTCTCTTTTTTTTTTTAATTTTTTCTAGCTTTTCTTAATTTTTTATTTTTAGATTACTTATTTTTTTTTATCTTTTTATATTTATTCTTATTTTTTTCTAAGTTATCTATTTTTCTATTCAATTTTTTTTTTCAAAATTTTCAATTAATAAAAGAATAAGTAACTAGTTGAACTAAAAAAGCAAGTTTTTACTTATAAAATAACAATTAGTACATTTAAAAGAATAAAATGATATTGATAAAAAAATAATTAATTTTTCTAAAAAAACAACAATTAATTTTTCTAAAAAAAAACTATCGGCTGCTCATAAAGTAACAAATAGATAATAATAAAAATATAAAAATAAATAGCTTATATAAAAAATTAAGTAAAAAATTATAAATGAATAAATACTTAATTAAAAAGGAACAAACAATTAGTTTATATGAAAAAAATAAATAAGAACCAATAAAAAAGAATACACTCATTAATATGATTTATTTTAAGTTAATTTATATGTGTAAAAATAAAAAAAATAAAGAATATATATATTTAAAGAAAGATAAATCTAAAATATGGAAAAGTAATCGACCACTCTAATACTTCACTAATTACAAATTTACACTATCTGGGCTCCGTCATTGAAACAAGTAAATATTCTTTACCGGGGCTGAACTTTTTGTGATGGATCCATGACTTGGAGATGGGTTTACAAACGCATGATGATAAAAGAATTAAAATATGACAAAGAGTAAAATTCATAGCAAGCATATACGTGGTGGAAGAGGCCAATAATATCCACCCGATAGTATCAATTTCTCAAATAATTCAAGAGCGTCATAATTAACGCTACAAGTAGCTAGCTTCCAGATTGATTTGTAAGGTATTGGTCTCTAATCAATTAATGGATTACCATAAAAAAGATATTGCATTAATGGTGCTGATTCAAGCGAGATTATTGGTGTTCTAAATGTGGCCTTATCTTCCCAACGTCTCGAAAATTAGACCGATACATGTATGCTAATTCTGGTGCAAGTAATCCACTCACCCAACCAACGCTTGCAGACCGATAGCTGCAACAATTAAACAATAATTTCGTCTCTTTATTTTTGTCAGAAAAAAAAATAAACGTATATGTGTTAGAGTACATTTTATTTTGTTTGTCCTTCCTACCCCCAAAAGAAAAACATAAAAATGATGTGCAAAACGTTTTTTTTGTTTTTTTGGTTTTTTTTTAGAAATTGATTAATTCAATTTTTTTCAACATAAGATTTTCAAAGACGCATAAGCAATATTTCATAACAACTTGCTAGGTCAACAAATATCTACAACAGAATAGCATGCAAGTTAAAAGGCTCACCAGTAAGTACAAACAACAACTCACGGTATTTGTCAAAACTGATTAAAATTTCAGTTTGAACAATTAAGCCAAATTTTATTCGGTCAAATATTATTAATTTGATTAAGATCCGTTTACCTACTACTTCAAGTGTTTAACGCCCCTTTGAAGTCGACCTTTTGTTTAATTTCATTCTTTAACTTAAACTTGTTCAGCAAAAATACAAGTCAGAAAATAGTAATTTTAATTTCAATTAATAAAATTACTTTTTTATAATATTATTTATTTATCTTGTTTTTGTTATCTAGAAATTGTTGATCCAATAATCCTAATTGAGAACAAAAAGAAAAACATGATTAAGTGGTATTTCTACCACTACTACTACTAATAACCAACAAGTTTGCTACCCAAATAAAAAACCGAAAAGAAAGAGTCCAATATCACTACATTCACCACAAATTCTTTTTAAATAGACTTTAATGACTACAAGACACTAGCTCTTAAAATTAAAGTTGACTTAATTAAGATATTTATGTCGCTTAATTAATTTGCCAACTAGGTCTACCACTTCCGGTCATCAGCGAATTCCAGGCGGCGGCGGAGCCGCAATTATCTCAACCATCTCGGACTCCGTCGTCGAGGCACCACCACCGGCGGCTGCCTTTTCTCTCTTCATCTTCACGTACATTCCGTAGACGTACGACGAAAACCCCCAAATGCACAGCACAGTGGAGACAACCTTCACGCCGCCGAAGTCGTCGCCGTACACGATTACTCCGCCCAACACATTCATCCCCAACAGCGCCGTCATGCAGATCCCGCCGGTGAGTGAGCTTGTCAGAAACACCATTCCCGCAGTCCCCATGAAGCAGAGCTGCCACGTCACCACGTTGCCAAACACCGTCACCCAGTAGAGCCGCTCCCCTTTGTCGAACACCCGGCTCTCCAGCCTCATCTCCCCGAAACCGCCGTCAGCGGCCATCCCTACGGTGGCGAGCACGGTGGCAGCCACCTCCATGACCAATTGCATTTCCATGACCATAGCGTAGCAATACACCTTGCGGTAGACGGCCTCCATGATGGGCAAGTAGAGGGCGAAGAGGAGGCCGGCTCCGACGGTGGCAAAGAAGCCGATGAAATACTTGGTTCGGGTGAGACCTGGAGAGCGGTCGTGGCTGGAGCCAAGGGCGAGGAGGACGGAGCTGAGAGTGAGGAGTACGACGCAGTTGAGGTTGGTGAAGGTGATGCGCTGCTTGACGATGACGACGGAGAGTAGGAGGTTGAAGAGGAGCTGAGAGGAGAGGAGGAGGGAGGAGGTGGAGACAGGGAGATAGGAGTTGCCCCAGGAAAAGAGGAGGTTGTTGAGGCCCAGCATGAGGCCGATGAAGAGGGAGACGGCGAGGATTTTGGGGGTGAATTTGGAGAAGGGACGGCGGCGGGTGGAACGGAGGAGGTGGTAGGGGAGGAAAATGGGGGGGAGGAGGAGGGGAAAGCCGGCACACTGGACCCAGGTGGAGACCCAGCGGCTGGAGCCGCCGTGGATAAAGTAGAATTTGGAAAGCAGGCTGGATGAGACGGAGCCGAGGAAGAGGCAGAAGAAGTTGATGAGAAGAAGAGGGAGGTATCGCTTGCTGGTGACGGCCTTTTCGTCTCCAGCGTCGTCGAGGGAATCGACGGCGAGGGAGAGGGGGGTTTTGGGTGATACTGCAGCTTGACGATGATGGTGAGGATCCATATTGATCATTACCTGGACTGAACTGGTATGATGATGATCTGGGAACTGTTCTGTTCCGGGAATTATAATCGGTCGATTTTTCTATTTAGTATATAATGAATTTTATACCTTCCCCTCCTATGTCAAAACAGACTGGTGGTGATTTGGTTTTGGGGTTGATTTTGATATCTAGAGGCTGGCGAGAGAGGGGAAGAGCAGGGGACAAATGGCATTGCGGAGGATACGGGAGAGGTACAGATGGAGGGAGGTCAGGTTCCTGACTTGAATTGAAACGCCTCATTCGACCCACTGCTTTCCCCATTTCCCTCTTTATATATAAACTTTCTAGTGCTCCATTTCGCGTCCAATTCATGCTATGCCCACTGTTTCATATCATACCTCCTCAATTAATGTGTTTGTTCGATCCCGCCTTAATTCAATTGCAAATTTTCTTCTTTCCTAACTGAGGATTAAACCGTATTAATGTTGCAATAGAAGGTGGGGGATATAGAAGCATCAAGCATGCAATAGCCAACCTTATTAGTCTTGAAAAGTTTTGACGCATGTTAGAGTCGTGTAAATGGCTACCAGAACCAGATCGGATGGTCTCAATTCTCGATAAATTTTTATCAAAATTTAGACAAATACATAATATAATTCTATAAATGTATGAGAAAGCATAAAAAAATTCACCATTGTTATGGGTATAGTCCCTACTATCATATTATAGTTTAGGGTGACTTCAATTTCATAATTAAAATCATAACTTTGTGCTAAATTGACCATTGTACCATAAGTGACACTGAGCTGAAAATGGATCCTGGCTATGCATATTGACATGGCGCTAAGCTGTAAATGGAATGATAACTGTGCATACTAATGTAGCATTGAAATTAGTCCCTCCCACTCTTCTTCCTATAATTTTTTGTTGTCATCGTCCTCCTCCTTCAATGTCACTGCCCTTTCTTCTGTGTGTAGTGCCTTGCTCCAAGCCTACTAGCGTCCCCATCACCAGCTCCATCCATTGCCTAGGTCACCACCTCAACCACTCCCTTCTCAAGCTAGCCTTCTTCTCTTCAATCTCAATTTCGGCAACGAGGTAGCTGTTTCAGGGTGATTAGGGCCTAGGTCACCAATTTCATGAATGACTCTTCCACCGATTTGGCGTAATGGGTGGTTGGTGACATTGGTGACAACGACGCAGAGTAAGGCTTGAACGATAGCGGCTATGCTATTGTTGGCCAATGGCTATAAGGCTTGGGTTGGCTGAATCGACAACAAGATCATAGAGGGATGGAAGCGAGGATGAGTCCAATGATCTCATCTTATTTTTATCCTTTTTGTTCTTTTTTTTGGTTGCCGATGGTGGTAAGCGATGTGGATGATGGCGGATCGGGGTTGGAAGTAGCGGAAGAAGGTTGGGTGGTGGACATGATAGACATAGTGGGCAATTCTGGCCAAGTCCCTAACTGTAATGGGTTGTTTGGTCTAAGTTTCTAACTGTGGAGCTTTTGGGTTTTGCATATTTGGCATGTTCTGTCCATTATTCACTACGCAATCACATTTAAACAGAATATTTTTACTGTAAGTTACATTAGTAGTTATATTGGTCCCAATTAAAAACTTTAATGGTCAATTTGGCATCAACCTATAACTTTAATAATGCAATTGAAATCACTCAAAATTATAGTGGGTGATAGAGTATAGACCCATAACTATGGTAGATTTTTTTGTACTTTTTCCTAAATTTATCTCACAATTGTATAGGTGAATATCAAAAATAAATATACAACCAATTGCGACAAATTTATCTCAAATTTTGTCAAATGCTAAGTAGAATTAGATAAATACATCATAGAATTAGACAGATGAATGTCATAAATAGAGATAAAATTAAAAGGAAACAATTGTATCTAAAAGCTAGATAAAATGATCTCAATCCTAGATAAATGCTTCTTAGAATCAAACAAATACATCTTAGAAATAAATATAAAATCAAAATAAAACCAACACAAATACATCTAAAAAATAAATAAATAATCAAAATAAAATAAATATACTTGAAGTCATGATAAGGTGAGCTTAATCATAGATAAATTAATATTAGAATTAGACAAGTGCATCTTTAGAACTAGACAAATAAATGTCAGAAATAGACATGAATTTGTCTAGGATCTAGCTACCATAATCAAAGTGAAACAAATATATCTAAAATATAAATAAAATTATCTAAATCCTAGACAATTGTTTATTAAACAAGACAAATGCATATCTGAACTCACAAAAAAGGCAAATTTGTCTTGAAAGTTTACGGGAAGAGTAATTTTGCCATTGAATTTTTTTTATGGTCAAATTTACCATTAATCTTTTCAAGAGCAACAAATTTGCCATCAACAATGAGCAAATATGCTACTGGCCATTAAAATTGCTTGAGTGACGAATGTGAAAAAAATTGAGAAAATAGTAAGTTTTAATTCTAAATTTTCATTACCTAGCACCATTTCCCCTAAGTTTTTAAATCTATAATTTTCACCATCAATTTCACTACAGCAACCCTCATACCCTTCACCAGCCTCCACCCTTTCCACCACCAACACTATCTACACTCTTCCACACATCTCGGGAACACTACTTTGAGCAAACCTTGATCAAATAAGGTTCATTAATGTAGATAAGATTGAATTCAAAGGCTTTGCAGTTCCCGAATAAAAGATCGATGGCACTGGCGATGGAGGGTTGTTTAGCGACAATAAGAAAAGTGAAAATAATAAGTCTCAATAATAGGGGTGTGTGGTCAAACCCAGGGTTTTGACTTATTTGGGTACTGTGAAAAGTTTAGTAGCGAGAGGTTAAGAAAAAAACTTTAAAAAACTAGTTTAAGAATTGTGTCATGGAATATTATCTGAACAAACAAAATATTACTACCATTTAATACTTGCAGTGAAAATGTTAATGGCAAATTTATCCGTAAAAAAATTTTAGTGGTAAAATTACTCTCCCTTATAAATTTTAGTGACAAATTTGCCACCTTTTGCCATTAGCACTAAATAAATATATCTTAGAACTAGATAAAATAAATTTTAAAAATAAATATACAATCAAATGAAATAAATATATCTCAAATGTAGAGAAATGCTTATCAAAGCTAAATAAATGTATATCAAAACTAGACAAACGAATCTCATAAGTAGATATATAGTCAAAATGAAATAATTGTATCTTAAATTACAATTGATTTTGATCCAACTTGCAAAGTTTAACTGATTTGGAAAATTGATTTTCTAGTGGAATTTTGGGGGTTTTGAAGGATTGTAATAGATAGCAACGAAAACATTTTGACTTACCTAAATGAAAGAGGTAGGCTTTTAACAGATATCTAACAAAAGTCTAACTAGGAGGATATACATACTCATGGTGGATGGTATCAATTCCCATTCAATTGGTATGAAAACTTCATACCATATCATTTATAGTAGGTCAAAGTTCAAACCAACTTTATCCAACGAATTTCTTTCCGTTACTTATAATAGGTGAGTTTAACTTGAGTGAAGTAAATTATATAGTAGATTAAGTAATACTACATTCAATATCATTTGTAACTTTTCTGTTATAAGTTTCTGAGTAAGAAATAAATAAATAAAGTGTATGTGTGTCTTTTCTACAAGTATGACTCCACTAATACATTTTCATTTAAAATAGCAAAAAAAGGGCAAAAGAAAAAGAGACAGTGTTGATTACATAGTTGTCTTTGAGTGAAATTCTAATGGAATTTTTTTTTAAATTCCTAAGTGTATATAGAAAAGTTTATTTAGCCAAATTAACCGAATGGATCTTGAAAAGAAAGAAGAATATTAACCGAATCAGTTTTTTGGTTTTTCTAAGTACTCATAATAATTAAAGAATTGGAATACGCTATATAGGAAAAATCAAGGAATGAAAGTGTGTATTACGCCAAATTCTAGAAAACTTTTGTTGCAATTTGACCGCTTTTGGATATTTGGTATTTTGGAGTATGGTGGTCTTTTATTTGGTAAAATACTTTACGCTCCTAAGAATGTTAATTTTCCAAAGATGCTTTAACCTTCACATATAAAGCTTTATCGTAGACCTTTTCCTTTTCATCTTTATTGCATGCTTCACAAAGCTCTTGGGGTTTTGACCCCCTAGCTTTGGTGTTCAAGCTTACCTCAAAACACCTTGGCCCTTAACCTCCTTCAATTACTTGGGTTGCTTTCCCGATTTTTTGGGCCCTTAAATCCTTTAGGATCCCCTTCATCTTGCTTATCTTAGGGCCTTGCCAATGATAGGTTACTAACCTTTCGAAAGGTCACTTGGATCCTCATTAAGGTCCTTAATAAACTTCATATTCTTATCTTCACTAATATCCTTGCAGACAAAGCGAGAAGATATCCTTAGGTAATTCATAACAATAATTACAAAAATACTATCAACATTCTTACCACATGCACAAAGCAAAAATAACATTAAAATAACTTATTATAATTGGTGCAAGGACTTCTTCTTTGATCTCGGACATTTTGCTTTTAGTAAGGCTTTTGCAAGACTTCTAAACCTTGCTCTGATACCACTGTTAGGGACACTGCCTACAACTAATTAAAAAATTAGGATGTTCGTAACCCTACACTTAGTTGTGAATGGCTAATCATTACAAATACCTAACTTTTAAAATATCTGAGAGCATAAATTCTAGCTCCTTCTCAAGGTCACTTGCCCCAAGAGTAAAGAATCATTTTACTTTTCCTGTGCCTTTTTTAGTCTACTTGTTGTAAGACCACAAAACCACCTAGGTAGCACATAATGAAAACTAACTAATAACCTACAATTAATCCAGATTCAATAAACTTAAACATGCAAATAAACCATAACTTAACACCTCTTTACTTGGTGTTAAGCCCAACTATAAACATATATACACAGTATGAAAGTAACAAAGTGAGAATGTGGTGATACTCAGTAAGAGATTTTCACCTTACTTCTTAACTTGTAATAAATTCTTAAGACCTAGCATATATACAATATAAGCATCTTAGTACGAGCTTTATACATTCTGAGGTCTTAGCTAATGACCACTAGAAAAGGTTTTATGGTAGGGAACTTATACTTAACCTAGTCCTACTTTTTAGCAAGAACTTTGTTCTTACCTTAGCAATCTTTGCTTGTTTTTTTCTTTAATTTCGCTTAACATATTGTATAAGAATGTCACTTAATCTTAGTGGCTCATCTTGCCAAGCACGATGACTTAGCTAGGGTACTCTTGAGATTAAAACCTCACTTGAACATTTAACACCCACAAACTTACTTAAGGTTTCCTTAACTTTCTTATGCCTTAAGGCCTTTTTCATGTCCACCTTTTACTCCCTTAATAAATGCATTTAAATTACTCAGAAGTGGGTTTTAGACCTTGTTTAAGCTTACAAACATCTGAGAATAGGCCAAGGACTTAAACTATAGCATTGGGGTTCCAATTAGGCCCTTCAAACTTGAGGCCAAACATGTTGTGGCGCTAAGGTGCCAAGGGGCAGCACTATAGCGCCCACAACCATTTGAGGCTACTAACTTATAAGCCCTTTGGAGTTATAGTGCTAGGCCTGACACTGCGGCACCTAAGGCTCATTTACAAGCATGCTTCTCATGCCTCTTTTGTCCATTCTTGTCATAAGCACCCTTGTCTAAGGCCAATTCTTGTTAGTCTTAACCCAAATCATTCTTATATGATAAAAAATACATGTAATGCATCTATTTAAATAAAATTTAAACTTAAATCTGTTACCTCAAGGATGACCACAAGCCAAGAACATCTATATGCATAATCAAGCACCACTCAAGCAATCTTCTTAAGTTCAATATAACAACTTGATCTTAGCCTATTAAATAGATCACCAAGCATCAAGAACATTGAATTAAGGTTCAATTTGAGCAATAAAAGCTGAAAATAAGGCTAGGCCTCTTACCCCCCCTTTTTTTAGACACCAAACAAACTCTTTAGAATCCCTCTTGACCACCTAGCTTCCAAGCATGGAATTCCACCTCCCAAGCTAAGAATCAAGCTAGAGAATGAGTTATTTAGCATACCCATACCATAAAAGATTGGCTAAACCATATAGGCACAAAGGAAACTAACGATTTAAAGTTTACTAAGCGAAAAAATGTGCCCACCCCCAAGCTCAAACTAGCTGCATAGCACCAAGAACCTTTGGATTTTAATGAACCTTTGGTGGGTAAGAGTGGGGTACAAAATTGGAGCTTTCTTAGCTCAATAATGACGTTTCTTGATGTTATAAGGAAGGATACCATTCATCTCTCTCTTTTATCTCTAACTTTTTTTCTTAAATACCTTTTTTTGGCCCTTTTACTTAAAGTAAGTGTTTACTTAGGTCTTTATGTCTCAAAACTTATTATATTCTTCCCTCATAAATGAAATTGGAACTAGAAATCAACATAAGACTTCATATCCCATGTTCTAATCTTATTCATGACACAAAAATGGGCTTTTATAGATATATATTGATTTTGTCCTTCTTGGCCCTACTTTGTTTAAATGACCATAGTTACTTTCTTTTTGCTACGTGAACTTACTTAGATTAATACTTGGCTTGAATATAGAGTTCCAAAGCATGGGAAAAAAATTATATTTAAACTTACTTACCTTAGTAATCTAGCTTTAGATCTTGAAGGGTTGTAACAACATCCATCCCCCTAAAATGAAATATTCCCCGAAGAAAGCCCTACATAAAGAACTCAACTCATATTAAATCTCCCTTAACCTTAAATCCTGAATCCACCTATGAACACCTAGATATTACAAGATCTAACACCAAGAACCTAGACCAACAAAAACCAAGACACAAAAATCCTTAATCTTTAACCCTCACTTCCAATTTTTTCAACTCACTTTTCAGAAAAGAACCTTTTGACCTCAATCCAGTCATCTTCCTCTACTCTTTAATTTTGTCAAAATCCTCTAAAATTTCCAATTCTAATTCTTCACATTTATCTATTGTCGCATAGGTTAAAGTGGCTTTTGCACAAGACTCCAAACTATGAAGGCACCTATTGTCATAATCTGATGACCCAACGCCTTCCTTTCATGATGATTTTTTATGTCATATCAAAGCTCACAAATTCTTTCTCTTGCAGCTTATTACTACCTTCAAACTTCGTGGGAACCCATGAAAAATTTAATAATAATCATCCTTAAATTTATTTTTCTCACCTTAAGAATCTTTAATTTCTTTAAATTCAAAATGCAGCTCGATGGGGGCATTGAGAACTCTTCCCAAGACTAATATTAAAACTAATAGCATCAAGAACATTAGTATTTTTTTTCCATGCCTTTTTGAACTAAGTGCACATGACCTATAAGACCTAAATTTGTCCACTACCATGGAGATAGCAAATTCCCTAATCTAGTTCTTACATCTGCCACTTCCTCCTTTGCTAGTTTCAGTTAATGCCCTTTCATCTTCCCTTCCACTGGAACACAATGCACCTTCATGGCCTATAGGGGTGAAAACGAGCTAAGTCGGGCTTGAACACCCCAAGCTAAAAGCTTGGCTGGTTAGAGATTAGCTCGGCTTAGCCTCGACATTGAAAAAAAGGGGCTCAAAGCTCAACTCAAAAAGGTTTAGTTTTGGTTCAATGGCTAGGCTCAAAACTTGATTTGATGTTTAAGCTCAATTTGAGGTTTAAGCTAAACTTGATCTCAATTTGATATTTGAGCTTGATTTAAGGAATAGGAATTAGAATTTTTTTTAGTAGATATATTAAAAATAAAATTATGTTGCATGATCATACTGGAAGAGACTAACAGTGATCTAGCAATGGGAGAGAAGGGCGGGAGAGGCTTGGGCATTATGCTGCATGATCATACTGGGAAGGTACTTGCTGCCAGTTGCCCAAGCTTGTCAAGTGTCTTCTTTGTAGAATGCAAAGCTGTTTTGGAGGGGCTCCAACTTGCTCAGATGCTTGGCCTAGTTTGCATAGTTCTTGAGGCCGATGTTCTCTAAGTCGTGCAAGTCATATGTTTAGATGCCATGGCTATTTCTAAAGCCTTTAGCTATGTCATGGAAATTTGACACATGTTGGGGCATTTTTGTAGTTGGCAGCTCTTGCATGCGGGTTCGAAAGCAAATAGGGTGGTTGGAGCGTTGGCCAAATTGGGTCTTTCTACCCTTAACCATTTTGTTTGGACCAACAAGCTTTTTAGGGATATTGCTATCTTAGCAGATTTAGACTTTGTCTTCTGTCTTTGACTCTTAGTGAAATGACTTAATAAAAAAGTCCACCTGAATGAATTCTTCCTTTAGGAAATATGATTCTTGAACACACAGATTTTGTTATTTTTTCCACCAATTCAAGATATCTACCATGTTTGTTCCTTTTCCTTCCAAAGAATAGCATCCTGCCAAATGAACCATATTGAAGTTGCCTTAATCCCTGTGAGGCATTGCCAAAACATGTTCTCCAATTTGAATTGAGCCACGCAACTTTTTCTCCGTTTAGATCTAGTGATCCCCGACTTCAATACCCGATTTCAATTATGCGAATGACATTTTTAATCTTTCCCCACACAACTAGTAAATAAAAAGATTTTTGCTCAATAAATAGAAAGGTTTTGACATCAAATAGCAGATTCTATGTTGCTTGATTGGAATTCACAAATCACATGGAAAGGATTTGACGTTTTTAGCTTATATGTTACTTCAATTTTGCATTTCTATCGTAGGCAGTGCTAAAAAATTCAGAAAGCTTGTCTCTGTTTTTGCTAATTAGATACCTCTAGCACCAACTATATGAATTATCTAGCAGATTCATGAAGTGAAGGGAAAAGGTCTCTGTTGAATAGCCAGATTTTAGTCTCTTGAGAAGGGATAATATTTTGAAAGTCCAGTTTCTGAAAAATTGTGGAACCTGAGGTTTAATATATCATTTTTGCACCTATAATGTGTACAAAACTGCTTCAAGAGTAGTGAAGCTACTGTCGAGTTACAGACAGGTTAACTGCACTATTTTTGTTAAGCAGGTGTTGTGCGTCGGTAAACTAAGTTATGGTATTCAAGATGATCTGAGCTCGTGAGCTAGTTCATCATGTTTTTGCTGTGATTACAGGTTAAAGTTAAATGAGGGAGCTGGTAGGCCACACTATGGTTACTGGTGTTTGTCCAGCTGAAGTGAAGAAGTGAGGAGCATTAGGCTCAAGTGTGAATTATGTTGTGTTCAATTTAGTTGCTGTTCTTTGCAATGCAAATAATCTAAAGGCTTAAGACCTAGCTACGGAAAAACACGTGGGTCTGTACTTCATAAGCTTTTAAAGGACATGTATAGCTGATGAAAGCAAGTTTTCATGAGTGTACTATTCACATAACCTGAAGCTATATTGGTCCCAAGGCAAACTAGTACAAGAAGTTCCGTTGGAGAATGTCAGAAGTGCAGGTTTTATGTGTAGGATATTTGTTTCAATTGTTGTCAAGGCTTAATCTACAAATGGGAATGCGTTTTTGTCTGAATTGAAGAGTTAGCAGCTAAACCTATAGATCTAATCTATTTCCTCCGAAAGAGAAATTTATCTATTAATGAGGTTTAATTTTATGGAGTTAATAAGATGAATAATTTTTCAGAAGAAAAAACAAAAAAGAAAATCCAATCCAGCACAGCAGCTGCTTGTTGGGAAAGGACTAGACGTGGGAGACGCATGGAGGGGGAAGTCTCGGCAACAGTTAGCCGGAAAAGTGAAGATTCATCGGCCTACGTTAACATGATATGATGACGAATGGGGCAGGCCCAGGGGCAGGGGCAGGGACAGGGAGAGCGCCAGGGTGCGGGGCCCGAGTCTGGCTCTGGCTCTGGCTTGCGTCGTGATCACTTGAATTCATTCATCGTCTTCGAAACCAATTAAGGATGCTACAGCTGCAGCTACTCATCTGCACACATGCCCTGCGCCCTGTTTCTCATCTCTTCTGTCACCTTCATCAAATCAAACCAAACAACTTGGTCAAACTCCAGACACATTTCAGTGCTTCTTGTCTTCCTCCCCTCGCCCGTCATACTGTATACATATATACATATATATAGGTGGAAAATGAAGGAAGAACTCGACTTCGGTTTTGTTATAAATAGGTGGAAAATAAATAAACTCAAGTTCAGTTTTGTTTAAACCTTGTTCATAACACAATGAAGTCAAACTTAAATAAAATTTCAAACTCAATATATAATTTAAATAAAATATAATTTACTTATTACTCAATCTGACTTGACTCAATTTTAATTTTTTTTTCTCTTGATTTGACCTACCAACTCTAGCTCAATTAATTTTAAACCATATTTCTTTTAATTTAAATCTGAATAAAATATTAAATTTGATAGACATTTAAAAAAAAAAACATCATGAGTACTTTACGACTAACTCGGTTTTTTCACTTTTTTTACCAAAATTTATTCACATAATACTTAGATAAATGTACCTCATTGGCTGGATTGGAATCAAGTTGATCTTATAGATAACGACAGGCCAATGAAAATTTATCACATCCACATGAAAGACCGTTTCTATTAAAAAAATAAAAAGGAAAAAAGAAATTTGACTGCTAATAATTCTGAAAAAGACGATATATATATATATAGAGAGAGAGAGAGAGAGAGAGAGAGAGAGAGAGAGAGAGAGAGAGAGAGAGAGAGAGAGAGAGAGAGAGAGAGAGAGTTTATGTGTAGCTAATATTGTTATTTATTACTAGGATGTAATGTTACCGAGTGGTTATAATAAACTATTATTATTATTATCCAATGAAGATTCACCGAATCATAATGTTGAACCTTTTCTACCTATAGTTCTTCAACCTTGGAGGAAATTCGAAAATGTTATTTTATGAGTACTTCCCAAACCACCAAGATGTCAAGTTTCCAATGATGTATAGATAGAGGAAACAAAAGATTTTTTTGAAAGATGCCGACCCTTCAAATTTACTGCACAGTATCCATTTTGTGGCCAACAAAAAATGGCAATTTCATATTATGTGAGCATAGAATTAAATACTGTAATATACAGTGCTGTAAACTGTTTAACATAGATAAATGATATGTGACATAAATTTTTTCACATTTTATTATTTTTCATACAAAATGTCACAGTATTTCACAGTATTTTACATATCAGTAACTTTTTATATGTTTTTTTGTTAATAAAACTGTGATACATTACAAAAATCGTGAGGAACATATCATGATATTCTATATTTTGCAGGCATTTATGAGATTTTTTTTGGCCATTTTACATTAAAATATCATACATAAATATATAAATTAGTAAAATATTATTAATACACATATTTTAACATAAATATTTACTTTTATTTTTTGGATACTTTTTCTTTTACTTTTTTTTTTTTTTTTTGTTTGGGTATTAGAAAATATATTGTTATTATTAAAGCGTTTTTTCTTTTTGTCTCTTGTATTAATAAATTAGTTTTTTTTTTGCTAATTAATATTTATTTTGCTCTATATATAATATTTTTTATGTCTTTTGTATAAAAAAATATCTTCTATAATATATATTTTGTTTCTATTTGAAAAATTATGATGAGAAAAATTAAAATACATATAAAAATGTGCAAAAAAATTTTATTTAATTTATTTCATCTTAAAATAATATTGTAACTTTTATTTTTCTAAAAAACAGTAATGATATATAGAGTGATATACCATGCAATATACATTAAACATGTGGGTGCGGTGTACTTGGTGGTAACAGTATTTAACATGTACAATAATATATATAAAAAGGAATAACAAGCAGTTGCGAACATGATTCTTGGGAAAAAAACACCCGAACTACAACACTTAAGTAGAATTAATTTAATCAGAATGGTGGGTATGGGTAGCTCATTTCAATTTAATATTTCTAATAACTAAACTCTCTGTGTTTGACTAAATAATGAATTATTTAATATATTATTTTCATTTTTAGTGGTTATTCACTCAACTTGTATATACACTCAAACTCTACACTTAAGATACCTAAAAAGTATTTCTAAAACATTTTCTAAAAAATTAAGTATTTTTATTGATTTTCTCTTTTACTGGGCTAGTTACAGAAAAAAATCATAAAAAATTATTTATTCTACAAAAGAATGTTTATTTAAATGATTATTAGATAAATATAGAGTATTAAATTTTAAATGACATTAATTTTAAATAAAAATAGTAAAAAAATAATGTATTAAACAATAAATTATTAAATGTGAGGCAACATTATTCATTCACTTTATGTTCATTATTATCCTTTGCAACCATTCTTAGCTTCGGCTTCTTAACCTAGCCGCAACGTCTGCCCCTTCCCCCACCTTGTTTTTTGTGTATCAGGTTATAAAATTTAGGCCTGGTCAATTAATGTTTTACCGTTGTACCACTCAATTATCCTCAATTATTTTTATTATTTTTTTCTTTCTCCACAAAATACCTTTATTGCTATAAGTAGAATCACTCTCTGGTTTATCTGACACTTTATGAAAGATAAATCTCTAAGTTACTTATTTTTAAAATTGGTGGTTAAGAGAAAATTTGTGAGCAAGTGGGGTGTGAAAAATGCTGAGACTATGATTAAATGTTTACAAGTAATAGATTGAGATAATCATATACTATTTCTTTTAGTTATCTTATCATTTATCTAATGTGTTTTCCGATTATTTATGAGTTATATCTTTGGGATTATTCTAATTCACCAAAAAAATTTTAGCTGAATGGATTCTCTTACCTTTTTCAGTGTTGCAGGATGTGTAGTCTTTTATTGGCCAGTTCATATATCTCTATTATTCTTTAATGTCATATTTTATTGGTTTATAAGATATCATTTAACTCACTAATAATTAGAATAAAGTACTATTTTATTAAAAAAAATGTTAATTTTACGATTAGGGATGGGATAATGTAAATCGAGAGGATATCTTCGATACCAACAAGCAACAAGTTTATTTATTTCTATTTTGTAGAAATGAATCTAGCTACCCACAAACGCATTACGTCCATACCATTTTTTCTGCTCAAAATCTATTCATTATATAGCTTAATAGAATCAATTATAAGCTAAAATTTGAACTCTAAAGTATAACCATTACGTGATATGATACTTTCTCCGTTCAAAAATGTTTGTTACTTTTTCTAGTTTCTTATGTCTAAAATGTTAATTATTTTTACATGTTTATACAGCATCTTTGAAATTTTTCCATTCTCCACAAAGTAATTCACATATGTGAATCTATAAAATAAAAAAAAATCACATATGTGAATGTTTCTAAAACAAGAGAGAAGAATCGTGCAAATTAATTTGGACTAAATCTAAACTTTCTTGATTAATCAAATTTTGCTTTTGAAATATGCATTATTATGCATAGTTTTGAATTTTTCATTTAAATTTACTACTATATATCATATCTAAATTTTCTTAAAGATTCACAAGTAATTGTATTATTTTTCAGTATTAATTTTAAAAATTGTACTTTAATATACATATATATCTCAACATTCATAGTTTAAAAAAATAATAAAAATATTTTAAAATGAATGACGTAATTTTTGTACCAAGGGGCTAACAGCCCATCCACCTAATTTGATTGTAATTAGAAATGGTAGTCAGGTGGGCAAATTGCATAAAGAATGGATATCCGTTTGTGACAGGGGTACATAGGTAAAAATACTCGCAACGGAGAGAAAATGATATCAAAATTCACCCATCTGGTGGATATGGTGAGTGACAAGTAAAGGGTATTTGTGAATGATAAATCTTTTTTGTTTACGTGTTAAACCTAATTTTGAGGCACTGCACTACATTTTCATATTATAATTTAAGTTGACTGTGTGTATCCATAATCATACGCAGACAATATGCATATGTAAGTTGATTGTTGTTAATGTTGGATAATGGATATTATATGGATAATGGCTTTTATTGTGTACTTTGTCATGTTTAATTTGTATTGGATGTTAATCTCATGTAATGTAGCAAATATATATGGATGTTTTATATTTTACTTTTATGAAGTGTTGCGTTCTATTAACGGCGGCTTATTACACAAGTATACTAATGTAGAGATAGCATGCAGGTCATGGAGCTGGTGAGATTTTTTACCCATTAACAAATACCCACAAAATGGCTAGTAAGGAAACATCTGCAAACTCAAGCATCGTGAAAGAGATATTCATACCCAATCCGCCATACTGTAATCCCTAAGTATAACTAATTATATATATATATATAAAGTAGGACAATCTCTAGGGAGGTTTTAGTATTTCCCTCAATTAACATCTCCATTGATTGCCACATGATTTTTTTTACAATTTTTTTTTATTTTTGAATGAACTATCTACTATGAGATGAAAAATGGAAATCCAAAGTTACCCGTAATTAAAATTAACAGAACTTTAACATTCATAATTAACTTTAATGAAACGATGCATTTAGTGTATCCCACATCACTTTTAACAGGTAGGTTTATATTGTAATCACATAAATTGTGATAATTAAGAGATCTTAATTAAGGAAATTATGTCATCAAATAGGCAATTAGGTTGTACAAAATAATTAAGGAAACGTATATATAATTATTTAATGCCCATTTGCAAATTAGAAAAAGGAGAGCCAATAATAAACGCATTATTTTGAATCGGAAAAGGAAAAAAAATTCAAATTGCAGCCAAAATTAAAAAATTCTTTCCCACGTTATAGTGCAATTAAGAGTAAAATTACACCCAAAATTACACATTACTATGTAATTAACAAATATGTATTTACATTTGCCATATATAAAAGTCAAATGGTAGTCAAAACTAAGAAGTATAAAAAATCAAGTTTTCATACATATAGATACAACAATAGTATAAAACTCATACTTAACATAATTTCAGTTATAAAGTAAAACAATTGTTGTTTATTTATTCCTATACAAATAGCACAAAACATGTGATTTCTTGGGAATGGTTGTTCTTTGCTGAAATGGTTTTGGTAGTGGTCAACGGTGAACCAAGGCAAAAATTAGAGAAAAAAATACCAAAATGAAATAAAAACAAGGCAAAGAAAAAATTAAAAGAAATCATTTGAGAAAAATAAAAACAAAACCAGAACAAAGAAGAAACAGATCTACGAGAAAAGTACCAAACTAAAAAAGCAACATGTATGACATAAAGACCGTGAGCTAGACCTTGCAAGGAAAATAAAAAAAGAACTTAAAAATAAATAAAGGTAAAAATGGAAACAAAGTAAAGATCAAAGAAGAACTAAAACAAAAAAATACAACATAAAAATAACTTAAACAATAAAAAGAAAAAAGGGAGGACACTGACATTGTCTTTAACACATTACATGCTGATCGGTCAACAATGCACCAACTCACCGTTGTTCATGCAAGCAAAAGAAAAAAAACATGTTGAATAATAGATCTAGGCCATTAAGATCTAACTATATCTGGCTGCAGGGGGAGCCGTTAACGACCATCGCACATGGCGGCTATTAGGCTTCATAGAAATCCTAGGAGACAAAAAAAAAAGATACCTGAAAAAAAAAAGAGTAAAAATGATGGAAGAGGTGTCTCAGGTGGGTTTAAATGGGGAGAAAAATGGCATTGTAGCCCCCTAGATTTCTATGTTAGTTACAAATGGTCCACATGGTTATATAATTTTCCATTACAGCCCATGCATTTGTTTTTCTTACCCTAACTTCATTCATGTTATAAAGGTAATGAGTTTAAAGTGTTGGACATGATCCAATCGTCAAGTTTTCCTTCTATTTTTTTATTATTGTGGGCCAACATTGGCCCATATTTTTTAATGGGTCCGATCCAATTATCATTTTTCCATTTCTTTTCTAAGTTTTTTGGTCTAGCCCAACAATGCCGATTAATATGGCATTTTTAAAATATTAAATAAATAACATTAAAACATACTATAGAAATTAAAAAAATTAGATATGAAAAATAAAATATAATTAAGTGTATGAATACATAATTACGCTGTAAGGGAAAATGAATTTTCTTTGTAAAATAGTATATAAATTTGAAAAAATTAAGTATAATAAATGAAAAAACTTAAAAAATAAATTAATTAAATAATTTTTTCATAAACTATTATTAGACAATTAGCGACTTAAGTAACTATTATTATGTAGATATAGTATTAACTTCCAAATGCTATTTATTCTACATGAAGTGAAAGTAAAAATACTACATTTTCAAAGTTGCTCCTTTTTTTTCTTTTATTATATACAAAATTTCAACCCCTAAGAAGTTTAGTCTTAATTACCTCTAAGTGCTTAAAATTATAAACTTTGTAATTTAATGTCTCAAACTTTGTTTTCTTACAAACATGAGTCTGCACATTTAAAAACTTAATAGTGTTAAAGGGACAAAGTGCTCTATAATCAATACTTTGAAGACCAATTTTTCTCAAGTCATTGTACAAGGATGAAAATGCCAAAGTCAGCATAATTCTATGAACCAAAAGTATATTATTGTAGTATATTATAGTATATTTGGTGGATAAAAACCTTTTATTGAATTTTATATAGTATATTGTAGTAGTTCTAGAATATAAGTTTCTGTGGATTTTTTGTTATTAATTATGCTAAGTTATTGCAAATCATAATGAATGAGGGGAAAAAAATTAATTGACAAGCTTCTTCAAATAGTTTATATGTCAATTTGATTAGTGTATTATAAATAGGTTAACGGGATAAATATCTTTTCCTACTTGCTACCATGTGGAGATGTTGGTCATAGAAGCTACCTAATCTTGTACAGGTGGTAGAGAATATTTGTATGATTATAATGGTTTTGTAGCATGCCAAGTTCAATTCCAATATAAAACATGGTTCGATTATTCTAATAAACTTAAAGTTACCTTATTTTTTATCAAGATGATTTAGGTAAATTGGATTTTTATCAATTGGACCAAGCTATTTGTGTTTTTGTAAATACAAGTCATGTTATTTTCTAATTTTAAGAGAATTCTAAATGGGTTAACTGAGTTTATCTAAATTTGGGCTCACTTATTGAGTTTATTATGGTAAAAATATTTTAGTGAATTTGATAGCATAATATTGCAGTTTTTTTGGATATACAATATAAGTTTGTAACAATTTTTTTTTTCATCTAGATTATTGTATATCATTATTAATGATACAAAAGAAAAATCCTATTGATAATTTTTTTTCAATAGATTTATATCAATCATAATAATTTATACTATTTGGGCACGTTAACAGGATAAAAATCTTGTCATTCCCACTATCTTAATACATTTTATTTTTTAAGTTTATTTGTACTTTAAAAATGTTGAACTCAAAATATAACATTCTTATGATTCATGTTATTTTTTACTAATTTTTTAAAACAAAACAATTACTGCACTTTCTTTCCATGTTCCTACCTTTTTGGATTTCATGATAATGCTGAATATTTAAACTAGTTGACTTTTCAAAACAATAATAACACTGCATTGTCTATGTGTACTTTTTCTACAACAGAACTAACACATTGAGGTAAGAGAACAATTAACTCAATAATAGACATATGAGTTTTTTATTTATTTAGAATGTAATACCAGCACTAATTAAGGCCAGGCGCCTGGTGTGACAGATCCACATCTTCATACATCCATTTTCTAATGCATTAAACACGACAATTTCTATGCTTCATATCTGGACAAAGTCATCAATTAATAGGTGACTTGAGTAGTTGGTTTCCCTTTTTATATGTAATTAACCACTTCTTTTTTGTATATGCAATTAACTATACTACCCTTCCAACTTATAATGATGGACAGAGTTTAAATTTATTGTGTCCCAAAATAAATTATAATTATATGCAAAAATATCAAATTTGCTACTAATGTTTTGGGTTGGACGTAGATATGTTACAATAGTTTTTTTTTTCAATCTCCTACTAATGTTTTAAAATTGGCCAAATATGCCACTTAAGTTTCAAACTAAGAGTGAATATGCTACTAGCCATTAAAAAGCTAACGAAAAACATTAAAAATAAAAAATTTTAATTTAGGGTGATAATGCGAATTTTAACAAACTTCAAAAACTTTTTATAATTAGATTTTCTTTATTTCTCTCAATTATTTCTCTCAAATGCCAGTAGAGAAACTAGACAGCAAAGATAGAGGAATGACGGTGACAGGGCTGGGGTATTGGTGACAGAGATAGCGATATAGCTAAAATGTTGATGGCAGAGATCATGCCATTTTTTGGAAAAAATCTCAAAGATCATGATATTTCTTAAAATATGCATAATAATCCCAAGATTTGAAAATATGTTATCTTTACCATTTTCTGTTATTTTCTAACCAGCAGCAGCACATTCGACCCATTTTAAAACAATAGTCGGAGATTGAGTAAAAAAAAAATTATAGTGGCATATTCGCTTCCTACCCAAAACATTAGTGGCAAATTTAATATTTCTGCCGATAACTTTCTTACTTATGTATGCTTTTTTTTTTTTTTAATTTTACTCATGTTATTAAGTTATTTAGAATAAAATCTTTTTAGTTATATTTGTTTATTTTAATTAGGGGCTTTTGTGATACAACATTATTAGTGTTTACAAAAAATATATATATACACATACGTATCAATCATTTTGAGATAAAGGGAACACTATATAAAGGGATAAAATTCACTGTGGGTCACCTAGCTTATTTTTGTGTTCAAATTGGGTACCCTATATTTAAGTTGTCCTAACAAGATACCTATCCTCTTTATACACATCCTATTCAAATACTTTCCGTCACTTTTTTCATTAAATTGGATGGAAAATGCTAACCTGTCATTAAATAACAATAAAATAAATTTAAAATAACAATTTTGGCCCTTAAACTTATAATTCTAAACTTAAACCTTTACTTTCTACCACAATGACAGTTGAAACTCTCTCCAAGGCCGCCAAACACCGACACCCATCTCAATACCCTCATTCACCACCCCTTTTCTCTAAGCCACCACTAGAACTTCATTCCCAAAATTTGAAAATGCCACAGATTTTGCTAAAAACAACAAGCTCTGGGTACCAAGTCAATTGTGCACATCTGTACAGCAAGAAAGAAAAGGATCTGGAGATTCACTCTACAAGGTCATCTATGGCAACTTTCTCCATATTCCATTCCCAGACAACATCTTTAATAGTGCATACTCAATCGAGGCCACTTGCCACGCACAAAGCTCGACGATGTCTACAAAGAGATCCACCGGGTCATGACTAGCCCGGATGCATGTACATTTGATACGAATGTGTCACCAGTGATAAGTACAGGGTGAAAAATTATAAGCTTGTTGAGATCATCCAAGGGATTGAGAGTGCAATGCCTTGTCAGGGCTGAGAAGTATCTGGACATCAAGTGACAGTGAGGTTTCGAAGTAGTGAAAAAGAAAGATATGGCGGGGCCTCCGACGGAACAGGGGGAAAAGGGAAATGAGTGAACGAGGACTAATGGTGAAGTAAGGGGAGATGAGAGAATGAGGAGTGACGATAACAAGGAGGAGATGAGTGAGTTCGATTCCAAGGTTTCTGAGCAAAACCTAGGAATTGGATTGAGAATGACAAAATAAAGGCACTGAAACTGGGCAACGACAGTGGTCGTGTCAAGTCCATTAATTTGGGTAGAGGTAACCGTGGCAACTATGGCCCTAGTAGTGGCTATGGAGCCGGCAGTTGATTGGGCATGATTCTTGAAGCAGGTGATGATGATTTAGAAGGGAAAGCAATGTGGGAAAAGAATGAGATCATAAACAGCAGATTTAGAATTTTGGAATTTAAAATTGTTGATAGGGCAAAGTTAAAGACTAGAATTGTTATTTAAAAATTTATTTTGATATTGTTTTTTACGACATCAACATTTTCCATCAGGCATAACACTAAAATTAACAGAAAGTGCATAGATAGGACACGCAATGAGGTGCAAGGTACCTCTTTAAAACAACATAAAGATCAGGTACCAATTTAGGACAAAAAAATAAACTAGCTAACCCCCGGTGAATTTTACCCCTATATATCTTTCATTTAATTATTTTTTAGAAAATTACTAAAACCCCTCTGAAATTTAGTTCCACATACAGTTTTGTCCCCTATTTTTTAGAAACCTACACTTACCCCCTTTATAACTTAACCGCGTTAATGACCATTAATACAGAAAATGAAAAACACCTGACTTAGCCCTTCCACCACTCATCCATAGAAATTTTACCCCCCAACTTCTTCTGCATCTAAAGAAAAACAAGAATACAAAAAAGAACCAAAAAAATAAACAATAAAACTAATTAAAAGGAAAAAGGAAGCCCAATTCATCGGTTCATCTGAAACGAACCAACCAGAAACATGGCCTTATCCTCCTTCCATAACCAAGCCCACATCAGGCCGAAGCGGCAGGCGACGGCGTAGTTCGGTGACGGGGGCGTCGACGCAGGAATAGGCGGAGGAGAGGGGAGTCATCTGGGTTCAAGCACCTTTTCCGTGCGAAGAATGGTTTCGTGAAATGACGTGGCAGCATCTCAAGCCCGCTGGCGAAGGTGAAATCGTGAACTCCCGTCACCAATTTGGGTTGCTGAGGGCCGATCTGAAGTGGCCGATAGAATCGTCACACCTGTCTCTGCCGCCGCTCGTCACACCTATCTCGTAGTCACCCCCCGCACCTGCGGTTCGCTCCTCTATCTCCATTGATTTCACTCCAGTGGGACTTCGAATCCGCTGCTCTATCTCCATCGATTTCGCTCAAATCTGATCTTGTCTCGCCGAAAATTGGCTCAGTTTCACTCCTTCGATTTCGCTCGAATTGGCTCTGTTCCTGTTACAAGAAGAGCTAGAAGACGAGATGGTTCGGTTAACGAATGTTTTCGGATTGGCCTTCTGTTCTTCGAATCATTTTTTCCTTTGGAAATTCATTTCGGATGACCCATCTTCTTAGGTTTCATTTTCACGGTCCAGAGAAATCATGATACTATATTTGATTTGTGTTTTCATTCTAGGCTTTGATAATTTGGAGGGAGGGGATAGAACGGTAATGGATGTGATGATTTTTCTAGTTATTTTTTTCTCTCGTTTCCTGGTCACGAGCGACGGTGGCAGCAGAGGAAGAGGCCGATGAAAGGTGAATGGCACATTGGGGAGGGGATGGGAAGGGGCAACATCGTTAGAATCATAAGTTGGTGGCACAAAACTTTTATGGAAGAAGGTTAGGAGAGCAAAGTCAGGGATTTTACCTTTTTTATTAACAGTCATTAACGGAATTAGCTTGTAGGGGTACGTGTAGGTTTTTGAAAAATAAGAGATAAAACTGTAGGTTTGATCAAACCTCGGTGATTTTTTGTCATTTTTGCATTATTTTTTTTATATCTGTTAAATACTAATTGGTTTTGTTTATTTATATCAAATTTTTATTAAGTATATCAATAGGTTTCCAAAAGAGATGCTCCCTCTAGTATTGCAAGATACTTGAATTTTTTGAATTATAACAAAATTTGAGGAAATTTTTTTTTATACTTTAGCATAGAAGACAAATGAAGAATATTTTCACCTTTAATAAAGAGAGTAAAGTGATATGGAAAACCATCTAAAAAGAAATAATGTCAAGTGAAATGAGATAGTGAAAGCATATGCTAATATTCTTAAACAAATATTTGAACATTTAAAAAAAAACCATGAGCATTTGAATTTTTGAAATGCAAACAACACAAACTCTCCAAGTCAGATATTGGCTTTGTTTGGAAATAACGTCTAAAATTTGTTTTAAATGTCGGAATAAATTATCAATAATTGTTATAACTTTTTCAAACCTCTAATGCTAATAACTATTTGTCTCATTTGGAAGCATCCTTTATATTAGAGTTTTGGATAATTTAATTAATGGTTGAGATGATTTCGCTAAAGATAAAAGCTAAAAATTAGTTTTAAATAATTTTTTTAAAACTCTAATATTAATGGCTAATACTAATACTAAATGAGACCATCATTGTATCTATTTTTCAACCTGTAATGCCAAACGCTAACCATGTTTCCAGCCGAAGGCATTATAAGTGATGGATGGTGATGGATGACGAAGAGAGAAGATTTCAAGGCGAAAAAGAAGATATATAAAGGAGCACTTAACTAGCATATCTATGGAGTAATACATTGATAGGAATAATGGTAGCGATCACTAGAAATGAAAAGGATCCAAATCCAACTAGAATCACTTTTCATGCAAATCCACGGAAGAAACCATCTTAATCGGTTTCGATCGGTCCGCTTGGCCTTAATTTGGATCTTTCTCTTGCATTCCAATTGCATGAGCATCTCTTGCTCTAACTTCCAACTCAAGATTTTTCGTCCTGTGCGCGCTACCTGACAAGCCTGTCGTTTTTTATGCTTCAACTCCCAATATATATGAAATCATGCATCACCATTACTACTTGGATCTTAATTCGTACTTAACTTTTTAACTTTTCTTAAAGACAAAAACACACAAGGCCCTACTTAATGATGTCATCAAGTCCTTGAGCTAATAGCCGACACTTGACTGCAGCCAAACAGCCAGAGTTTCTACCCCTTTATTGGACTCATCTAAAACAGCAACTTTTAAATAGAAGACTAAATTTACTGTGTTAACCTAGTCATTTTCATCCTTGAACTATTATTCATGTCGACTCAGTTGCTGAACTATGAAAAGTTTATGAAAGTTTAACACTTTGCCTCTTGAGTCACTAAGCAGAGTGGCCCAATTAAAGGGGCAAACTGGGAAAGTTTTCATAGTTTGAGGGATGAGTTAACCGGAGTCATAGTTCACGGTGCAAAGTGTCTGAGCCAACAAAGTTCAAAAAGGTGAAAATATGATTTAGGCAAAAATAATGACTTGCAAGTACCCTCTCACGAAAAAATCATTAACATTCAGCTGAGCCCTCCTCAGCCTGTCATTGGTGAGGTTCCATGGTTTTGCCAATTTCCTTTAATCCACATGCTAATTGGTAAATCACAATGGCCTACAATTAAACAAATTCAGAGGAATTATTAAAGATTGGAGGTCGAAACCAAAGATCATAAAAGCATGTTCATGTTCCGTGCTAAACAAGAAATTATGCATTCATCTCCATCCTTCCAAGTTTAATTGCTGTGGAAGGAGAAATTTCTATGTTAAAATCACAACCAGAGTGAGGTAAGGACTTGAGTGACTGTATAGAGTTACCAATCAGGCATGTCTTTCTATTGGAAGAAGGCCGCCGCCTCGGCCTAACGTGCTTACGTGTTCTTTCCACATGTGTATACTTGCTAGCTGAGTTCTGTTGTATCAATCTCTACCTGTTAGGAGTCCGTTGCTACCAAGAAATTACTTTTGTACCGAGAGAGAGAGAGAGAGGTTCAGCTAACTTTTGCAAAAAGGGCAATAATAAAAAAGGCTCGTAATGAGGAGTTTAAAGGCATCCTCTTCAATTTCTTAATTAACTATGGAATAGTATTAACAACTACTTTTTGGATGTTAAATCGAAACAATGGCTATGGAGCCGTTAATTTTGTAGGTAACATCAATAACTTCACCTTCCATAACTTTAGTAGACCCTGGATCCTTTACACCGGGGCTACTGACAACATAGTCTCTTAAAAAGAATTCATAAATAATCTAAAACCCAATGCTAGTCGACCCATACATTTACCTAATGGAAGTGTTGAAATCAAGACAAAACCGATATCTCCTCTCTTGGCCATGACTTAAACCTTAAGAATGTCCTTTTTGCAGCCAATTTTAAGTGCAACATAATTTCTGCAAATTTGTTGCAATTTTCTTTCCTAATTCTGTCTTGCAAGCCTTGCTACGAGAAAGCTTATTGGAGTGGCCAAGTAGGAAGTGGACTATATTATTTTAGGATGGATGAACAAGAAAAAACAGTGCTGGTAGCAAACATAGCAAGAGTTTCCATCGACTTGTGGCACCAGAGACTTAGTCATCCCTCTAAGGATCGGTTGACAACTATTTCACTTTTATCTTCTTTAAGTTCAGAAAATAACTACAAAGAGTGTATGACTTGTCCATTAGCCAAGTCCACTAAATCTCTGTTTCCCATAAGCAATAATAATTAAACAAGTGTTTCATTTGAGTTGGTACATGTTGATGTATGGGGACTATATCATGCACCTTTCACTAATGGATGTCATTACTTTTTACCATAGTAGATGATTTTACTATAATTGTTTTGACATATTGATGAAGCATAAGAGCGATGCATGCAATGCTTAAGGAGTTTTACTATTTTGTCAACAACCAATTTGGTCTCAAAGTCAAGCATGTGAGGAGTGATAACATTTTAGAGTTTATTGAAGGGTTAATGAGTAGCTTTTTCAAATCAAATGACATGTCTAGAGACACCCTAACAAAACAGAGTGGTGAAAAGGAAATATAGAGATATCTTGAAAGTAGCTTGAGCCACAAGACTACAGGCCAACCTACATATAGAATTATGGGGGAATGCATCTTGACAGCCACTTACATAATCAATCAACATCATTCTTAAACCTTAAGAATAGAACACTTTACGAAGCTCTTTTCGTTCAACCACCCACATCTGAGAACCCTTGTGTCCTTGATTACCTCTATTATGCAATAAATACACTACACTCAAAAGACAAGTTCAAACTCTATGAGGTACATTACTTCTGACAAGCAGCCAATTAACTTGTTTACTGAAGCACTCAATTATGATCAGTTTCATGCATTTGCAAGCAAGCTTGGGATTTCTTTCCTACATGCTCGAGCTTGGGGGGTATTGGAAGAAGGCCGCCACCTCGGACTCACGTGCTTACGTGTTTCTTCCCACACGTGTATATTGCAGGTTTTAGGATGAGTATTAATTGCTTGATGGCTGAATTCTGTTGTCTCAATCTCTACCTTTAGGATTCTGATGTTACCAGGAAAATTTTGTACCAAGCTGTATACACGTGAGCCCTTTCTACCAGTGGTCACTCGCCAGGATGAATGCAAAAACATTCCTTTTTCGCTTCCTGATGAAGTTAGTTTGATTGCAGCTTAAAAGTCCGCATTCCAAACAAGACGACTGCCGTTTTCATCAGAATATTAGTGAGAAAATTACAAAATAAAAGAAAAAAAGGGCAACTATCACATTGCTATTCTTCTTTTGTTGAACTCGCAAACATAACTACTTTTTTCAAATGCAACAGTGATAAAAACAATTTACATTTTGCATCTTGGTGGCACCAATTCAGCTGTTTTCCTACCTGAGCTGCCAAGTCTACAACTCCGAGTGTTCCAGCAAGTCATCTAATCTTGCTCCCTAAATTTGCTTAACCTGAGTATGGCTTGAAGTCTCACCTGATCATGTGTTTCAAAGCACCAAGAGCACTTAACCATTAGCATCAATCCACCGGATAATTAGGAGCCACAGCTAAGATCCTGTTATCTCGGGCTGACCGCCTAGCACCTTCGCCATCCACTTCCCTACTGTCATCTATTACTATCAGATAGCCTTCTCTCCTAATGAGTCTCTGCAATGGTCACGAACTTGATGAGATATGTACTGTCCACATATGGAATAAAAATGGTCAAGGATCTGCAGTTTTACCTCAATGAGCGATCTAATTAATTTAATCTCCTTCTCCACTTCTGCTGTGGAACTGTAGTTGTTTTTCTCATTCTGCTGGTCAACATACCACCTGATCAACTCAGCCTGGCTCATTCCAGCCAGCTCACTCCCTGCACACATTTTTTTTGGAGAATATAATTGCAAGAAAATAAGCTCTTTTAGTACTGTTCATGGCTGTATAAGAGGCTTGCAGTTGTACAGTAAACACAATTGCAGCATGTGCCTTGCCCTGCTATCAGATTGCTCCATTCTCACATGAGGAAGATTCAGTGCAAAGTGAAACGGGAAATTTTGTCTTTCGGATACACTGTATGGGACTACAGGAAGGGCGAGATGTCACCCAGCCCAAGAACTAGGTTCAAATGGTAAGTTTTCGTGACAAGATCATCACCTATATCCAGATGCAAGAACTCAACCTTATTATTTCATTAATTAAAATAAACAAGCAAATAAAATACCTTGCATTACAGCCTCTTCATGCTGCCGTAGACGCATGATAAGTGCCTGAGTAACCCTCTGAAAATATTCCTCAGAAATAACGTATTTTTCCTTTCGTTGATGGGTAGCTGGCTCTCCATTTTCTGAAAGTGATTTTAATCCATGAAACTCCTCTTATAAGCAAAACATACATAAGATTTAACTAGAATAGTCTGATATTATCAACCTGTTGTTCCTAAAGTGGGCTCCTGAGAAGTGTTTCTTGGTTGATCGTCTTGAACAGAATTATTGTCCCCATCCCCATTTGCTTCTTCAAACTCTGATAAATCAATCGCACTTGATTCCACACTGATTGCGTAGACAAAAGATTTTTTAGAGATTATGGATATTCAAGGAGCATTTGGGACGGGGGGAATGGGAAGAATCATTGTACAACTACTTTATCATATATTTAGAAACTATAATATCAGTAGTGCTATGTCCTCAGATCACTGAGGAGGGCAGGATTGGGTATCTATCAAGAGATTGAAACATCAATCACGCCATCTTGCCTGATTATTGATGTCTTCAGCAATCTTACAGCTAAGCGAACATGACTTGGTTGCACCTGTAGATAAATATCTACTTTTAATAGTATTAAAAATGTGGGAAAAGAAGATTTGATGAATTCCAGAAAAAGGCACCTGAGTTTCCAAATAGCATCGAGCAATGGCCTCAGACAACCTTATTAATGCTTCAAGCTGCCTAACTGTCATGCGATAAGCAACTCTGCTTCCTGGAGTTGTATCTCCTTTCCGGAGGGCTACATAAGAATCCACCAATAGTTTCCTGGCTTCTGCTGTTAGCTGCATTGTTACTAGCATCTTAGAGGTCAAGTAGGAAAGCGAAAATCATAGGCATTTTTTTTTTCTTTTCAAGTTTGGGTAATAACCTTTGGCTTATAAGTTTTTGCATAAGCAATGTAACGCTTCAACTGTGCAGTTGAGAACGCAGGGGAAAGAGCCTCTTCATGCTTTTGGTGAACTCGCACAATGTGATGAGCAATATGGTAATCAACTTGATCATCAGGGTCATCAATCATCACATATACCAGGTCAAACCTTGAAAGAATTGCTGGAGGAAGAGCAACATTGTACTGGAAGAAGAAAACTATTGAAGTGATCAGTTCACAACGCAAAAAATGTGTAAATGTGAAGTAACTTGTCAAATTTAAAAGGACAAACGCCAAAAGCCAATCCTATGATTTAAGTTTGTATGAGAATGTTCACACCTTGAGAGGTTTCGATTTATCATAGCGACCTCCAGTAGGATTTGCAGCAGCTAGGATAGAAGTTCGGGCATTCAGTGTGGCCTGTATACCTGCTTTAGTAATGCTTATTGTTTGTTGTTCCATGGCTTCATGAATGGCAACCTTCATATCAAATTATCATCATAGAGACATGAACACACCATAAAGTGAAGCATGCTTGCAGCAGCCTTATGGGAAAGAAGATGGACAGTACCTGATCTCTGATATCCATCTTATCAAATTCATCAATGCAACAAATGCCATTGTCAGCAAGCATCAGTGCACCTGCCTGGATATTGAGTGGATCTAATTTATGAGGAAGTTTAACACAGCTTTTTTCAATGTTACACAGCACAAGGAATCAAAAAGATAACGTTAAAAGCAATTATTTTTCCTTCTGATTTTATTTCCTAAAATGGAACTTTTTCACCAGTTATCTCCTTCTTCCCCCTCCCTATCAGCACATGGATCCCTCATCAATTGACACCTAAGCTTTAAAGCTTAGGTGCACATTTTGTTCATTTGGTGCTCACGGCAAGGATAAGCTAGAAGCAAGTCACCTTAAACCAAAACCATTTGGGTCAGAAAGGACTAGCCATATGAAGAATAAAATCACAGGCAGGTGTTGTAAAAGGGCCACAATTATTGGACCAATATAAAGGGTCAAGTGCCATTGCTGACGGTTACAGTCCCTTGGTAGCTTAGGGGTGGTTGATAGTCCTAGTCATCCTTGCCATAACAGGCAGCCAGAACTTGTGCCCTCATTCTACTGGACTTTCCAGAAAGGAAAATGCCATGTAAATAAGCTGAGTCTCCCGTTAATCTCAGTTGTTGAACATAATTAGGAAAATTCAAATCAATAGACAGTTTACGTAACAAGTTATCTGCAAATCAGTTAAACGTCAGTATTATTAGGACAACAAGGGCTCAAGATCAAAATTTCAGCTGAAGTCCACTGGCAGCCATCTGATTGTCTTTTGTGGCAGTAGTATTAGAGAGGTGAAACAGACTTGGATATGCAATTCTTACTAGACAACAAGGCAGCAACATTAATGGGCAGGGGAAACTTAAAGAGTATGAAAACATGATGACGCCTAAAGAATTTGTGTGTGAAAAAACACATGGATCCAGATTGCAGTTAGGACACATTTCAGTTAAATAAAAGACTAGGATCAGCTAGAAATAAGTTACAATGTTATTGTTATACCTCAATACAGAATTCCCCAGTTTCTGGTTCCTTGGCTACAGTTGCAGTCAACCCAGCAGCAGAAGAAGATTTGCCAGATGTGTAGACAGATCTGGGAACAATACCTGATGTATACCTGCATGTAGCGGGAAGCTACATTTTAGTTACTCTACATGGATAGCTATAGCACCAAGAAAATGCACATGACAGTAATTACATACTTGAGGAACTGAGACTTTGCACAGCTAGGATCCCCAACTATACACACATTGATGTCCCCTCTCAAGCTGATGCCTTCATGGGTAAATTTGTGTACACCCCCCATCAACATCAGCAAGATTGCTCGCTTTATGTCTTGGTGGCCAAAAACAGTTGGAGCAATACTGTCAACAAGTTTATTGAAGAAGTCTGGTGTATTCCTCATTCTATCAATTTCAGCAATCTCTTCTTCCTATCAGATCAGATGAAACAAGGAATCAGGTCAGAATGATCGATGTTTCAGTCCAATAGTATGGTATTATGCTGCCTAATCATCTAGAATTCAAATGATATTATGACTAGTATGCTATTATAAACAAAGCAGATCTTAGCTTAACTTCAATTTTGTACATGGACTATTTTGAGCACAAAACTACTGAAATCACACGCTCAAAACATTGGCAACTAAACAAAATCAACAGGCACATTGTTGATGATATGGGAAAGAGAAAAGATAAGCATAACTGTAAACTGTCCGAGTAGAAGACACTAAAAAACACCAAGGGATGACGTACAAGAGTAAGATTGTTAAAGCAACAGGACTACAAAGACGAAAAGAAAAAAACTCAGAAACTGTGGACCATCAAGAACTAACTGTGAACTGCAGCACATCATCATCACTGTCTTTCTTTCTGTTCTTGATGTTGTCTTCCTTTCTGCCATCCAATATCTAAATGAAAGAAGTATCATTAATCACAGGTCAGTGTCTCCTCGTGGCATAAATATTTTTACTAACTTCCAACTACAAGACAATTGGCAACAAACCTGGACCGAGTTGGCAATAAAGGCTAGACGATATGAGAGGTCTCTGACTCCCAAAGCTCTAAGACCTTTAACACCTTCATGTCCACCAGTGGAGTTCTTGCGAGAAGAAGATTCTCTGCGGCATTCTGATCTCTCCCCAGGGGAGGCTAGTGCCAGTATGTCCGGTATCACAACCACTGTACCAGTAAAAATAACCCTGTAGACGCACAAATGGATGCCTGTGAGAGACAGAGAGAGGGGGAGGGGGAGAGAGGGAAGGGAGCAATTGGCAAAATTATCATACGTGTCACCAGCCCTAGCCTGTTCGACAATCTCATGGCGAAGGATGACATCCAATGATCTGGGTAAGGAACCAGCAGGTATCTCTTTGGATGTCTCCTGCATCCTGGCCCTCTGCCAATCAGCGAATTTGCTCTCTTGCCGTAGCAAAGCCCATTTTGTTCTGTTGGAACACGGGGTACCCATGCAGATTGTTGGCTGCAACAGAAAATAGTATCCAATCAAGAAATGCCAATAATAATACCAGTCAGGGTAATGCACGTTAATTCCAAAATTTTAGAAGCACAGAATAAAGTGGCAATCTCAGAGCCGCCCAACCTCTGTGTATTTGAACTGTTGTTCAACATTTTTTACAACAGTTCCACAGTCCAAACATTTGAATGTTCCTTGGAGGAGCTCCGGCCGGACCTCACTGGTGCGCGTGACAACTCCGGTCACTGAAACCAGCTTTCCAATTTCGGCAGTAGTCAATTCTCTAAGCCTGCAACTCTAAAGTCTTAGCTAACCCAATTCTTGCCCCCAAAATCAAATCAGCTTCTTACTTAGTAGAATGAATAAATCATACTAAAGAAATCAATTGAAAAAGGCACACCTCTTGATGTAAGGGATGTTAAAGAAGGCAACATTAATGTCCCTGTTCGGGTTATCATCAGGAAGGTGGGTGGGCTTCAGCTCCATCACAAACCTCTTGCAAGCGTTCTTCAGATACGGCTCAAATCTTGAGATGGAAACACGGAAAGCAGCGATTTAACATTTAAATCCACTCACTAGACAGGAAAGTTAAGCGAAATTTTCAGAAGCTCACCTCAAGTACTCGTCGGCAATGGCTTTCTGAAGAATGTCGCTGTGGAGCATGACGTGGGTGAAGTCGATGAACATAGTGGTCGACTCCTTATCGACCATCGCCTCGACCTCCGACTCATAATATGGCTCCCCTCTTTGAGGGTCCAATCTAAAGCTGTTCGATTTCCATTTTTATTTTCAGTACCAAGAAGATCTGTTAGATATGGTACAAAATAGCAGGAAAGAAATAATGAGGAATAGAAAAGAAGCAAAGAACCAGACCACTTGAGGAAATCAAGGAAGATATTCTCCACCCGAACCGCTTTCTCATCCACCGCGAATCCGCCGTAAGCGTCCATTTCCCTCCGGCGCGCTGGCTGACAAAACCCTAGCCAGACTCCTAATTCTCTTCCTCATGCGAGCCCGGGAAAAAGAATGGGGAAGAGATAGTCGCGGCGCGAACCTGGGTGGGCTCCACAGTGGATTCCCGCCAAAAAGGAAACGGACCATTTTGTAGTTTGGGCTCTCACGAATTTGGATGCGAGCCCATCAGCATGAATGGGTCAAGGAACTGTGAAAGTGACCCAATTTGTATATTCTGAATTACTGTTAAGACTCATTGTGATTGATGAGAGGTCCTAATCAAATGCTTAGGTAGGAAATATCATGATTTGGATAAGAAACAGTAGTACATAAGCTACTGATTAAAATTTAGAGTAATTAATAGTCGATCCTGTCTAATCAAGTAATCCACCAAAACGGCGTCATTGCTGGAGAGAGTTTTGTGCTCAAACGCTACGCTAGCTGCATCATTGTTGGTTTCTTGATTGGCAATACAAAGAGCAACATGAACCAAGTCTGTTTTTATTACTACATTTTTTATTTGATTAATATATAGGCAGTGGCAATGAACAAAATGAACCAGCTGGTGCTGGATAGAGTCAGGGGATAAAAGAAAAACTAATGAATGGTAAAAATAAAAAAGAGCGGTAATTAACAAAATTCACCGATGGGATGTTTGTATATGTAGGTAACTCAGGCAGGTGGAATCATATATAAATGTTGAAAAGAATGGAACAAATATAAAAAGAGAAAATTAATAGCTTAATATGTAAACCAATGATGTAAACCTCATATGAGACTAAATTAAAAAAAAAAAGCGTTGAAACAGAATAGAAGTAGTTTCCCACAAGCAGTTGTCACAAACAACCAGAAATTACGATCAAATCTAACTCATTGGATTTAAATACCTTGTGAATAACAATGTACTAGAAAAATAAATAAGTCTAAGACTTGAACCGTATATATAAATGTTAGAATGCTTCATGAAAATCGAAGACAAAACAGATTGAGCTTACCATATTTCAAAACTAATACGATGGAACACACTGGCTTGAAATATTGTTGATTCCCGAATAAAAACGAAGGTCACCGCTGCGCTATATATGCTGTGGCGTTATATGTAAATACTATAGAGTAAGGATCGATCGTAACAATAACGATAAATCAGTTGATACCATAACCTCATATAAATAGCATAAATCAGAAATAATTCAAAGTTATGGCCAACTCCGAATATTTTTTAGGTTAATTAATTAGCATAATTAGTTTATATATTTGAATTAAACTCTTTTGTAAATGCGATATGCCCTGATCGAATAAATAATTTAAGAACAACTATATTTAAAATAAAAACTGGTATGTACTATTTTTATAGGCACACGTAGAGCCAAACTAAATTTGTCAAGTAGCGTGATAAAAAGAAAATGTTTAAGTTCCAGGCTGGTTAGGAAGATTTGGGATTGACGGCGTGATTAGAGACCAGCGAGGCCATGTTAGAACTTAGAAGCCAACAAAGCAACAGCGCTGGTGTCACGTACTGGACTGGAGGCCACTCAAAATTGTCTTATTTCACTGGGGTTCCAACCTCATATTCTGCCACGTCTGATTCAGGAGACCACCAGCTGTCACCTGTATCAGAGGCCACTCGATTTTACTATCATTTTCAATTCAGCCACCCATTTTCACCTTGTTCGCTTTATTACTATTAGTGTATCAGAAGCCCGATTTGTGGCGGTGCTCTAACCATAGAAAATGATAGGTTAGAAATTAGAAGCCAAAATCTAAGGTGATGTGACTTTTAGCTTAATGAAGAAGATATTTTTCCTCTTTAATTAGTTTTTTTTTTAGAAAAATCCTTTCAAAAGAGCTTTTCCATTAAGTTTAACAGAATGGTTTGATTGCAAATTCATTGATTTACATGATCTAACCAACAACTGATAGAACGTATAAGGACCACACGTGCATTTAATACCTTGCCTCTCTGCCCCACCACGTGGCTCACTTGTCAGCCATCTGACCCAACCAATGGACTTATTTACAGGAGGACCGCCATGTTGTTAAATAGTAGGCACCAACTAATTACAAGTGATAATGGAAAGGCGGTAATGTAATTACAAATTTACACAAAAATCTTACGAAATATTGTTGTTACAATTTAACTTGGAAAGGCAAACTGAATCCGCTACTTCAAGCTATTTTTATTGTTTATGTCAGGCTATTTACATTAAATAATTAATATGTCAAATAATATTATAGTTTTAAATTTTTAGTGAAATTCTTATACAGACAAATCATACCAATTAGAAAGTTTTTTCAACCAAAAACACTAACAATATAATTCTTATGAGATGGAGCATATTCAGTCAAATTATTTTTAAAATCTTTTCTACAAGTTACAATAAGAATTTCTCAAGATTAGGCCAACTAATGAAATGCATTATCCGGCATTTTGTTTCGGACTCATATGCCCTTCCTTGACGGACCTCCAATCAGACAAGCAAGCGCAGTGCTGAATTATTGCATGGCACAGTGCGTAATTTAGTGAAAACAAGGGGGCCATTTGGTTGGAGGTATGGCTATATGATGCTCTGTGGATCGATCAAGCTTTCAAATCATGTGTATGTGCCTTTATCTGTAGGCGAAGGTTGGCCGGAACAGAAGCTCCAAACAAGGTTTACTTGCTGACAGCCAGAGCGGAATTTAAGGAGACATGGCGGAGACGGAAGCAACGGCGCCGCAGAAACAAGTACTAACTGCCTAAGAGATATACATGTGTATGGACTTAGCTGATTAAGTTGATGATATTGTGTTGTAACCCTTTTGTTGTTTTGGAATCTGTAAGACCCTCGGGTGGCCAGGTACCTGGAAATCCAAGGTTCTTCCCAAGATCAGGAAGATTTTCGACAAGAACGGCACCAAGAAAGCTGCTGCAGCTGAGGCTTCTAAGTCCTTTGACAACTCCCAGGTAAGCCTTTACATACGTACGTGTGCATACTCGCTCATATATATGATACAGTTGTTTGGATACTGATAATTTCCATGTAAACATATATAGGAGGAGGTCAACAAGGAGTTTGAAGAGAAAAGGAGTGAGCTGCAGCCCAAACTAGCGGAAGTTTATGGAGCTTCTCCAGCTGCTATAAAGGTCATGACTCGTTTTTTTTTTTTTTTTTTTTTTTTTTGTTTTGGAGTAAATAGGATTATAAGGGTTATAGCTTCTTGAGAGTTTTTTATATTTTTTCTGCATATGTGTGATATAAATACTATATATAGTATATTTCAGTATTTATCGAGAGTTTGATTTGCTATTGGATTTGGAGCTAGCAGGCCTTGGTGAAGGAGCCAAAGGAGGCTGGATTAAAGAAGCACTCTCGCGATGTTCAAAAGTTCCTTGACGAGCTGGCCAAAATAGGTAAACCAGCAAGAATCGAAATATGTAGTGTTTTGCATATTTGTTTAATTTATACATATATATGAGACTATACCAATAATTAAGCAGTAGTATTATAATTTATAAGTAGCTGTATTTGACGGACGCAGGGTTCCCTGGATCGAAAGCTGTGAGCGAAGCATCATCCAAGTATGGAGCAGGATTGGTATCAGGACCAGTTGTGTTTATCCTAGAGAAGGTATCCTCGTTGGTGGTTGTCGAAGAGGAAGCACCGGCGCCGGGGGTAGAGACCGCGACGACTGTTTCGGCAGAAGAGACAACAACCACCCAGGAGATCAAGGAGGCAGCAGCGGAGGAGGAGAAGAAAGAAGAGGCAGAAGAGGCTAAAGAGGAAGCTGCACAGAAGGCAGCTCCCCAGGCGGCGGAAGCGGAGGAGCCACCCAAGGCGTGATGATCATGATATGGCAAGCTAGCAAGATTCCAAGTGTTTGTAAAATCCTCTTTAAATTTGGGTAAAACACTGTAAAGTTAATGTAAAAGTCCTCCAAGAAAAAGATGAGTTTTTCGTTATTCTTTTATTTTTATTTATCACTTAATTTCTGTCCATTGTAATCTCTGTATATAAGTTGCTTCAAAGCTTTCACGTCTATATTTTACATGTCATTGTTTTTTACTTCGTCCCTATGGTAAGGTGCATAACTTGAGAATTATTTTCCGAAAATATATTGTTTAAAAATGAATAATTTGTTCCCAGCCGTAGGTAAATTGGTGGGAACACACCAGCTTTGCGACTTACATAATCGTCTTGAGTTTAAGGCGCTCTACATCAATCATTCTCGAACTGACTTGCCTTAGGCCTCAGATCCTCTCATGCCACGCTTTTCCCCTCCCAATTCTCCTTCTCCTCGAACGGTTGAACCCACTCCAGCTCACGTGGCACCAAGCTGACCCACCTTGCCCGTGTCGCACTAACCCCGCCATTTTTGTCGTCGGCCACCGTGTCATCGTCACCAGCATTTATTCTGAATTTAAATCATCAGTCAAATTTACCTTTATGACTACCGAGTTCAATTAAGCACCTCCTCCTTTTAGCTCCCTCGTCAATTCTTTTGGCACTAATCCAATCTCTTTATAACTCTCCAAAGACTCGCGGTCGTCCAAATCCTAAAATTTCACAATTTTGCATGCTCTCCTTCGAGTCATTGTAACAGATCACTCACTGTAATCAAATCGTGCCAACATTGGACAGCGTAGAAAGGCAAGTGCTCCAATAGTTGCGGATGTAGTGGCCTGACCATGTGTTAGGCTGGACTCTGGAGAATCAAGGACGGAAAATATAATGCCATTGACAATCTGTTTACCGTGGTACATGGAGGGGTACAAAAAAAATGGGATTCCCCTACTTTGCTCTCTTAACTCTCTTACAACTCCACTCTCTACTATGCTAACTCTTGTAAAATAAATAAACAAATAAATAGTTTACTTGCCTCCGCTTGAGAATAATTTTTGTGATTAGCGCGTAAAATCTTTGGATAATTTATTAATAATAAAGATGAAATTAGCTTTTTCTAAGATTAATGCCAATGGGGGCTTTTTATAAATATCTAATAGAAATAAAATAGAAACGGTGGTTTGACACTAAACTTTTTTCGGATTTCATTTGTAAACATTAACTTCTAGCTTTAAAATTTCAACTAATTTAACTTTTCACTGCAACAAATTTAGGTTATAGTGATCGGGAATGGTGACCATTTGAAAAGTGGCTATGAAGTCGGTCGCCCAGACAGTGGCAAAAAAAATGGGACTAACTTTTAAGCGACCATCTTAGCCACCGTTTTTTAGGGCCCCATATTTCGTTCGCTAGACAGTCGCTGAGTGAAAAGCCGGATAGTTACTTAATTTTAAGTTTTTTAAGTTAAAATAAACATTTTGGAACTATAAGAACTAAGTTGACAAGCGCTAGATAGAATCAGCTAAATTTGTAACACGATAATAAGTTTGGGGACCAAGATTGTATATTAACCCTATAAGTTATATAAAGTTGTAAATGCAACTTGTTCTTTTATTTGCCTCCATGAGCGTTTTGTCTGCCGTTTCTCTTCGCCAAACCCTAGCCAAATCCAGTGTCAACCGCTGCCACCTCAAGTGATTTCCGTCCGCCGTCCACAGTAGCTTAAATGAGCTGTTTACATGGTTTGATTCCTATTTTATTTCTCTTTTAACTTTTCTCAAAAAATTATTTTCAAATTCCATATAGATTTTACTAGATTTTGAGTTAAAGTTTAATGTCTTAACCGTTTCTTGTGTTTTATGGTTGTAGGTTAGTTTTCAAAGTATGGTCTTTTGGAGAAAATTGTTCACGAGATGGAAAGGAGTGCAGATCCATCGGTGATGGTCTCACCGGAACGATTTTTGGCCACCGTCTATGGCGGCCCTCGAGGGTGATTACATGGTTCGATTCAAAATTTTCTCATCTTTAACTTTTCCTAAAAAACCATCTTAAAATTTCTTTTCAATTTTTATATATCTTGAGTTAAAGTTCAATCTTCTTAATTATTTCTTTTTATATTTTTTGCTTTTAGACTGTTTTTCTGGCTATGAACCTTTGAAAAAAGTTGTTCGTGGTGTGGAGACCGTCGACGTCCCTTGGTTTTAGTGGCTCTTCCGGTTCGCCTACTTTGTCGGCGCCAAAAGATCTCCTAGTCTTCAAAGAACTTCTGAAAATGTGGAATAAATTTTAAAAGATTTGAATTAATTAATTAATTTTTTTAAATTGATGTTAAATTTAAATTTAATTTTGGATATATATATATATATATATATATATATTAAATTTCAATTTGGGTTTAATCGCAAGATAGTCATCATCCCCTTATTTTTTATTCGGTCACTAGACAGTGGTCACTCCCTAACGACTAGGGTTTTTACGACCGTTTAGCTACCGACTCTTTCTATCACCTAAAAGTAAGTTTAGCGACTATTCGACCACCAAAATATCGGTCACTATAAATGAGTTTTATTGTGGTGTTTATATCAAGGTCTGTACTCTTGAATTAAAGTTTGTGCTCCTGATAAAAAAAACAAATCAATCTTGAAGAAAGAGCGCAACATATCTCTTTAAACCTACTTTGTCTTTTTCTCCAAAAAAAAAAGAAGGAAAGGAAGAAACAGGTAACAGAGTTTCCACTGACCCTTTTGCTCAATAGCAATTCAAGAAAGTTGAAACTAAAAATTGTAAGCAAGTATAGTACAGAACTCTAGTAAAGCGTTTTCTTTCTGAAATTGTTTAGTGCTGTAGAATTTGACTTAGATGAGTATTAGTGTTAATTTTTTATCTCCTAATCGACTTATCATCAATTATTCCTTAAATTCTAGCTTTAAAATCAAGTGCATTATTATACTGTGATTACAATTAAAATGGGTTAACAAGGAAAATGGCTTAGCTGTATTACCAATGATTGATGATAATGACTTTGCAATAATGAAGGCTGCATCGAATTTGAGACAAATTCGTCCTACAAGTCACAAGACTCACAACAACTCTAAAATTACCACTTACCTAGCAAAACAAGAAAAGTCCAGCACAAAGTTTTTTATCCCTAAATTTCCAAACTATTTCGCACACAACATCAGATTTAAAATGTGAACCTGCACATTAAGTTTTACCTTCTAAACTTTACAATTTCGTAGACCTTAATTAGTGATTTGCCTCGCTTTTGTAACATAAATATAACTCTAGGAGAGGATTCTACTATTATTATCTTTCTCTTCAGCTTTAGATATATACAGAATTAGCCACGGATGGGATTTAGAAAGTTTTTATCATTTGAGTTTAATTAACCATTACGAAAGTAATCTTTCCTCCTCTCTACTTCATTTTTTTTTTTTATTATTTACAACCCATAAAATTAAAGTCTTGAAAGTTTATATGAATCTTGACCACTAATGGACTTATCCTAACATCAACTTAAACTCATGAGTATACTTCTGGATATAAGGAGGTTGTCAAAAAGTGTGGTGATGAGATAGGTTGTTTGGTTTCGCAAATTCTTTTCTAATATCTAGGCTTGTCAGTCGGTGCTAATCCCCTTTCAAAAGAAACGTGACCTTGTTATTGAGAGATTTAAATGGTGCTTAGTGAGGTAGAAAACTTCTTTCAACTCGAGAACAGGGATGGTTGTACTAGTAAAATTTGTCCTTAATGATCTTTCACTTTATTATCTTTCTTTATTTCAGATTCTTACAAGTGCAGTGAGGGAAATGGAAAAAATTCCAAGAATTTTTTTTTAGGAAAATGATATTAGAAGCTAACCACAATGGATTAGGCCATTAGGGCACAATGTCAAAGAACAAGTATTGCAGAGGCTTAGGCATTGATCCAATTAAGCATCGAAATAATGCCTTATTGTGCAAGTAGATTTGAAGATACGACAACAAGCAAAATTTAGTTTGGCGTCAGCTAGTTGATGTGAAATATGGCAACACTCCTCACAACTTTACTATTTAGAAGGACTCGGACGTCTTTTTTTCACCAATTTGGAAACGCTTATGTTAGATTTCGAATAGCCCGAGTACCGAGGTGGAAGTGATGAGGAGACACTTGATTTACTCTATTGAAGACAATCGTAATACAAGATTCTAGGGGGATCAATGGATTGAGGAAGTTGTTCTGAATTCAGAATTTTCAAGGATTTTTAGTTTAACCGTCAAAAAGTTGGGTTCGGTTGTTGATTCTGGTTGTTGGATAGATGGTTCTTGGTAGTTGAATATTCAGCCTTGAAGGAAATTGTTTGATTGGGAAGGGGCTTTCTTTAAGCAATTCAAGACATTGCCAAATTCCAAAATTCTAGCTGCTAATTTAAAAACCAGTTCGTGTGGTCATTCAAACCTACAGGTAAATTATCTACTAAGTCGTTCTACAAAGAAATGGAAATTTTTTCTTGTGCCCCAAATGCATTTTCTAAGCTCTCTGTAGAAAAGTAAAATTTCCCCCAAACTGCCAATCTTCTGCTGACAATTGTTTTAACGGAAAATTGCAACAAGGTAACTCCTCTATCTTCATCATATCATTTGTGTGGAAGAAGTTCTTTGTCCATGTGCATTAATTCCATGGAATCTGTGGAGCACTTGTTCATTCATTAATTGTAGTTTTGCTGGTGCTATTTGGTGCCAAATTCTGAACTGTTGGAACATGCTATGGCTGACTCCCCCTGACTTAAGAGCCTTGTTTGATTGGTGTTTAGTTGCAATGGGTTTAACTTACAACAAGTAGATTTTTTTACTAACTTTTTTGTCAGCACTTCGTACATTATGACAGGTGTGAAACAAATTAGCCTTTGATGTGAAATCACCAAGTTTTATAACACAAACTTTTGACTTAATCAAGGTACGGGTAGGTTACTAAGCAAAAAACAGGTTGGTCTTATTGTTTGTTCTTAATTTTGGACGTTCTGGTGAATATTCAATTTGTAAGAGTGGGGGAGTCAAGGTTGAAGCATTTGGTTAACAAAGAGCAGAGAAACCCGTTGCAAGAAGAGATTAAATTCAATATGGATGGTTCTGCTTGTGGTAAGCCTGGCCCCAAAGCGATTGGAGATATCCTACACAATCATTTTTCTTCAATCCTCCTAGTGTTTTTAAAACTGATTAGGGTTGTGGATTCCAATATGGTGAAACTTATAGCTATAAGATAGGCTTTGAGATTAGTTTGTAGAATGAAGGAGCTAACTTACCTTAAAATATGGATCAAAAGTGACTCATCCAACATTGTATATTAGGTTTTTAGTCCACATTGCAAGTCATGGAGAATGAGGAGCATTTTTGCTGAAATTGATTGTTGCCTAGTGTCAATTAATGACTGTTCAGTGGTTCATATCTTCAGAGAGTGCAATGCAGAGGTGGACAGCTCAGCTAAAGACTGAGTCAGTTGCACATCACCTATGGCACTATGGTTTCCTTGCAATTTTTTTTGGCTTTAAATCGGCCAAATTAACATGTTTTTCTTTAAAAGGTGATATCCAAATGACTTTTGCCATGAAAGTTAGTTAAAATTACATCAAGCCCTTTCTTCTAAAATCTTGAAAAATTTGCACCTCCATTGGCCACTATCACCCTCATCAGCATCACCTAGCTCCAGCTTAGGACTAGAAATCGTTGTACTCATCGTTAGAAAGCTTCATTTGAGACCGACCCATAGTGATGGAAATATATTCGAGCCGACGAAAATCTCCAACCAGGTTTAAAAAGATCACTTTGAAAGGCATAAACTGGCGATTGCAGTTGGGTTATCATCATTTGATGGAGCAGACGTCGTAGGAAGCAAGGTCACCGCCTTAAAGGTGAGTCGGCAGTGAGCAAGGTCGGCGGAACAGGTCTGAGAACTTTTGGCCTGAATCAATGGTGTTCCGCCCTAATTAAGATCCCTAATCGCTCAGATCTCTATCCTTCCTACCAACCCGCTGAGTCTCTTGTAGTCAGTTCCCTGTCGATGGCTATAAAGAAAGTGATGCCGATGCATCGTGCTAAAGATTTCCTCAGACTCAGGGGAAGAATTTTTGCTAGTAAAGTCGTAATTAACCCCAACTTTAGGATCTAATGAGAGTGAACTACTAGAGACCTACTAAAAAAAGTGGGTCCAGTTCAATTAAAACATTAACTCCATCAAATTAAAGCAAAACGAACAGGCAATTGGTTTGTGCAACTTATGGTCACAGTTTTAGTTTTGAGTTTGCCCTATTGGTTGATGTCCTCTGATTGTTGTACTCAAGTCGAGCTTGTATTGTTGAAATCTATATTCTTTGTATTTCCTTAATAAATTCATCTTTTTTTAACAAAAAAAACTTAATCCCACTTTATTTTGCTCCAAAACAACCTTCTACATAAATAATAAATCTAAAAACTATCTATTTTATTTAAAATTCAATGATAATCATTAACACTTTTGCCAAAGGTTTCAATTAAGCTCATGTTTAAAAATAAGTTTGACTATGGATGTTTTTTTTTTTTGTAAACGACACATAAGTATCAATATTTGCAAATGATAAGTCAACTTTCATAGTTTTTAAGTATTAGTTTTCTGGAAAAAAAAATGAACAATAATTAATATAAAAAATTAATTAAATTTAATTTCAAAAAGTGAATATGACTATCTTACCATCAATCTAAGTTGTATAATCATTTTATTTTAGGTCATCACTCCTGTTCTTGTACTTCTGCTTCGGTTCTCAAATACCATTTTTACGTTTATAACCTTTTTACTTATTTAAATTTTAAAAAATGATATTTTCTCGCTTTCACTATCCGCTCCCACTTTCAATATGTTTTCTACATCTTAGCCATCAAATTGAAATTAGTGGTGGGCAACGGGCTAACCCGCTCCAACTATGCCTGGGTCTAGGTCTAGGCTGGGATTTTTTCAAAAAAAATATTTTTTTAAAAGAAAATAAGTTTGAATTACTTTTTTTTTAATGAAAACACTACCATCGGTGTAACTTTTATTAATTAAAAAGTTAAATGACACTTATAATTAACTGGAACATCTCTTACAAGAGAAAATGACAAAGTGGTTTACTAAATTATTATTATTACTTACAAGAATGAGTTTTACTGAGTTATTATTATGATATGATGTAAATGGTGAAGTAGTCAAAATTTAAAATTTGAACCTCTCATATATACTAAAACATTCCTAAAAGTTGAACTATATACCAGAGGAAAGAGTTTTACTTTAACAGTGAACCAAGTATTAACATAAACGATAAAAACAAAAGAAGGGTGAGTAATGGGCCACATTTAGCAGATCTTTAAAACCAATTACTCAATTTTTTATAGTTTTTTTGCCCATTATTATTTTTCATCTAGATTCCTTGAGTCTCTCCTACTTTTTTGGCATGACTAGAAAACAGACTTTGTTATTTCTCTGTTGACTTGTTACTAATCGTTGAAGTGGATAAAATGGTAATTTAAGATTAAAAAAAGAGGTAAATTGGAGCTGTTGGAAAGCCGTAAAATGTAATTTGCTCACACTTTACAAAATTTTAAATATATCGTTCAAGCAAACTAGGCGGGGCCTATCGGCACTGGGCCCAGGCTCCAAGTCGAGCTAGGCCGTGCTAGGCCTACACAACACCTTCTCTTCCCAGGCCCATAATCGGCCCACCTCTACCTGTGCTCTCCTTACTCTCCTTAGGCTGGGCCGAGCCTGACCTTGACTGGGTTGGGCCAGGTCGGCTCGATTCACTGTCCATCTCTACTTGAAATTGACTAATTGAATAATGCTTGAGAGACAAATATGTCCTTCCATTTAGAAGCCCGGTGGGTTGAATTGGCCTGATCCCATGGGAACATAAAAAATACGAGAAAAAAATAAAAGCTAAGCTTTATTTTGGGTAAAAGTATCAAATTTGCCACTCATGTTCAGGTCATGGCTCAAATTTGTATCTATAGTTTTTTTTTCCCACATTCCCATTAATGTTTTAAAATTAGCTTAAATATGCTACTAAAGTTTCAGATTGAGGATGAATATGTCACTGCCGTAAAAAAAGTTAACAGAAAATGTTAAAAAATAATAAATTTTAAAATTTTAGGGTGATAATGCAAGTTTTAACAAATTTCAAATATCTTATGTAATTAATTTTTTTTCTCTCTCTCAAACGACGTCTACTACCGCTGCTTTCTGAAGCTTTTCTGGTCACTGTCTGCAACAACTAATGATAATAAAATTTCCAGCTTTTTCTTCTCTTATCCCCACTGTTGAAACCCAATTTTCGTCCGACTATTGAAAATAAAAAAATTTTAAAAAAATTTAAAATTAATTATTATTAATTAATTAATTAAAAGAAAAAAAGAGAGAGAAAAAAAATAAAAGAGAAAAAATTAAATTAAATAGTTTAGGGGGGCATTTTTGTTTCGTCAGGTTAGATAGTAAATTTCTATATATATATGTAAAATATAAAAGGGAAAGTTTTTGACAAAAATAAGAAGTTTGGGGTAAATATGACAAAATTGAGAAGTTTGGAAAAAATATGACGAAATCTGGACATTCCGGGGAAATCTGGTAATTTTTGCATGTTTTGGGCCAAACAGTCAATTTTGGGCCAAATTGACAGAACAGACAAATTGGGGCCAATCAGTAATTTCGTGAAAAATATGGGACCATACCAGTAGTCAAAGAAAGATGAAGGACTAAAACTGTTAGTTTAACCAAATTATATTTTTAATATTTTTTTAATTAAATTTCGATTTTTTTTTAATTTTAAGGAATCCAGTGCTCATTACCCTATAAATAGGGGTCCAAAACTGCAAATAAATGAGAAGAAAATGAAGATTAGAGCTCCTAAATTAAAAAAAGTGAAAACTATAGCTTAGTCCCTGGCTCTCCTCTTTTCTCCCAAAAAATCCTAAATTTCTGTTGAGGCCCCCTCTCTCTCCGTTGATCACCGTTTTCTTTTCTTTCGAAACTCTCTCTCCTCTCACCATCACCGTTATCCACCCTTCCCCTCACCTCGCCGTCGCGTCGCCCTCCTCCGCCTTGCTCCTCCCTCCATTCGCCGGCCGTCGCCCCTCTCCCTCTCCTTTTCTTTCTCCTTCTCTCTTCTCCTTCCTCTCTTCCCTTTTCCCCGTCGCATCCTCTCTCCCACTTCGCCGTCGCGTCACCCTCTTCCGCCCAGCTTTGTCCTCCCTCGCCTTCCTTCTCTCTCCATCGCTACCCCCTCCTTCCTCCTCCTTGCCTTCGTCGCCGCCACCAGCCTCCCTCGCCGCCGTCGCCACCGTCTCTCCCTCTCCCCTCCTCCGCCTCGCCTCCCTCTCCCCTCTTCTACCGTTGCCCTTTCTCTCCCTCTCTCTCTCCATCTCAGCCCTCCTACCTCCCTTGCTCGCCGCACCGTCGCCGCCCTTGTTACGTCGCCACCGCCTCTACATCGCCGTTGTCACCGCCCTGCTTGCCGTCGCCCAGAAGTTTGAATTTTTCTCTGCTTGGATAAAACGCTTCTTTAATCCTTTATTTTTTTAACTTCATCCACATAAGTCACTAACCTTTTTTTTGTTATTGCAGAACTAACAATAAACTTTTGTGTGATTTATTTATTTGTTTTTTTTTATTTCTTTTTATTTTTTTTCTATGGAAGGTTATACCACTTATTTTTCTTTTAAGTGGATGGTCAAACGCCCTACTTTATTTATTTATTTATTTTTCTTTATTTATTTACTTTATGCACTTTTATTTTTTTAAGTGGATGGCTAAACGCCCCACTTTATTTATTTATTTATTTATTTACTTTTCTGCAATTATTTACTTTATTCACTTTTTATTTTTTTACGTAGATGGCTAAACGCCCTACTTTCTTTATGTATTTAATTTTCTACGTTTATTTACTTTATGCACTTTTTATTTTTTTAAGTGGATGGCTAAATGCTCTACTTTATTTATTTATTTAATTTTCTGCGTTTATTTACTTTATGCACCTTTTAGTTTTTTTACGTGGATGGCTAAACACCCACTTTCTTTATTTATTTAATTTTTTACATTTATTTACTTTATGCACTTTTTTATTTTTTTAAGTGGATGGCTAAACGTCCCACTTTCTTTATATATTTAATTTTCTACGTTTATTTACTTTATACACTTTTTATTTTTTTTAAGTAGACGGCCAAGCGCCCCACTTTTCTTTATTTATTTATTTTTCTACACTTTATTTATTTCTTTATTTATTTAATTTCTGTACTTTACTTATTTCTTTCTTTATTTACTTTTTTTCGCACTTTATTTTTATGTGTATGGTTAAACACCCCACCTTATTTACTTTTTTTATTTATTTATTTTTCCGCAATTTATTTTTATTTATGTGGATGATTAACCTTATTTTATTTATTTACCATTTTTTTTTCATGGTTGGCCTAGAGTCCCATCTTACTTCTCCATTTTATTTTTTTATTTATTTCTATTACAACAAAGCCTCCATCCTTTATTATTTGGAATATTAAAACACTTATCTTTTTTTTATTTCCTTTAAATAACAAAATTTAACCTTTTATTCCTTTTATCAAAAATAATTTTGTTATATAAAAAAAATCATAACTTGTTCGGATAATTTGATAAAAATTTATCACAAAAATTAATAATTAATTAAATAATTAATGATAAAATAAAAAAATCAAAATTTTCATTAAATTCCATATAAAAATTAAGTACCAAGATTAAAAAATCCATATTCAGATAATTCAACAGAATTTATGATTGATAGCCGAAGGGTTATCGCCTCTCTCAGTACATACATCCTGCCAATAGTATGGTCAGGAAACCTGGCGTTACCCGAAAGAAGCGATATCACGGACCTCGGAATGAGCGAAGTCAAATACCCCGAACTCAAGACTTCGGCTAGAACGTCAGGAATTTCAAGGATGCTACCGGCTCCCTCGGGGGAACAAACGGATTGCCTTCAGAGATGAAGAACCAGCTATTTCAAGCATGAGAGAATCTCCCCGAAGGCGGAACCCCCGAACCAGGGAACTCCCCGAACTACAGGCGTAATTCCCGAAGAAGGGCGTCCGTACCGAAGGACAACCTCGCGCGGAGAACCTCGGGAGTACGGCATGGGCATTTAAGGAAGCCTCTGACATGTCGCTCACATGCGTTACACGCCGCCTCGAAGAGTGGTCTGACGCGCCGACGCCGTCCAAGTTTTGTTACGACCTGTCTCGGTCCCAGACCCAAGGAGCCTAAAAACGGCTACCTGTCCCCTACGCCCGGAAGTACATATCGCATCCGACCGAACACGTGTCGTGATCTGAACGGGTTGGGCACCACAATAAATACCAGGAAACAAGCCCTGGCAAAGGATCCGGACCCCTCTCCCTGAGAAAACACGAACAGGCAAGACCACCTAGCCTCTTAGTGCTATTCCTTTATCTCCCCTCGAAACACTGACTTGGGTATCGGAGGCTCCTCCCCGGAAAAACACTCCGGGGACCTCCTGACCTCCTTTCTTCTGAGCATTTCAGGCACATCCCTCTGGGAAACCTTTGCTCCAGACGTCCTCCCTCACAGGAAGTCCCTCCCGAAGTTATAATGTCACCTGACGAAGATGCTACCGGGCATCAATGATATGGATTAATAATAAATTAAAATTTTAATAATAAATAAAAACTAAATTTTCATTAAATTCCATATCTGGGTGATTCAATAGAATCTATGGTTTGGAAATATCAAATTTATTATAAAAAAAATTATACAAATTAATTACCAAAATTTAGAAGTCCATATTAATTTAAAAATCTATATCTGGATGATTCAGTTAAAATTCCTGTTTTGAAAATTAATTGAAATTATTTTAAAAGCAAGCAAAACAAAATTAAAATCAACTAAAGTACCAATTTTGGGCGTTAGAATATAGTTATTTTAACGTAACCGTACTCGCAAACCCTCGAACTCTCGTTGATCATTTTTAGGTATCCAATCGACCTAGGTGAAACAAATTGGTGGCGACTCTCAAAAAACCCCCACATTGCCACACCCATGGATGAGATTCGAGATGAAAAGCTGTCTTCCTCCGCACAAAAATACTCCTTCTGCCATCTTTGATGCTTCCCTCTGTCATCTCCGATGCATTTTCTCCTCCCATTTCTTTTCACCGCTCCACCAGTGATGAAAACCAACCTTCGAAAATCTCTAACACAAAATACGAAACTAATGCTTCTAGAAACTTCAATTGTTACATTAAAGACTAAATCGGGAGAAATGCTCAAAATTTCATCAATTCCGATCCTGAAATCAATATAATGAAATGGTTGGTTGGATGCTTTACCTCTAACCCTTTACTGGTGCTCCTTCCTCAGTCTGACAGGATGTTACTGGAGGTGAGGTTAGACCGAATGCAATGTCGCCAGAGATAAGGCCGGAGAAATTTCTAGCATTGAAGTTAAGTCTAATTACCTATAACTCTTGTAGTTTTTTTAAAGTTACATAATCATCTTAAAATTTTAAAACTTCTTACTATTTATGTTTTCCATTATTTTTTAACGACAGTGGCATATTTGAGCCCATTTGAAAATATTAGTTGGAGATTGGGCAAAAAAAAATATATAGCGGCAAATTCGAGCCCTGACCTAAGCATTAGTGGCAATTTTGATACTTCTGCACTTTATTTCGCAATGGCAGCCGTTCAGAAACAGAACTAGCGGAGTTGCTCGGGAGAGGAGCTCGTTCGTTAAACAGCCAACGATGCAGTAGAATTTTGCTGCTCAAGCGCTGAGCTCGTCGAGTCCTGATGTAAAAAATCATGGGGATGGAGAATGATGCAGAGATGGAGGGTTTTAGGCTCTGTATCGATGAAATCTCCTGTAAAGTTAACAAGGTGCGAGGCTCTCCTTCAATTAGGAAACCTATGTTAGCTACTACTTTTTTTATGCTTCGTCGCCCCAAGAAATGGACTTGGCTTTGGTTTTCAATCTTTTGCTGCTTTTAAGGATTCCTAATTGTACGAATCAAGTCAAGAAATTCTATGAGAATCTCAAGATTCAGTTTCTTGGATAATAGTTTCAATTTCCACAGCAATTGCTCAGCATTGAGTGGACCAAAAGGCAGGGTTTAAACCCACTAGTATGTAATTTGTGATTTTCAATTTGTTCTTGACGTTGCTCCTTGACTAGCTTTAGTTTTAGAGTAGCTAATTTGATTTATGAATAATAAAACTTCTTAATCCAAGGCTCTAGCTAAAGTAGTTTATTAATGAGAAAATTATGTGCTTAAGTATGCACACTTTTACTCTTCTACCAGGTTGGTGAGGCAAATTAGACTCTTGCGCATAATCGTGTTTACCACAACCCACCCCCAAAAAAAAGAACCAAGTAACTGGATCTTTCCTTCCAAATCTTGTATTGTACACCAGTTAAGCAAATTGTTTTAGAGATAACTTCTGAGTAGCAGTTGCCTTCAATATTTGTCTATTTGAACTTCCAAAATAGCCAGAAAATTTTTCAACTAGAAATATTTCGTATTTTTACCCTTAAGAACAGTTAATATGGATAAATAAAAAATCATGCACAAGCTATATGAAATATAGAAGATGCTCATATTCGTTGGCACTGCCCTCACCACCATTTTGGAAGCTTGCCTGTCATTTCTGTCTCAGCCTCTCCACCCTGGAGATCTCTCGACCACAAGCTCACAAGAGCAGATTATGTGAGCACAAATGACCAAAATTAAATTCCATTGATCTCTCAAGTCTCAACCACGAGGTTGCAGGGGCAAAAAGCCGTGCCAACATCCTACCATGGTGACTTCTCAACCATGAGCATGTGATTAAGAGGTCTCTGTGTTTTGAAGTGCACAAAGTTACAATTTTTCTCTTGTGAGCTCACGGTCATGAGGACAGATATGAAAATTATGTGAAACGTTTTCCTGATTGAAGAAATACGTATTCAGATTTTGATGTTATGTTCAATATGCAGCTCGAGGACAGAGTCAACGAAGTTGAACAATTCTATTCCAAGGATAATGGGCAAGGAAATACTTCCAGATGCAGCTCTGCTAAGGAGAAAATCAAGGACAAACATGGCAATGAGAAGCAACAGCAAGATGCATTGCATTGTGAGATGGCCTCGGCAAAGAGAATGCAGGAGCTTATGCGTCAGTTTGCCTTGATTTTGCGCCAGGCAATTCTAAATATTTCACTGTCATCTCTGTGTTTGAGTTGCATTTTAGTCTTGACTGGAGCATGTACCAATTAGTCCTTTGATTACCTTTCTGTAGCTCTTAGTATTCATGTGCCCTGTTGACCACTAACACACACTGAACAGCCCCCCAGAACCTACACAAACTGAGAAAAGGGAGATAGAATGCCCTCTTAAATTGCTTTGTAGTACAACTAATAATGAGGCTTTTCATGTTATTCCAATTTTGGCATTTTTATTTTCAGATTACTCAGCACAAGTGGGCACATCCTTTTATGCATCCTGTTGATGTTGAAGGCCTTGGTTTGCATGACTATTATGAGGTAAGGACATTCGAACTTGTGTACATTTGCTAATATGACAAACTTAATACATTTCTGTCTCATTCGTTAGGTGATCTTCTCCATATTCTGCCAGCACTTCCCTTTAAGCTTTCCAACTCATACACTTTTTTGTCCATGGTGTCAATTTCAGATTATTGAGAAGCCAATGGATTTTAGTACAATTAAAAACAAGATGGAGGCTAAGGATGGTAGTGGTTACAAAAATGTACGAGAAATTTATGCTGATGTTAGGTTGGTTTTTAAGAATGCAATGAAGTACAATGATGAAAGGCATGATGTCCATATAATGGCCAAAACTTTGTTAGAAAAATTCGAAGAAAAGTGGTTGCTGCTTTTACCAAAAGTTGCTGAAGAGGTAAGTTGTGCATGTGTGTTGCTTTAGTGCTTGGCTCCTTCATCTGGGATTCTGGTTTTATTTCTCTGGTGCTGCCAGAAGGGTAGGATGCTCTTGGATAATTTGCGCACATATAAAGGTTGTTTTGTTCATTAATTCCTTGCAGGAAAAAAGACACATAGAGGAGGAAGAAAAGGTCCAGTCAGATATGAAGTTTACACAGGAAGCTGCTCGTGCTAGAATGGCCAAGGAAGTAAGTCATGAGGTATGTCTTCTCTCTAAACACACAGTGATAAGGTGTCTGATCTTTACAAACGAATATATAAGAAACCTGTCAATTGTTTTATTCTTCTGCCTTAGGCCCTTAGTTTTGTTTATATTCAGCAAACTAGGTAATTTCATTATGTAACTGCTTTTATTGATTGGAGTTTTTTTCCTCAGCTTCATGAACTTGATTTGCAATTGGAGAACCTAAGGCAGTTGGTTATTCAGAGGGCTAGGTTTGTGAAAATATATTCTTTTTGTGTTTATATCTGTTTCTTCTTGTCCTTCCATTTGATTTTTAACTGGCAAACACATTGGTGGGTAGCATGGAAGGAGCGAATGAATTGTTGGATGTATTAGATATTCAATTTTCAAAATGCATATGATTCAAAGGGGGTGTGTTTATTCTGGTTGCATAAGCATATGCATAAATGGACCATGCTAGGCAATGCTTGGGCATATGAGCACTGAGCTTAAGACAATGTGTTCCTCTAGATGTTATTTCCAAGCCCAGAATGGCATCAGCAGGTTGTTTGCAAGTTGCAACTTTTCCTCCATCTGAAGTAAGCGAGAACCGTTACTTATTGTGAAAAATGTATAAGGCATCTAAAATCAACAGCTAAAATTCATAGCACCAGAGTCAACACTAATTGATCATGGTTTTAAGCTTTCCTGAGATAGAAATTCGGATATGGTAATTGGCAGATTGAAGTTATTGCTCCCAAATATAATCTTGAATAGGAGGCATCAAATTGAGACACTTGTGTGCTATTTTCTTACCCTGCCATTGACCTCGCGTACCTGAACTTGTTTATTGCTTTTCCTCTAGAAATAAGGAAATTTATTTGGATTGCATGCTCCGTTGGTTACATCATGGCAGGAAAATGTCTACTGAAGAGAAGAAGAAACTTGGTACAGCTCTGACTAGATTATCTCCAGAAGATCTTGATAAGGCACTGGACATTGTTGCCAGCAACAACCCAGGGTTCCAACCAACAGCCCAAGAAGTGGACCTTGACATAGATGCCCAGGTTAAAACCCTTTTCATACTGCGTGCTTCTTCAAGTTTGCAGCTACTTGTTAGGAATATTTATTTGCCATTACGTTATCTTCATTGCTTTCTTGAATCTGCAGAGTGAACTGACATTGTGGAGATTAAAGGCTTTTGTGCAAGACAGGCTAAAGCTTGCAGGAAAATGTTCAGAGAGCGTGGAGGGTAGCCACAAAAATAACAATGAGAACAAGAGCAACCCAAAACGGAAGAGAGACATATCTGATGCTCTCACGAAGAACACTATTAAGAAGGCCAAGAAGGTTCCCTAGATCATGACCCATCATTGCAACTTGCGGCTGTAGAACTGTAATTCCCAGATGGCAGAAGCTTGACTACTAGTAATTTTAGGTTCGTGCTGGAGTTCTGGAAACAAAATTTGTGAAGGTTGGATTTTTTTACGCTTGATTAGGCAGGTGGATTCTTAGTTTCCTTGTGTACATATGGAACAGAAGTTTACAGGTCGGCTGCTGGTATCCGAGAAGTATATACTAGTTCTAATCGGCACTTTAACAAGCTTCTTTCAATTGCATTCCCGACACTTCCATTTTGCAACCAACATGGGAATCCAATTGACCTAGTGACATCTATTATCATTTCGCAGTGACATTGAATCTTATAGGTGTCAAGTCGGTTTGTAATTAAGGCTTTCTAAAAGGCAAATTTTTATGTGTACCCAGTGTATGCCATACACCCACACCAAGCTTTCAGATTTTGAGCATTCTAGTCCTAAAGTTTGTTTTCTATTTTGTTTCTTTGATTCAAGAATTAATCAAACTTTTAAAGTTTTTCTCCTAATAATAATTAAAGATTATTGTTAAGATCCTTTTAGACTATCACCCAAGTCGCATAACAATTGTAAGATCCATTGTTAAAGTGGAAATGTAGTAAAATTGCGTAAAACATTAACAAATAATTGGTAAAGACATTAACACTAATTGATAATTATTGATATATAAAATCTTTAAAAATTTGACTAGGTCTACTTCAAAGAGATAAGAGGAAGACGAAATTATGGAGCATAGAAAAATGAAGAATTCACAAGCTATATTAATTAGAGATATTGAAAATAAATTAGGAAATTGAAATATTCATAAAATGGATAAATGAGATGTTTATCAAAAGGGAATTTTTTATCTCAGAATGACTTATGTCATTAAAACGGTAGAAAAAACTATTCCAATAATAGAAGAAGACCATAAATTTAAACTGTTTTCAAAATACATAATTAAGGATCAGTGTTTAATTGTGCAACTTGCTTTTAACTAGCGTTTCTTTTGCAGTTTTTCTTTCTTTATTTTTTTTAACTTTCCTATTTTCATTTTTCTGTGCCATTTATTTATTTATTTTTCATTTTACCTTGTCATATTTTTTTTCTTTTCTCTAACTTCATGTTAATTAAACATATTAATTATTCCAAGTAACTTGTGGAGAGACTATTTTTCCTTTTTTTTATTATCCTCTTTTCTTCTTTTTCTACTCAACTTTGTTTACCATTTTCTTTTTAGCCCAGCCAAAATGTTCTTTCGTTTTCTTTTTCCAGCCCACAATAGGTTTTATTTTGTTTTTTTTTTCTTCTTACGATGTTTTTATGCTTTTTAATTATTGTTTCAAGGAATAATTACAATTTGCCCCTTAAGATTTAAGTGAAATTACACATTGCCCATTGTCTTTAATACAGTCCTATAGTAACTTTTGAAATCGTAATTTAGACATTACGATAACTATCTTTCAGTAATTTTAATCTGTATAGTATTTTTTTTTAATGGTTAACAAATATTTTAAATTATCAATTTTTTCTTTCTATATTTCTTTCAATTTTTAAGATAGAATTTTTTAAATTTCAATTAATGATAAAAAATACTATACAAATTGAAATTGTTTGAATATGACAACCGTACAGTTTAAATTAAGATTTTAGAAATTACTATTAGACTGTATTAAAAAAACAGAGGGTAAAATGTATATTTTTGAAACAGAAGGGGCAAAGTATAATTTCAACTAAATAGAGGGTAAAATGTAATTAACCCTTGTTTCAATGATAATATTTTTCTAAGCACAAATAACTACAAGTAAAAAAATAAATAACTATTAGTAAAATAATGAATAGCTAGTTTATCTCAAAGAATAAGCACAAACTGATAAAAAACAAACAGTTGCTAATAAAAGAACAAATACCTACTGATAAAAGAATAAACAGCTCTGATAAAAGAACAAATAACTACTGATAAAATAATAACCACCACCAATAAAGAAACAGGCAATTAATTTATCAAAAAATAAGAATAAACTAATACAAGAACAAACAAATACTAATAAAAGAACAAATAATCATTGATAAAAGAACAGACAGCTAATTTATTTAAAGAACAAGTATAAATTAAAAACAAACAGCTACAGTTAAAAGAACAAATAAATAATGATAAGAGAACAAACAGCTAGTTTATCTAAAGAATAAGTAGAAATTGAAAAAAGAATATACAGCTGCTAGTAAAAGAAAAAAATAACTACTGATAAAAGAATAAATAACTACTAATAAAAAAACAAACAACTAATTTATCTAAAGAACAAGCACGAATTGATAAAAGAATAAACAACTACTCATAAAAAAAATAAATATTAACTAATAAATGAACATACAACTCGTTTGCTTAGAGAACAAGTAGGAATCAATGAAAGAATAAACAACTACTTACAAAAGAATAAAAAATTATTTATAAAAGAACAAACATCTACTAACAAAAGAACAATATGAATTGAAAAAATAATAATTAAGGTCTCAACTTTTTAGTGTTGACAGCTTAATTTCTTCTCTCTATCTTTTTTTTAGACTTTCTTCTGTTAAACTTCAAAAATTCTTAAAGGACATATAGAATGAAAGAACAAATTAGAGCAAAGAATGAAATCAGAAAAAAAACTCAAAATCAATGCAAACAATAAAATTATAAAATAAATTTCAAATCAAAGCAAACAACTGAAACCAGAGTAAAACTGAAATCTAAGTGAACAACTGAAATAATAGCAAACTAACGAAATAAAAGAATACATAAGTAAATGTAACCAATAGAAAAAAATAGTGTAAGAAAAAAAAAAGAGAAAATTTTTTGTTCCAAGAAGAAAGAAATGAGAAAAAGAGTGATAGAAAAGTGTCAAAGGGGTTGTTGCTTGATGAAAAATAAAACAAAAGAAAAAGAAAAGAAAAAAAGGAAAAAGTTAAAAAAATTAAAAAAAAAAAAACTTGTAGGATTTTTGTGACTCAATGTTGTGATTGACTGATTTGTAAAAGTATGAGTAAAATTGTCAATTTTTATATTATAGGATGATGACTTATGGTATAAGTCTTTCTAAAATTAACTAGGCCGAAATGATTGTGTCTTTTTTGCCTAAAAAATGATTTTGGTTATCATGCAATTAATAAAAAAGAAAAATATAAAATATAAAAAAGTGGGGCTTTCAGAGTCTAAAGTTATTAAAATCGCGATCCTGATCCTAACATAGAAAACATTGTCAAAATATTATATGATCGAAAACATGATAAGATCGTGGTATGATTGCGACTAGGATCGTAGGATTGAAAGATTCTACCGATTCTATATGAGTATTGATTTTTGTTGGGGGTAAATTGCATAAATGATCCATAACATTTAATTTTCATTCTGTTTTCATATCTAGTCTATTGAATGTTCTATTTAGATCCTAAACCTATTAAAAATGTCATATTTTGGTTTTAAATTCATTAAAATTATTTCTTTTTGGTCTCCAATTAGATGAAATTTGTTAACTCAAGTTAACTGTTTGATAACAACTTTTTAAAGAATAATTTAAATTATGCGGCAACTATCTTACTGTAAATTTAATATATATAATAATTATTTTTTTCATTTAATGGACATTCAAATTCTCAGTTTTTTCTTTCTGTAAATTGAACTTATTTTATTTAGGAATAGAAAACTGCTAATTTTAAATTATTTACTTACTGTAAAAAAATCATTCTACATTTTCAATCTATTGGAAGTCAATTACTAAATATTTAAATTATGGTAATTGTACTTTTTTTATTATTCAATAATGTGTTTGTTCATGAATTTCTTTCAGGCTTTTGTTGATTATTTTATTTATTATGTTGATGTATATTCTATTAAAATTTGAATTTTACTTGTATTATATAAATAATTATATTGTACAATTACTATAACACTTAAATTTTACTTGAATTTCTAATATAATTTGTCTTTTACATAAATTATATTATTTAGACAAAAAAATTTTAAACTTTTGATATAATCTTACAGTCTACATCCAATCTTACATGACAAAAAATAATCCTCGATAGGATTCTAATCGTAACAATCTTGTGACAAACATAGTTCATAAATAATTTCAAAATTGCTTATATTTTGTCCATGATGAACGCACACGCACTGCCCCAGCAACGTAAGTTGGTGTGGATAAAATAGACTCGGACACCATAAGAAAGAAACTACATAATGCTATGTAAGACATTCTGAACGGAAAAGCAAATAAATAAATATCTCCACAAAAATGGTAGCCACTAGCCACAAGCCTTAGTGACCTCATGTGGGCATAAAATTGAATCAATTTTCATAGTGCTATTCGTGTCTCTCATACTACTTAAACCGAACTAACTTATGGGGAAACTAATTTTATCTTAATTCGTTAGCTAATCTACCAATTCCCCCCCCCCCCCCCCCCCCAAAAAAAAGGGATTAAACAAAAAAGAAAACTGACTGCAGAGTACAGGAACTTACCAGCAAATGTAAATTGTGAATTGTACGTAAGAACTTAAAATCATTGAACAATATATTTTATTCGTATATATATGTTAGAAGTAATGTACGTAAAATTACTGGCCTTGTGTAAATTAAAAGCAATATATATACAACTTAGTATATTAAAATCTTTTCAGAAATATAAATAAACGCATTTATGGAATCTCAACAAACTCAGAAAAATGGCCACCATCGCTTATTGATGCTAAACATTATGACAAAATCTGATTCAACTTGTCAACCTGACTTAACCCACCCTGAATCCAAACGTGACTTGACATAATTTGACCAGAAAAAGTCAACAGCCCGAACCCACTTGCATCTGACTCGACCCTAAATCAAACCAAAATTAAATGAAACTTGATAAAACTCAAACTCAAATAACCTAATCCCGAAATGCCTAAATTTAAAATAACCTAAATCTGAGATTGATCTAACCGAACTCAAAATTATCTAATGACTAAACTCGACAATATCTGATTTTAACATAAACACTATACCTAACTCTAGCTTTTATCATGAACTCTAAATCAAAACTTTAACCATAAACATAAACCCAATTCCTTAAAACCCTAAATCTTTAATCTTAACCATAAATCTTTAATCCTAACACTAAACCCCTAAACCATAACCTTAAAACCTAAACGCTAAATTTTAACATTGAATCATAACCCTTAGCCTAAACCTTAACTTTCTTCTCCATCACCTTCCATATTTAGTAAGTATTATATTTGAGAGCTTTTATATTTAGTAACTTCTATTTTTCTTAAGGAATATTCATATTTAGTAAGTTTCATATTTGAGAATTTCATATTTAATAAGTCTTATATTTTGATTTTTTCAAAATAAGTAACTTTCATATTTAGTAAATTTAATGATCTAGGTAAGTAAATGTCAAAATTATAACATTGGTCCATAAACTTTTAAGTGAAGTGCAATAAAGTATATAAATTTTGAAGATTTTCATTTTTATCACCCATAATAATTACAAGATGGGTTCCTAAACCTTTTTTTTTTGCATTTTTACCCAAAAGTTTTAAAATTTTACAATTTAGTCACTAATATGCAATAACGAACTTGGGTTATATTTTGTAGAATTTTTTAGGTAAAAGTTGGAAATTGTAGCAAATTTATCAAAACATAATTAAAAAAATTTTATGATTTTTTTAATTAAACATACTAAAAGAAGGAAAATTAACCTAAATTAAATCACATAAAAAATTGAATTCTTTAATTTAAATTTTAACAACCGTAAAAAAAAATCAATCAGTTCAATCATTTTAACCTATACACTAGTAGTTTGAGTAAACCTGATTGCCAACTTGTATCTGACCCGAAACTTGAATAACCCAACCTAAAATTTAACTGAAATTAAAATACCCAGACGTATTTTAAACTCGAATCCGAATAAACCTGAAATTTGCTCAACCAAAATTAACGCAAACCCAAATAACTCGACCTAGACCCGAATTCATGCTGTCCCAATTAAAACCCAAACCTGAATAATCTAACCCAAACTTGACCTGACCCACCCAATTGCCATTCCTAGTCTTCCTACTAAACATTTGCAAACGGCGTTGTCAGAAACTTCGTCACATGACTCACACATGATGGTCAAAGGGGTTGATTGACTCATCTAACAAAGTTTAAAAGGTGAGTTGGATTGAGTTAAAGTTTAGGGGAAATGTATCCTCGTCAACCAAGTTCAAGAGATGAAGGGTATTTAGGCCTTTCTATATTTAAGAAGGCCGTTGCGTCGGACGGATGAGTTGTACGAGTATACGTTTAAGGGGGTTAATTGTTCCGGCTAATAAAGTCCAGGGGCCAAATTTTGCCCTACCTAATTCTCAGAAATTTCCTAGAACCGCCAGGACTCTCAACTCTCAACCTGTATACGAACGTTATTAGCGAGAAAAACTAACGATCAGCTTTCGTTTAACAGTGGCGACGGCAAGTAGGTTAACGGTCTAACTACAATGGAAGGAAGGCGAGCGAGACGATATAGACGGCGCCGTCTCCTCCCTATCCGCTCTAATGCCGGCTCCGGCACCAGCGCCGTCACCGGTTCCCGTGCCACCATTTCCTGTTGGTACTGCGACTTCAAAATAAGTTCGTTAAATCAGCCTATCTTTCGTTTTGGTCGAAAGCACGCCGCCGCTCTTCGGCGCTGGTTCTCCATCGGGATCGGCTTCAGCCTCATAGCTCTCTTTGGAGTCACTTTTGTCTGCTATTATCTCATATCTCCCAGTTTATGTACCTCCGGCGGCATCAAATTCATAATTCCTTTTGCTTGTTGCAGATGCTTATTGTGCTACTATTTCGTGGCTCCATCGCTTCTTCCAGCGCTTTGCTGTTCGGATTTTCCCCACTGGTGAGCGTTTCTATCTCGTTTTGTGGCCGATTCCTAAAGCATATAAGTAACGATGCTCATTTCCTAGCTTCAATGCAGGTTCCTGGTACGGGAGTATCGTTTGCCAATGCCGCATACTTGTTAATCTCCACTGTTCTTTCTGTCTCTTTCCATGAAATTGGCCACGCTGTTGCGGCTGCCAGGTCTCTGTTTTTTTTTTTTAATAATATACTGGATTAAACAGAATAAAACAAAAACTACCTCTCTAGGGTGGGTGTTACAAGCTCTTAAGTCTCAACGTTCTGAAACCCTAGCATCATATATGACAAAGTTACCAGGAAACCAGAACATCTGCGGATAATGAGGGAGGCTTCTGAAGACATTTGGGTCCCTTTGTTTGCAATTGAATCTGTTGCAGAGTTAGCTTCAAGGGAAACTCACTGAACTCTGCAGCCACTTGCATTCATCAAGAATAGGAGCCAATTCTATAGGAGGGCATTGAGATGAAGCTATCAACTGGATGAGTGATAACCACCAGGGAATCCATCTTAATAGTAAGAGGTGAAGCCTGGATGTGGATGGGCAGGTAGATTCCTTCCTTAAATGCCCATAACTCATCACAGAGTTTATCAGCCACTCCAGCTTGCCACATGAAACCAGCCTAAAGTTTGCTTTTGAATATTTCCACCAGTTCCTGCCATATTGCCACTCTGCTAACCCCTGTTTTGTCTGTGTTAAGTTTGAAGACTGATGCTTGGGTTTTGGTGTTTTTTGGCGCGGGGGGATGGTGTGTTTAATTATTCATTTCTTCAGTCTCCAGCATTTTGGCCTTTTTTACATGCCCAAGTTGAAATGTCTGTTTGTCCAAGTGGAGCAATGTACATGAATTAAAACTTTTACAAAAGTGATTCTACAAACTAAACTAGCTAATTTGGATTTAAGTGAACATTGACTGCAATTCTAGTCACTGCATTTAGCACAAAAATGTTCTTTAGAATTATGCATATGTTTAAGTTCTTTCTTTTTAGGTTAGTGATTCTGGAGAATACATTATGGGGTTCTGTAAATGTTTAATAGGAGAATCTGCTCTCAATGTTTGGCAGCCTTTTAACCTTCTACATAAAAAAGAAAATCGTAAGAGATATGTGCCTGCCTACTTTCTCATGTTTGGTAACATATAAATATTTGATTGAAACAGTGAGGGGATACAGATCGAGTACATAGCTGTTTTTCTTGCTATTCTGTTTCCCGGTGCTCTTGTTGCTTTTGAACATGATTTGCTGGAGTCGTTACCTCACCTTTCTGCTCTTCGTATATATTGCGCTGGCATTTGGCATAATGCAGTGGTAAGCTAAATTCAGTCTGTTGTGGCATCTGTTCTTTACTTTTAAAGCATCTCATTATCATCCTTGTCTTTGTAGTTCGCTGTAGTTTGTGGATTATTGCTGTTCTTTCTTCCCCTGCTCTTGTTTCCATTCTATATTCATGCTGAAAGTCCTTTGGTAATCTCCTGCAACTCTTTACTAGCTTCATTTGATCTAAAACATACAAACTTATACACATAAAAGTATTACTGACTGGATGAGTGTCTTCTTGTCGACCCTTAGCAGGTACTAGAAGTGTCTTCTGCTTCTCCTTTGTCTGGTTTTCTGTTTCCTGGGGATGTGATAGATTCATTGGATGGAGTACACATTCATGATGAACAGGAATGGATGGAGATGACTTCTCTTCTAGGCAAAAGAATGCTTCAAAATTCAAGCCGCTCAGCTTCTAAGGTGATTGATGAAAGAAAAGGCTACTGTGTTCCTAATTCCTTTCCTGGAAAGGGAAGAATTATTCGAGTGAATGACCAATCTGTTTGCCCTCTCGGTCTTTCTGCCTTTGTGAGCATTCAAAATCTTGGTTTGAGCAAGTTGGAAGATGTGAGCAATGAAGATGGTCATGGGAGTATTGCAGAAAGTATGTACTGTTTGGATGCAAAGGATATAGTGAATCTTGATAAATGTGGTGATGGTTGGGTAGCATTAACCAGAAATGGAAGCAATCGAATGTGCTCTGAGGTAGAAACAAAATTGCAATTTTTAACCTAATTCCCTTTATTCCCTTAATTGGATTAATGACAGTGATGTGTTCATGTTATCTTTAGGGGGAGACTTGCTTGAGTCCAGTTCAGCTTCCAAGCTTAACATGGGTGGAGATTGCATATAGAAGACCTTATATTCCTGAATGCTTTCATTCTAGAAGCTACTTTTCCGATTCAAGTGGTTCTGGGCACGTGAAAAAATTTGTTGGTGGTTCTGAAATTGTAGAACAGAACTGTGGTGGAGCCTTTGTTTTTGTTGGTGATGTGATGTCAATGGCATATTCAGTTAAATTAACCGCATATCAACCTCGTTTGGGATTTCTTTATGCTGCATATCTACCAAATGTACTTGAAAGGCTTTTGAAATGCACATTCAGTGTCTCTTTAATGCTAGCTCTTCTCAACAGTATGCCGGTAAGAGTTGTAATTTTTTCTGCTTATTTGTAATTCTCTTGCATTTGTTTTCTTTTTCATCAGCAAGGCTAGTGTTCAAACAATCTTATGATAGTCAGAGTCACTTAACATCCCCTTGCAAATTCCATGCTCTTGTTGGTCTGCCCCACTTCTATTGGACGTACCAGTGTTCAAGACCCCAAAGTGTTGCACTGCTTATACAATTTCTATTAGATACATCTAACTATCACCTTTGTTTTATTAGGTATATCTTCTAGATGGAGAATCTATTTTGGAAGCCACTTTATGCCATCCAACTTCAATGAGCTCAGGGAGACGAAGATGGGTTCTTCAAATATGTCTCATGGGGGGAACAATATTGTCAGTTCTTACCTTCTTGAGGGTCTTTGTGTTCAACTTTTTTATGGGTACAAGGTAAACGCTCTTATTCACTTTCTTCTTTCTCTGGCCTTGGTTGTAATTGCAACAAAGTGCCAGGGATCTGTCAATCCAGTTCCATCATTTGTGCAGAAAGAACTATTCCCACCCTGTCCTGATTTTGAGCAATGCATATAGAGATTCTAAATCATACTTGAGGGTTATGTGCCCTGAAGGGACCCCTTATTTCCCACCAATTTCTTAGAGAAACTAGTGTAATGCTGAGACGTTTACTTAAGAGAGTATGAGCGTTGAATATTCAAAGATGAATTGGTTGCATTTCTAGATTATATCGTAAGATGCACATGAGAATGTGGAGGATATCTAAGTTGCATGTGCTCATGTTCACACTCTTTTTGCAGAGTAATCGACTAGGCGTTGTGTGGCAGTTGAGCTAAGAAATAGTCCAGTTGCTGCCGCATAGACAATTCTTTGTCACCTAAAGAGTTGGCCATTGTGTTAGGTTACTAAGTGATACCGCTGATGAAGGCATGCTATAATCCTAGTTCAGGTAAATTTAAATGGTAATCTCTCTCTCTCTCTCTCTCTTTAGAAAAAAGGGTGATTTTTGAACCCGACAAAAGATCAATGAAACTATTTAATGCAACTTGCTGTTACGTAACTGGCATGTATACGGGTGTCGAACGAGTAATAAAACTGGTGAGACCGGGTGCCCACAGGGATCAAGTACTAAAAAAACTAAGCTAGTTGAGAGTTATAAAATAAGAATAAAAATAAGGGTTGAATGCTTGAATGAAACGAGAAGTGGTGGATGATCAACACATCTAACTAAGTGCAACTATTGAATTACTACCAATTAAATTCTAGGGAAAATTAATGCTAAGTACTACTTGTAAAGCATTATCAAGTAATTATGGGAAACAAACTCTCCCAGAGCAATTGATTTTCTTGGAATCTACTTTGAGTTTATTCACCATACAGCTAGGCTCTTTATCAATTAAATTACTCAATAACAAATTCTCTCTCTTGAGCTGAATTTGGTTAATTCCTCTAATATTGATTAACAATTTCTTGTTTATCTAAAATTAAAGGATTTTATGTTCCATGTGATCTATTCATCTCTTAAACTTGGGGCTGCTGCTCCTTAAACAGTTCCAAGTTAGTTTGCTTCTTTCTTCTAACTCAAATCTCTTCTATCAAAGATAAAATTGTATTGTATTGAGAAATAAACTCATTGTCAAGAGTCTTACAAGTAAAGCAATAAATTCGACAAATAGTCTAGGGTTCAAGTAAACAATTATTAGTATTATCTAAGATTCATAATCACTCTAAAAGATGGAAATATCTAGCCAAATAACATGATTGAAACAAATTCATGCTCAATCCACGAAATTGAGAAAGAGAGGAAGGGAAGACAAGAAAAACTCTTGATTAGAGTTTCCAAATTTTCCTGAATGAGTTGCTGAAGATTTCTTGTTTCATTCTTCCTTCTATCCGTTCTTCCTTTGTAACTGCATTTTTTGTTCTTTAGCTCGCTCTTTGTTTTACTTCTCGTTCATTTTAAACATGCTATAATTTTGCCCTATTTTGCCATCAGCTTGATGTTGGCACACCAAACTTTGATGTTTTTGTATCACTGTTGTTGCTGAACCATTCCTGCTTGCTACCACTTGATGCTGATGCATCAATCTTTGGTGCTGTCGCACCACTGCTGATCTTCAACTGGTGTTGTTACACCAGATATTGGTGTGACCATACCAGCTTCCAGCAGCTCCAAGATTCTTCCATGCAAGCTTTTTCATGCCTAAACTCCAAGAATGTGCAATCTCTTGCAAATCTCGCTTCAACCTGCATAAAAACATCAAAACAATGCTAGAAAATCGTAAATCATTCATTAATCATGCTCCATTATGGGGTAAAATGACCATTTTTTTTCTGCATTTATCAAACCCCTAAACTGTCATATCTGCTAGTTCCAAGCAAATTTCACTTTTAAACATAAACAAAATAAGCAAAACAAAAAAGGTAATCAAATGGGATCAACTCCTCATCAAAGATAAAGCATACTTACCTATTGAATGATTGAGAAATTAATGTAAGTATAAAAAATTGTGAATTTATCACTAAAGGTAGAATATCGCTCCTCAAGTGTTTCACTCTTTGTACTATAGATTTCTAGGGGCAACAAGATTCCCTTTAACTTCACCTTGTGATTTTCAGCCATGAGTTTGCAAGAATACCTAAACTCACTTATAGGTCATACATAATCAAGAGTCTGATGGTCTTCTTTTTAGTTAAAATGGGAGCAGGTTTGGTAAGGAAGGACATCAGCAAAAGGCTTTTTCAGTGGATCTCAATTTGCTAGCAAAGAATAATTTCCATTGGTACAAAGAAAGACTTCTAACACGGATCCTTACACTTAACACACTACTTGCCTATCACATGAAAACACATGCAAATTACTGCAACTTTTTTAGCTCTCAAGGCAAAATTAAATATTTTAACCACCTTTCACTATTATTTTTTTTTCATCTTTGTTTTTTAAAGAGCATGAGTGAAGGCTTCTTCTTAATTTCTTACTTTTGCCTTTTTCTTAATAGGGAAAACAACATAATTTCTCACCAAGGAGCCAAGTGACATATTTCCTTTTATTTTAATTAAGTTTGTTTCTTACCAAATTCCTCAAAAAGTGATTACTTATCCACAAATGAATCCACCTTATGCATTAAAATTACACTCATAAACCCCCACACTTAGATTTTCTACTCACTCTCCCAACTTTGAATTGACTTGTCTCTCCTTAACCACAACCCACTTTACACTTTACTAGCATCTTGGTTAAAGAAAGGATATCATTTGAGCTCATAATAGAAATTAGATATAGACTCAAAGGGGTTCAGAAAAGGATAAGCAATATAGGGATGACCATTTGGGAATAAGGAGTTTACCCTAAGTTGCCATCATCAATTCTAAGCTTATGTGTAGCATTATATGTTTACAAAGGTTTTCAAGAAAATTCTAGATCCATGAGAAAGTGAAGTTCACTCAACAATAGGAAAAATCACATAGCATCCATAAATTGATTATTTTGGCTTAAAATACTCACTAGGTTAATTTCTATCAAAGTAACAAGGACACACTTAAACATTTTTTAGAATTTAACAATATTGAGCAAGTAAGTATCTCATCTTTGCAAAACATTTATCACCATTTTAGGGGCCCTACAGTGCGCAAAACAGCATAAATGCTATTTCATGTATCTAATTATACAACTATGACTATGTAAGAAAAATAAAAACACGAAAATTGAAAAAATAATGCATAAGTGTGCCATGAACCTAATGTTTAATAACAAAACAACTAAAATATGAAAATATCACCTAAATGCATCAGAAATTAGAAATCACGGGCACACAACAACAAACATTATCTTCTCCACTTAGAATAAGCATTGTCCGTAATGTAAAAAGAAAAAAGATATGGATGGTGGAGTGCACTTGGGAAGGTGAGGTGTCTTGCCCCCAAATCAGTCTTGTGCTCATATTGTGACTTGAAACTCTCACCAGCTAGATGGCCTAATGGATATGGTGCTAGTGGAAAAAAAGGAGATGAGGAAGTAGGACGGGAATTTTGATTGTAGAAATTGAGGCACCATTTGTTAGGAATGAGAGAGAAAGGCGAATAGTCAAACTATAGCTCGAGAGTTTGTTGCATGGCTGCCCATCAAACTCCGTTAGCAATAGCTTCCACATAAGCGGCATTTAACATAACACTTGTGTCACTCTTGTTCCATTTGCACAAAATTTGACTACATATGGTTGTAGTTGACTCACCGAATTTTCCACCCTTTGTACCCTCATGTCCAAGTTGGAATGTTATGCTAGAATAATCTCGTAATCAAGTCTGAAGGCCATTGTCCGTCTTTGCGCAATAGCTATCATGTTAACATTTAATTGATTCAAAGCAGTGGTTTTGGTCAGCACAGTCTCGATCATGATATGATGTGCATTTGGCCGTTCTCAAGCTTGTTCATGGAGTTGCTCCTTCTTTCCCTTCTTCATGCTACTTTGGGATTTCTCAACCTTTGCCTCGTTCTTGCTTTTCTTGTTCAGTTTGCTTCTTCCCTCTAAATAAGAATGGTGTAAGATATAGCCAGTTCAGCACTAAGCACTTCAAATGAGTCACAAGAAAGATGACACTTCTTATTTCCATCAGCTGTGTCAATAGTTCAGGAAAGGTGATGTTTTTCTATGAATTACTTGCCACCTTATATATACTCTGGTTTATTATTCACCTCACATTAATTTGAAGGTTGTGCTTGATTTTAAAAAGGGCAACACTCATCTTGCTTCACATTAACATCATTTTGGTGAGTGGATAAGAGTATAGATGTGTGAATAAAATAATGTCACCCCTTGATTTCCCATGGTAGCTCGGTGGCTGGGAAAGAAATTTGTTTCCCAATGGTTGTGCACCACTGAACTTCCTTATTACGCACAGTTAATAAGAAACTTATTGCTCTCAGCCATTGAGCTACAACAGAAAATCGAGGCATGACATAAATTTTTCACATATCTCTACCCTCATCCACTTACCAGAATGATGTTAATGTGGAGTGCTCTTCAAAACCAAGCACAACTTTCAAATTAATGTGAAGCAAATAATAAACCAAAGTATATGTAAGGTGACAAGGGATTTAAAGAAAAACATCATCTTTCCTTAACTATTGACGTAGTTGATGGTAATAAGACGTATCACCTTTCGTGCGATCCATTTGGAGTACTTAGTACTGACCCAGCTATATCTTGCACCATTCTCATACAAGGGAAAATGCAGACTGAATGAGAGAAGCAAGAATAAGGTAAAGCTTGGGAAGTCCCAAAGCAGCATGAGGAAAGGGAGGAGGAAGAGCAACTTCATGAACAAGCCTGAGAACGGCCGAATACCTATCATATCATTGATCGAGACCGTGTTTCTCAGAGGACTATAGCCGCTGCTTTAAATCAATTACATGTTAACTTGATGGCTATGGAGCAAAGATGGGTAATGGTTTAGAGACTTCATCAAGAGACTATGATGGCACAACATTACAACTTAGATAGAAGGGTACAAAGGATGGAAAATTTGGTGATTCAACTTTGAAACCAAATGCAATTAAATTTTGTGCAAATGGAACAAAGAGTACACGGGGTGTCATGTTAAATGCCGCCTACATGGAAGCTATTGCTAATAGGGTTCGATGGGCAACCATACAACAAACTCCTGAGCTACTATCTGACTACCAACTTTTCTCTTTCATTCCTGACAGATAACACCTCGATGTCTACAATCAAAAATCCCAGTCCTACTTCCTCATCTCTTTTTTTGCCACCAGCACCACATCCATCTGGCCACCCACCCGGTAAGAGTTCCAAGTCACAATCCGAGCAACAAGACTGATTTGGAGGTAAGATACATCACCTTCCTAGGTGCACTCAGCAATGGTAATATATATTTTTTTTTACATTGAGGAAAATGCTCATTCTAAGTGTAGGGAAGATGATATTTGTTGTTGTGTGCCTGTGATTTTCTAATGTATTTAGGTGATATTTTCATACTCAAAGGTTGTTTTGGTGTTAAACATTAGGTTCATGGCACTCTAATGCAATTTTTTTAGTTTTAATGCTTTTTTTTTTTGGCTTAGCATGTTGAGCATATAGTTGTAGCAATAGAATTAGGTACATGTAGTAGCATTTAGGTTGTTTCGTGTACTATAAGGCTCCCAAATGGTGATAAATATTTGGCAATGTTATGTAGATTATTTTGGCAATATCTGGAGCTGTGGCGACCAATTGGTGATGATATAGAGATCTCGTCACTATATACAATTTTCACTAATCCCGTTTTCTAGTAATGTGGGATTTTTCCACTTAATACCTCGGTGCCTGAACTCTTATTTTCACCAATATTGCAAGAACTATTGTTTAACATGTGCAAGTAAGCTCGTTTAGCTCCCTCTTAGAGATAATATGGATGGAGAGGCCCAAATTGGCCTAGGTTCTGGGATTGAACAGACAGGCTATTGAACTCCCGTTGAACGAATATGCGGATTTATCCCGCACCTTGTGCCCTCAGCATTCGCCTGGATTTATTGATTTATTCTTTGTGTTACAAGTCTTGGTTCGATCGATTACGCTTTCAAACAAGGCTGATTGATTCCGCAGCGTGGCTTCTCGGGTCAAAACCTGGAAGGTTTCAAATGCTTTGGATTGGGTTCCATTATTCGTGGTCGGTCTGGTGGGTCGTCCTCGGGACAGCTTCTTCAGCCCACTTAGTGGCCCCTGCCTCCGCTTTCCGCCGAAATAACTTCTTGGATCAATTGCGGGCTTGACTAGCACTCAGGTTCTGTTACTAACTGATATGTTCTCTATTTTCTGTCTCCCCTTACTCCCTCACCTTTTTTTTTCTCCCTTCATATTTTGAGATTTATGTCTTATTATGAAAGTAAAGTTTATCCATTTCTTCTCCAATATTTTTTGTGCTAATGAAATCAGTAAGCATTGGACTTAATCGATTTTATTTGTGAACCAATATTGATTGTCATAAAGTTCATTTATCTATATCTAATTCCTCAAAAGCCACTCGTTGCGAAACACGCCCACGAAACTTTTCGAATCTTTTGGAATGCATAGTTCATGAGTATCCTGAAGATGATCAGAACTTAGAAGTTGAATAAGTTTAGTTAGGAAAGGAAATGGGCTGCTCTCATTTCTTGTGGACCCAAAAAAAAAAAATGTAGGTGATAAATCAAAATTGTTTGCGTCAAATCTATGGAAATTGAGAAATCTAGTTATAATGCATTACCATTTCAGCATTACCCAGGGAATAGCATTTGTATTTTTTTTTCATGCTCCTTTCCAAGTTCTGAAGATAACATGTCATGTTTAGTAATTTGATTCTCATCATGTGCTTTCTTGCGCATTGTATATGTACCACTCAAACAGTCTTAGATTTATGCGGAGGGACTGAGTAGTCTCTGCTGTACGTTGCTTTTGTTTTGGTGTTTTTTGGAATTTTTTTAACCCAAAGATCTTTTAAATCTGTGAACCTACATGAGGTCTTTTTTTTTTTCTTATTGTAAACTTGCAAGTTCGTGCAGTGTGGGGATGCATTTTCATTAAGCCTCTCATTAATGGGGGATCTAGGGTCTAGTGTGGGCCAAGCCCCCTAAAATGGTAGAACCCATCATTCTAGTACATATTAAAGTTTTAAGGTAAAATACAACCAGCTGACCCCCCAGTAACATGGTAAATTTTGCTTTTAGTTTTAGGAATTATGATTAAGAAAAAGGTTTATTTCGACCCTTACTTTCCAAAATTGCTGGCTTATTGTTCCCCTCTTAAAACTTTGACTTATTGATTTATGAGGGGAAAAAAATGAACATGAATTCCTAGTAGAGAAGCGTGAAGAATCGCTGAGTGAGGTATTCCTTTATTTTAAATACATTTATATGTATGTATAACAACATCAAAATATATGATTTTTACCTTTCCTTATTGCTGGTGACTGGTGAGAAGATATATTCATATATTTGTGAGAATGTTTCCTTTTATTTCTTCGAGAAGTATATACCATGTGCAAGTAAAGAGTGAATACTTTTGAAATCTCGAAAGAGACCTGATTTTGTATGTCAGGAAAAAAAAAACGAAGACAATTTAGAAGCCCCTCCCGAAAGAGACCTGATTTTTGTATATATGTCAAAAGCCCAAGACAATATGTATATGTATGTGATCTGAAAAAGCTTTGGTTTGATTAGGGTTGGGAGCTATCATTACATGCCTTTGACAGTGGGAGAAAAAGTTCCCGCTTGAAACATGTGTGGGTGTGAGACTGGTTTTATCAACAGAAATTTATGCTTTTATCATGATAGTTGACATTCAACTTCCATAACTACCGGCCCCGGCCACCACATGCATGCACGACACGACCACCTTTATCGACACAAACACAACTGCTCTCCCCTCTCTCTCTCTCTCTCTCTCATATCATGAAGCTAAATTTTCACGCCATTTATGACATATATATATATCTTTCAAATGTGTTTTCCTAATACAATTTCGTTGCATATGTATTAATTGTTCACATCATTAAGCATGGGAAGGTGGTGTAAGTTATGATTATTATTTTTTTTACTTTTTGTTGATTTTTAGTTAACAAGTACTATAAGCCTTTTGTTATTAAAGTGTCATTACATAAGTGAAATTTGACAATTTTAGGGTGTAGGTACTTGTATAAAAGAATTAAATGCAAGTCTGTGTATTGCCTAGCAGTAGCAGGAGCAGCCACTGTAAATTAATGTAAGTAATATTGGAGGGTACAAAAGGTATGAGGTGGACAAAGCGTGGCAGCCAGTCATATTTCATCTATAGTAACAATTGGTCTGAAGCATGGCCACTTACGCTGTCGGCCTATGATCCCCATTTTATCTGCCACCCTGCATTAAAGCTCACATGTGATTCGGTTGTTTATTTTATCTCACACGTGACAAGAGGCTTGCTTGCTTAAATCTAATTAAGTCCCAATTTAATTTCCATCCTAATTAAGGCGATTATTTTCCCCTCGAAGCTACCTATCCATCCCACTTCTAAATCTAATCACGGCCTGTTAATCACACGCATTAATAATATCCAAGACGACTAGCCTTTTAGTTAAGCCGCTACGGTAGTAGACAAAATAATCAATTAGTATATATACTCTTATCGCTATTTCTATATCTTCACCAATAATACCAGAGCATATGAAAATTAATTAATATAATGATGGCTCTAAAAACATGGGGTCGTTCACAGGTATTGCAGTTGTTTCTCACATGATGCGCCTTGGTTTATCTCAGAGCCGTGTCTGTTGGAATCGAGACCGATTGTATAATGGCGACAAAGATTGCCCCTCCAAATCCCTAAGAACATTGTGTCCCTCACAGCCGATTGTGACTTGTGAACAGCCCTCCCCACTGCGACCTTCACATGCACCGAAATCAATCCCCCCCCCCCCCCCCCCCCCCCCCCCCTCTCTGAATGGATTCCTTATTAGTCGTTCGTTAATCTAAGCTTAGCTCCCTGAATTAAATTAAATTATTTTTGAGAACCTCCTAAACGCGATGCACATGGCTAAACGCGATGCACATGGTTGTGCCTTCTCATGCGCTCGGCCTTAAACAAGGAAATGTCGTAGCTGCACATGGTCTCTCTTGTTTACGCTATGTTCTCAATTGCGTGGCCTAAAACTGGGAAATGTTGTTGTGGCTTGTTCTTAGGGCCCAAAGGTACTCACCCCTCACCAGCTTTGTCCTTCATGAGGGTCCCCTCCCCTTGGAAAGGGTTCCTTTCTTTCCTCCCCCATCCTCTGAGGTCATGACTAGCTGATGGGAGAAAAATGTTGAGCGGTACTTAATATGGGAGATTAATCAATGAAAAGGATAGGACAGGACGCCTTTGACGGCGACATGCTAGCTGAGGCAGTCAACACTCCTATAAGTCCTAACATGTGCGTCTGGAGATGGCTCGATCTTTTATGCAGGATTCTTTTTCTCCTCCTGCCCCCTGCGTTTCTCAGCTGAATCTTGGATGGGACAAAATTGCAAAATTAAATACAAAAGTATTCTTAAATTTGACGATTTCTCATTTAATGATTGTATTAAGTAGCTAGCTACCTAGTAAACAGCTGGGAGATAATTTTATTTTCTGAATTAACTCCAAGGCATTAAAAGTCCATTTGCATATGAAATGCTGTAATTGGAAACCAAATTATAAGTGTTTGCGGGTTCATGTTTGGAAAATTAAATGGGGGGTTGGGTTGCATTAATTACTAAAACAAAGGGGGGAAACCGAAAAAGGGATTGAGAAAGAACAACGTGGGGTACCAGAATTCACATGGCCTTGCCTCGACTGGGTACAAAATCTTTAACGGTGAGATAGGGTTAGGTATATGGTAGTTAGAAAGTTCCATTTCACCAAAATATATTTCGGATATGTTGTTTGTGTCCGCTCAATTCAGTCGAAAATCGGATAATTTGATGAATGTACGGATCATGTATAATTATGTAATTAATTCATCAATTGTTTATATATGTTGGCAAGATTTGAGTTTTGGTGGCGAGAGTATATTTCACAAAGGAAAATCTTTTGGCATGGGTTTATAAGAGAATCGATGACATTAACTAGTTAGTTGAGCCATTCCATGGGAGCTGGCGAGGTGATCCTTGTTCTACTTTAAGACATCAACATCCCTCTTAATTAGATGAAGTCAGAATTTTCGTTCCAGAACTAATTTTGTTTCAACGTGGAAAATCATCACCAGCTAATTAATTAGTTAGCTAGCTGACAATATGGAAAAAGAAAATCAAGAGATAAGGTGTAACTGGAAAAGGGAAATAAAGAAACAAATTTTGCTAAATTAATATTGTATTATATAACTTCTATAAAAACTTGTAAATTAAAAAAAAAATACATACTGTGAAGCAAGCAATCAAGAATTAACTAGATATAGAAAAAGTAACAAAAATAACTTATTTTAGCATTTTAATGGTCAATCAAAATAACAATATATAGCATAGAGTATTTTTATAGTAAAACTGGCGGGAGAAGAAAATTATTACTCCTACTAGATAGATGCATCATATCTAATAAATATTACTTACTAGAGAAATGCGAGTAGAAGCCGCGTTGCAGAATTAATCTTCATATATATAAACGAGGCGTTTACGAGTTGGCATGATGAATCAGCAGTGAGATGTTGCTAGCAAAGTCTGTGTCATTGTTGACGAGGCACAGAATCATCATCCCGGCCGGTCCCCCCAGCTCCACTTGTTCAAACCTAGAGATCAATTGTATTTGTACCTCTCTCGCAACCAACAAAAACAAAGTATCCAATATTCAACATTACAATGACCGATCCTTCTCTCATCAGCACAAGATAATATTTTTGCAGCTCCGACTAGCCCAAAAGCTTGACCAAACGCGACAAATTGTATAACCCAACACTCGACGCGCCCATGATCCAACCAATTGTTAGTCTCACTTATAATTTGTGTCTCAATTGAAATTTCACAATTTTAACAAGCACAAAAAGGGGTTTTTGAATATTCTTTTAAAAATTTAAATATTTTTTTTGTTAATTTTTTTTTAAAGTTGGGTACAAAGGAATTTGTAAAAAAAAATGATTACATCCTAAAAAAACTTACTCAAATAATTATAATAGATAGAGTATAACCTTCCAAATGGCACTAATTGTGGATAAAAGAACTAAGAAATAATAATAATAATAATAATAATAATAATAATAAATCCGTGAGTAATGGGTCAAAAAGTTGAAAGACAAATAAGTTTCGAGCTAGCTAGCTGTACGAACATACATAAATATTACGGCATTATTTAGTAAAAATCGTTGTAAGTTAGTTTGGCCTTTCAATTTCGTGTGAGGTTAGCTAATTGTTGCGGTCATTTTTTCAGCTGTAACTATAGCACATGGAATCAAATCAGGACGGTGGATTAGTAACTTCTCCAACCGTTTTGACTTGAATAACGAACTTGACGGAGAATTGCCTTTAATTTGTGGGCCACCAGGTGTACCGTGCAGTTACAGAGGAGTAATAATTAACTGTTTACTTAATACACCGCCAACACACACGTTACGTACACGGTCAGGCGACTGGCGAATGGCTAGGCAGCTAGTGGAATGCATGTTATAGCTAGAGATTAAGGAATTATTTATGAGCCACCATTGCACAATAGTTGTGGTGGCCATTGCTCCGGGTGAACTTGGTCTGACCCAAATCTTGATCAAGTTAAACTCACACTTTCTTATACCGATCTTTATTTTTTTAATTTCTTATAATATTTTTTCATTCTCTCAACTATTTCTCTTCAAGTTTATTAATATTGTACTAATATCTTTCTAATTGCTTTTTAATCATCTCTCCATCTCTTCAATTATTTTCTTCCACTAATAACTTCATGAAGGAAGAACTCTGGCAAGAGTAAGGGTATTGCCTTCTCCTCATCCGGCACAGGGGTCGGTTCATTTTTGTGAGAACATTCGTTCCGCAAAAACTAAGGCTCGAATTCGCAATAAATTGCCGATAATAATCCCAATATCGACATGGCAACATACTACCTTAACTTGATGATTAACTCTCTGATGATGACGTTGATGAAATTTCACCGACCCAAGTCGGTGCCGAGGGGTCCTAACCGACGGCACAAAGCGAGCAACCTGAGTGGACTCAAGTAAAAACCAGGAATTTGAAGACTTCCGTTTGGGTACATTTTGAGCAGGTTTGGGAAGACGAAACGATATATGCAAAGTGTAAACATTGCAATAACAAATTTGCACACAAATTGAACTTCAGGATGGCACCCTCACAAGGCACTTGAGCAAAATCCATGGAGACATCGGCTGCATTTATGATGGATAAACACAATTGACGGGTGTTGGCAGCTCCGACGATCCAGGTATTTTTCAATTTAATCAATTGCTAGGCAAGGTTTAATTAATTGAATGATGATTACTGAAAAACCATTTAGACAAGCTAAGGATGAACACTTAGAAAGATTTATCCAAGAAAATCTCAATCTTGCTTATAAAAAAATGTCTAGGCAAACGACTAGAAGAAAAAGCTTTAAACTATATGAAGATAGGATAAGTGATTTACAAGCAAATTTTTCTACCATTGATCATTGTCTGTCATTTATATATGATATGTAGACATCTCCAATATGACAAAATTACTATTGTGTCACTGCTTATTGGATAGATGATGAATAAGTTATTTAAAAATGGATAATTGCTTTCAAATGTATGGAATCTGATCATACAAGTTGAAATATTTTCAACTGCATTATTGAAAGTTTGCATGAATTATTTGTTGATGATAAAGTTTTGTCCATTTCTGTTGACAATGCTTCAAACAATGATTTGATGGTGAGAGAATTGATAAAAGAAATAAAACCACCGCTTGATAGAAAAATTTTTTATGTTCATTTATTGTGTCATATTTTGATTTTATGTGTCCAAAATGGTTTACAACAACTGCAAAACCAAATTGGGTCAATTCTGAATACTTTACTTTTTGTTAAAACAAGGAACAAAATTGGCTCATGAATTTAAAATATTTTGTATGGAAAATGGGGTGAATTTTTCTTGAAAAATGTTTAAAATTGATTGCCATACTCGATAGAACTCAACATTTGAAATGTTAAATAACGCTCAACCATGGGAAAATCTTTTGACTCACTTTGTGAACTCAAAAGTGCAAGGCAACTAGCTAACAAACGAGGTTTGAGAAAAATGTTTTAAGTTAGTTGAGTTACTTAGATATTTTTATGAGGCAACAAATTTTTTTTTCTAGGGTTTATTACCCAACAGTGCACTAGGCAATGTTATATTTTGTAAACATTATTTATGTTTTCCACCAATACAAAGACGAGAAGTTTTTGCAACTAACTATTGAAGCAATGCAAAAGAAATGACTTTATTATTTTTAATAGATCCCACAAATTTATCTTTTTGCATGTGGATTAGATCCTAATGTCAAAACCACTAGTTGTTTGTAATTGTTAGAAGCATACTATCATACATATTTAGATCAAACATAAATTTCTGCACTTGCTATTTCTACTGAAGCTGACCACAATTTGAAAGAGGTATACAAACTATATTCCGTTAAGCATTCTGATGAGGTCAGGCTATCCGATCCAACACCCACCCAACATTCCACCTCATCATCATCATCAAGGTTCAACCCAGCGGCAAATTTCCTTAAATGACCGAGACCCACAAACCCGGGATTGACAGAATGGGATGATTACCTCCGCACTTCATTTGAAAACAATAAGGATGACATCTTTGAGTGGTGGAAAAACAAAAAAAGAAGATTCTCGATCTTATCTATACTTGTGCAAGAGATTTTGGCAGTTCTTGTCTCAACCGTCGCTTTCAAGACCGCCTTTAGTGCAAGGAAACGAGTCATCTCAGGTAAATGAGTAAGGCTCACACCTAAAACCGTTGAGGTTTGCGTCTGTAACTGGGATTATGTGCTTGCTGCTCTAAGGAAGCAAGATATTAAAAGCTCCGATAATGAAGTCTCTTCTGATGATAACCAAGAAGACTATATTGTAGTTTTTTATTACAATTTAAAGAATGTAATTGATCTGATTATGCTGCTAAGCACAAATTTTAAGTTTTACCTTTTTTTTTCATGGAACATTTAGTCATTTTCAAGTGTAAGACACGTTCTAAATTATATAAGTGCCGTTTGACTTGTTTATTAATAAAATTTGCACCGACGTTAGTGTTTCTTCTAAAAAATATATATTTCATAAAACTACTATTAAACAACGATTGAAAATATATCAAAACACATTTCTTACTAACCGGATTAACTCAGCCCAGCTGGGACCCGCTCCGGCCCAGGCCCACCCCACTTTGATATAGGCTATGCCTAGGTCCAAAAAACCCAACCCAAGCCCAGCCGGGCCGGGTCGGCCTACCGGCCACCATTATACAAGTGTAATACTTGTATGGGTTAATTATAATTTGTCCTTCAAGAATTAAGTGATATTAAACTTTGTTCCTTATACCATCACAGACTATTATGGTGCCAATTTTCTATGTACTGTATCCTTGGCTTTGCACTTTAACATTTTAAATTTTTTTTAAATACTTATTGAAAAAACTAATAATTTGAAAATTCCATTAATAATAGAAAAAAATATCATATAGACAGAAATTACTGGGGAGATTACCATCGTATAATTTAAATTAGGATTTTAAAAGTTACTGTTGAACAGTGTTAAAAGGGTAGGAGAACACAAAGTGTATTATTTCTAAAATAAAAGGAGATAAAGTATAATATCACATAAACCTCGAGAGACATATTGTAATTAACCCTACCCATATAAGTAGATACTTATTACGTACGGTTAAGAATAAGGGTCGAGAAATAACATGTACTTATGGGCGTAAACGAACCGGGTTCTTATCGGGTAACTTGAGCTTGAAATCAAATTGAATTTATTGGGTTAGGCATATCAAGCTCTGGCTTAAAATTGAGCTTGGAAACTTAACGGACCGAGCTTGGGCCGCTACTACTTGGCCCAATATTATATCGAGGTTAAGGCCCTATGCTGTGAACCTGGGTTGGGCCTTTGATTTATTGTTTTGAATTCCCAAATTATTGCCTAATTGTCTAAATACTACTCCTACACCTCAAGACCTCAACCCATGATTCCCTCCCATTTTGTATATTCCCAAATCTCGTCATCTCCGACCATCCATTAATCCACCTCCTTAATCAACGGCGAGTCGACAATGACATGCCCCAAGCTTGATGCTGACAACAACAACCCACACAGCCAGTACCCATTTCTCGAAAGGGCAAGCTCAAATCTCAACCGCTCACAACCATCCAATGATCCACCTCCTCAATCAATGGTTCAGCGACAACGTGCCCTAAGCTCGACGCCAACAACTATACACGCCAAGCTTAATGCCGATTGTGATAACCCATCTAGTTAGTGCCCATTTTTCCAAGTAACAACCTTAAATCTAATTTTTTTTTCCCTGTTGTTGTGTCATTTTTTTTATTTGTTAAATATGCCTCTTTTTTATTTATTTGTAGGAAGATCTTTAAGCCTGATTGAATCTTGAAGGAAAAATGTGAATTCAAATTTCAAAACAAAAATAGTAGTGAAATCTACACTTGATATTGCTCGGTTAGTTTAGTCTTTACCCATTGAGGTATTTGTTATCGTACTTGAAAATTGCCTTCTTGAATCGACGCTTCTGTTTAGTTCTTGCTTTTTTCATTTTGTTATTGTTGATTATTTCTTTTTCTCTTGCATTTTTTAAACATGCTTAAAATTTTTAAGCAACCACTTCTTAGAATTTTTATTCGTTAAACATACTACAAGTTTTCTTATTGAGATTTTTTTTCTTGCTTTTATTATTTCTCAATAGTTTGCTGTTCTTAATATACTATGATCGGGACTAAAAGAGAATAAGGGTTATTATTTCTATGGAGTTGTAGAGTCTTTGATAAATGTTATTTTTTTCATCAACAATATATGACTATCAAATGCATACTATTACTTTTTTGGATTTGGAAATTTAGATTTAAACTTTTACTTCAATTTCCAGTAGCCTTTTATGCATTGCTTAATTCTACTGGTATTAAAAGGAATAAACACAGGCCTTCTTGTTGGCTATATGCTCGTATGAATGTCAAATATGTCAGAATAATGAAACATATCTAGAAGTTTTGCTTGTTATATCTATGGTTTTGTTTTTACTGAAACAACATGGAATCTTATTTGCAACTATGAAGCAACTTCTTCTAGGCATAACAAGAGTGTTTCCAAGAAAATTACCACTAGAGCAATGGCATCTTTATTGTATGATTCACATCTCATTTGAATCAATTCCTATATTGGTTTGTGATTACCTCATTTAAGTTGTAAAACTTGATATGAATTTGGTTGTTATGTTGTTTGGCCTTTTTTAGAAAGCTTGTTGTTAACCCCTTCTCATTATTATGCTTGGACTTGCGTAAAACTTGATGTTGGAGTGGTGCTTCTTGTGTTAGATTCTTGTTCATGATTATAGGCTTTAGAGGCCTTAAATGACATGCAATGCTTCAAACATAAGTCCTGTCGAGGGCCAGTAATTCAAGCCTATTAAGCCTAAAGGGCCAAGCTCAAGCCCTAGTATTGCGGTTAAATTAAGGGGGCGAGCTCGAGCCTTAAGGGTCTGGGCCCAACCTAGCCCATTTATACCCCAACATGTATTGTAGCTATCAACCCATCATATAATCACAGATGTCGGTGCACAACAGCGGCCAACTGGTCAGGTCACGTGACCAAGTTCACAAATTTACCATCAAATCCACACACACACACACTCTTCCGCTTTTATTTCAATTGATGTGTTTTTTTTTCTTTTTTATGGAAAATAAGACATGTATAATTTATATTAAAATTTAAAATAAAAAATTTAGGGTTTATATAGTGAGAGTTTGAGAGAGGATTAGATGAAGAAAATATTCTTTTTGGGATTTTGTGCAATTTTTTTTATTTTGTGCAAAGAGAGTTGAAAAGATTGGAGTAAGATAGATTAGATATTAAAAAAATTTGAAAAGAAAAATATATCATTTTTAAGACAATCTAGAAAGTAATATTTGTCATCTTTTTTTGAGGTAAAAAGAGTGTATCAGGTTTATTTTTTATAATTATTTTTATTTGATTTTTACAAGAGAAAAAAAAAAGCAAAGATATTGTTAACTTTAGTTATGATATTTAATTGTGCGAGCATTGTATCAATTTGATTACAAAAGGGAAATCATCTTCTCAAGTCAAGACACGTTTTATATACCTCTTGGTTGCGTGCTTTATAAAGGCAATATTTAAATAGTATTGCACTACAAGAAATTAATAGCAAGTAAAAGTACGCAGACATAGTAGTATACGTTATCTTAATTGAGACCCAACGAATTGCGGAAACCAGCTGTGGACCTGTGTTTAGTCGGATCTGAATCACATCACTCTAGGGTCATATCTATGTTCTTATTTAGTCTGCTACCTACCATATACATCACTATTAATTCACAAACACTCTAATAAGTTAAGGGGATTACTTATCCTTAATACCTTTGCCAGTGTATTCTATATGTACGTTAACCGGTCTAAAAAGCAAAAATCCAACCAACAAAAAATCAAAAAAGGCAATACATACAGCTAGTTGATTGTACTCATTCTTAATTTTGGCTCTTTTTTTTGGGCAGAAACTCTTAATCGTTTTAGTGGAAAAACAAGGTCCTTTTTTACTCTTTTTTTTCTTTGGTTGGAAAAATATTGGCATCCTTTTTCTAAAATATATCCTACTTTTTGTGGTGGAATATTGTTGAGGGCTCTTCTCCGTCTCCGTATGATCCGTCTCCGGCGGACCAGCATTTGAGAAAGGTCCAAATCCGCCAATCCGCGAGTCTGTCGGCGCGGGCATGAAATTTGAACATGTAAAGCCGTGTCTCTTTTTCCTCCTTGCACTCATCACGTAATTAAATTAGGCTTAAAGACATTTTTTGCCCTTGAACACGGACAACTCGTACACTTGACCCCCTTAACATCAACTCTGTCAAATTCACCCACTTAACTCAGTAAAATGGTGCACTTATGCTATTTTCCTCCTCGCACTCATCACGTAACTCCTAATTTCTTAACATCGCTTCTTTGTTGTTAATGCCAAATAGAGTGCCGCTCATGATGGTTGATCACGGTCCTCAAATTTGTCTGTTTTACTGATAGCTATCACTTATATGGTCACTCCTTTTGTTGCTTCACCTAACTCTTGCAGCATGACCAGCTCCAACACTGACTAGTGCTTCATCCTTTGCCTTGTTTAGGGTTGGGTCCTCCAATGGTCTGGAATACTGCTTCAAACTCATCATAGACATGAGCACCACCCAGGCTTGTTCTAGTAGAGTCAAATCTGTACTCCAAAAAAGGGTGGAAGTTCATGATTGACCTCGGTATTGTCTTATGACGTTGGCTTGTTCATAACAACTGGCGTCTTTTGCTCCATTGCCTTTCTACAAAATGTCTTATTATTACTTCCGTTGCATATTAGCATTTTGTTTAGTAATTGAATGATTTACTTGACATGTTGTAGTATATGCTTCATCCTTTCATTTTTCACTTATTGGGATCCTCTTTGCATGAATTTTGTTCTTTAAAATTACTTGCTTCTTGTAAAACATAAGTTGTCTCAATCAGAGTCTAAATTTTTTTGTTATTTTATGATTGTGACCACAAAATTTTTTAACTAATTATTATATCCATTTAGTCTTTTTCAATTGCTCTTCTAGTGGTTATCTCATTATTTGCCTAAAAATGTTTGCATTCATAACCCAATAAATTAGGCTTTGGCTTGATTTGATGTTGTCATTCATACTTCATTTTATATGGGCTTAGAGGAAAAAGATAGCTAGCACCTTTGGATGGTGCAGTTCAACTTTGTGTCAATCCTAAGTCCAATTCCAAGTGCTTTCTTACTCTCTTAATATTGTTAGGTGTCTACATTTAATATATTTTGTTATTTGAACCAAACATATGATGTAATTGAGGAATAAGGCTACCCCTGGAGTTTTCGATAAGGATAAAATTCAATATACTAAAGATGGAACAAAGGAAGAAAATGGTGGTGCAAGTGGCATGAGGTTGAAAAATTGAAATAGCCAATCATGACACAGAATGAAGCAACAGGTGATTCTGAAGTGAGAGTAAGCAGGCGCATGGTGGGTGCCTTAAGGCATGGTGGGGGTATGGGTCCTTTGATAGTCTAGGATGCCACTTCAAACTCATCATGGACATGAGTGCCATAGGAATTACATTAGCAGAGTCAAATCTGTACTCCACGAATGAGAGAAGTTCATAATCGATCTTGGGTAAGGCTCATTGGGTTTATGTTGCTAGCTTGTAGCCTAAGGAGAAACGATGATTTTGGGCTGGGGTTAAGTTTATTCCACGTGTATAGAGGGTTCGTTTTGTGGCCTTAGGTGGAAGGGGTAGGAAAGGGCAACAAGTTGTGCATGGAGGCAAGCATGCAACACATGAGTTGTACAAAGGATGCCACAACGTTCATGGTGTTGACAAAGGCAGAGAGATTATTGTGAACGGCCTTCTATTTGGCCTTAATAGCGAAAAAACACGTTAAAAAATTAGGAGTCATTTGATAAGCATGAAAGGGAAAGGGCTTAGATGCACCATTTTGCCAAGTGTGGGTTGTTCGAGTTTGGGGGCCAAAAATGATATTAAGCCATTAAATTAAATTAAACTCATGTTTCTTTTATTGTCTTGTCTTGCCTTCTTCAACAATCACTATTGTCCTGAAGCCTGACCCCAAGTGATTAAAGGTTAGGACACCAAATTAGAAGTCAAAGGTTCAAATATTGCCTCCATCAAACTTTTTATAAAATTTCAGTTATGATGTTTGATGGTGTTCCAAGTCCAAAAAAGTAGGCATTTCCCAACTCTCTCAACTATAAAGTACTTTATACTCTTATACTTGAACATGTACTTTTGATTACAAAAAAAAAAAGTCATTGTCAATAAATACTAATGCCATTCTCCGTGCTATGCTGCAGGTATTGAATTTTACATTGACGAAATAGTAATGATAGAGTTATATATCATAAAAAAAGTTTTATACTACTTTAGGTGTTTTAGAAGCTATATACTATGTTGTTAATAATTATTACTTCCTTCATCTCAAGTTCTTTACACCATCAGTTTTTTTTTTAAGTTTGACTTAAATTTATTTATATTAATATTTACTTGTTTTTTTAAAAAAATTGTATTTAGAAATTAAAAATTTGTAATTTTTAAAAACAATTTTTAAATAAATTTTTGGTAAATATTAAAATAAATAAATTAAAATTAAAATTAAGTGAAAAAACTAAAATAATGCAAAAAATTTAGGATAGAAGTAGCACTTGAAATAGTATAGACGTAAATGCATTTTTTTTAGACCAAGAATAACCACAAACATTGAGTAGTAATGAAGTTTGTTCAGTATGGGGAAAGTGAATACGAACAAAATCACAAAAAAGACTATTAATATGAGCTTAAAAAATGCAAAATAGAGTATTCAAATCAAAAATGCAAAATAGAGTATTCAATCGCATCATGTAACAAAATTCAGAGAGAATTAATTTTGGTAGTAAAAATATCAAGTTCATACTGTTGAATCAAATAACTAGAGGTATATAAGAAAAAAAAACATAATTTCTGGAAATTCAGGAAATAAAATATATATATATATATATATAAAGAAATCTCATAGAATGAACAAACAACAGGTGACTAACCTCTTTCTTCATGGCTCACTTCTTCGAATTACCTAAAAGAAAGAAAAAAAGGAAAAACCACATATTAGTAAATAACTTCACATCATTTGTATGATCGATTTCCTAGCACGTTTTACCTGTCAAAACTAAATTTAGTATTTAAAAACATGCACCGTCGACTACGAACCTGCAAGCATCTCCTTATTAAAAACAGGCTCCAAACATATAGAATCATTCACAATAAGTTGTGAAGGTAACCATGATGTCCCCTTATCCTTTCAATCACTTTCTGTTGGGTTTGTTGGCTAAAATTTAAGGACCTTAAAGATTTTGGATTTGTTTTGAATTTAATTTTAGTTTTCTTATTTATTTAGGACTTAGTTTTCTTATTTTCATATGGTTTGAGTTTATATGTGTCCTATAAAAAAAATTTGTTATATTAGGGTTTTAAGCATGGGAGAAAAGCTAATGTGGTAAATAAGTAAGATGTGAGATTTTTATAATGAAAAAAGGTCTGAAAGCGAGAACGAGTAGGATAAGAAATCTTTTGTGATTATCATATTTTGTACTTATGTAAGGTTAAGAGATTGAGGATGTCAATAGTGTGTAAAGGATTAATAGGTCAGCGTCAGCGTGAGCAATAAGGGTACACTTTCACTGTAATCTCTATATTATATTCGAATGAATTTCTCTTGTTTATGAATGTAGATTAATTAAGAGTCGAACCACATTAAACTTTCTTATGTCTAATGGATTATGTTTGTTGCATGACATGTGATTGGGAAAAAAAAATTTCCAACACTTTCCATGTATGGCTAGCTAAAGCCAGTGTAATATTTGGGACGCAACAAACCAGCATGTTAAGGATTTCTATTGGGATTAATACACAAAATAAAAGATTAATGCTTTTTTCCCTTAGATTTAGGGCTGAAAATGAGTCGAGTTGAGCCGAGTGGTAAACTGATCATGTTTGACTTGAATAATTTATCGAGTTTGATATTTTGTTCATGTTTGAATTAAAAAACAATATGAATGAGCTGTGAACACGCCTTTTATTCGATCGAATTCGAGTCGAACTCGAGCTGTTTGCTTAAAGTAAGGAAAAAAAAATAAAATTAGACCAAGTCGAGTCGAGTAGTAAGCAAATTAAGCTTTAAATTTTATTCAGGCTTGACTTAATAACTTTTTAAATGAGTGACAAACAAAGTTTTAAACTGAGCCGTGCTTGAGTTGTTTGTTCATTTTTCACCCTTACATGGATTTTGTTTTCCTTTACAGAAGACCATGCTAAACCTTAAAATTTGACGCATCAAATTACCAGATTAAGTGCCATTATTCATCATGACAAAAAGAAGAGCAAAAAAAGAAAGGAAAAAAAAAAGAAGAAAACTGAACGCTAAAAAGAGTCACCAAAATTTGTTTTAATTTAAGTCAATTTAATCTAAAATAACTTATTTTTATTTTTACATTCTTTTTGCCCAAAACCAATTTCATTGAAAGTCAATAATATGTAGGTATAGTAATCAATTTGAAAGTAAATTTTTCTAAAATTATCAGCTTTGTAAGAATTTTTTATTTTTATGCATTAAAAAGAAAATTTCTAAAATTTTAATATGATATAAAAATTATATTTTTAATGGATTATTAAACCTGAATAATATTTTATTTCAAATGAAATTGGTTCTGGATTAAAAAAAATAAAAAGATAAAAAGTACAAGTTGGCTCCTAAGATTTTCAAGAAGATGATGTAAGTGCAACTTCAAATGATCTTAGCGCACGAAAAAGTGAGATATGTGTCACGCAGCTGAGCCTAACTATCATGCAACTACAACCGATAAAACTAGACAACTCCAACTGCTACAAAATGACAAATCTGAGGACAAAACTTGGCATTTTTCCACCGACCTCATCATCACTCCCTTGGGTCTTCATTGTTTTGTGTATGGCAGATTTGAAGGGTGAGTTCTCTCTCCTCCTCGGACCTTTTGTTCTCTTTCTGTTTTATTTTCTTTTTTTCCCTTAAAGATAAAACGTATGATATTTTCTGCAAAAGCTGAAAATATAAAAATCTGAAATCGTGTTACGTCAGAGTAAAATTATCACTTTAGATTATATTAAGGAAAAGGGAAACATGTGATCATCAGCGATCTCGCGTAAAATGAATAAATAGTTTCGAAAAGCATAAATGATACAGCGAGGGCATGCATAATTCCCTATTTTGGCGCAATGATTAAGGTATTGGGTAGATATTAAAGAGATCTAGAGTTTGAACTATAACTTTCTCATCTTATATATTATACCACAATAACGGTAATTTAGTTATCATTTTAGTCTTGAAAAAATTGGTGTAACTCTTTCTCTAATTTGTAATAATATTGTATCTCCCTCATGCTTTGGTATGATACTTCTGAACATCAAATATATATACATATATATATATATATAGTATGCGCAAAGAAAAATGAAGTGCACTTAACGACACTACATGTTCTTTTCAAATTAAAATTTTCATTATTTTTTAATTATTTTCTTATATATAATTAATGTGATTTGGAGACTAATTAATTTTACAAATTTATTTTTCTTTAACTAACATAAAAAAGAAAATTTAACAAAAATATTTTTGAAAAAATATTTTAAATATAATTTTTAAATCTCTTACATTATAAATTTTAATGAACAAATTAATAAAACTAAAAATAATATTTTTTAATAACTCATTATTTAATCTTTTCGCACACTATAATTAATATTTCATTTTCCGTTTCTGGTGCGTCTTTAATTTCTGGCAGCCTAAGTGCCTAACTATAACTGTTCCCTTCGATTGGTCATGATGATGCACAACGAATACTGACGCGAAATAAGATCCTCAATGTGACTCAGCTTCAGGCACGCACGCAGCAACTTCGATGTCTAACCCAGGATACGATACAATACGATCGATCGTGAGAGTGGTGTGATCGTAGCGATAACAGATTCGTATTAGCCGGTGTATGTATGTACAAGAACAAAACTAATATTCTCAGTTTTATATTATTCCATCTTTTTTTTTAAAAAAAAATTTCACGAGGTGTTAGTAATTTGTCTTGGAGCGTTTTTATTCAAAGGACCAACGTGGAAAGGTCAATGCTACTTTTTTTTTCACGTTTTTTTTAAAAAAACTGTCAAGTATTTTGAAATTTTTTAAAATAGACAAAGATCAAGTAAAATGAAGTTGAGAAAATATACTAATATCCATGCTTATGCAAATTTATGCTAACAAGTACAAATGGGGTAGACTAAAGTTTTTTATAAAGGACACTAAAAACTAAATTTCTAAAAATGATTGAGATGAGCAACTGAATTTCAGTCACTATGATAAGCCAGTTGTCCCTTAGTTGCACCTCTTTAAATCTCAATTTATAAGCAATTGAAGAGTAGCTGTAAATGTTCAATCGTGACATAGACGTTGCTCTTGGCAAAAAAATTTCTCCACTGGTCATTTTCAGTCACTCTTTAAGGTTTTGTTATTAGAGAACCACTCTTACAACAAAAAAAACCCCACCCATTCACCCTCTTCATCATTCGCTTGTTCTTCCTCATCTTTTGTAGCTCCACCACTTTCCTCCTACTCTACACTGCATATTTGCCCTCCACAGTCATCAATATCTTATTATTATCATGAAACAAATAAGTTTTATATACATCTGCATATAATTAAATTGTAGAGTACCTAAAGACAAATATTTTCCTAAACTACAGTTTCTTATAGAGAAATTTGACTAGCTTTGATGAGGGTCTGGAATTAATTACCTTTAAATTTTAAAGAGAAGTACATAAATTCTTAAAGTTATTGATATCAATCAATTAATCTCTCTCGCCAAGACTACTTGTACGTCCTAGAAGGAGTTGCAGCCACCTTAATTCCTACCAAGGTTCCCATCGTCGATGACAGAAGAAGGATAACCTGGAGGGGTTGGAAGAAAGATTTGAACTTCGACAGGAGGCATGGACGAGTTTAGGCCTAGCTCCGAAAGAAGCCTGGGGGAGGAGCCGAGGAGGCCAACCATATTTACCATCTATAAAATACGCCATCCATTTCTAATTGTTACCCTTTTTTGACCTTTCACGTAATCTTTTTGACTTTTTAGTACTTATAAGATAAATAACAAATAGTGGTGCTCTTTTTATTTTATTTTTTTTTGGAAAACATTATCCAATATTTTGAAACGAATAAAAATTAAGTAATTTAAAAAGATGTGGTATTTGAAGTGATATATGATATTAATATATATGACGTGAACCAATAAAGTGATGTTATATGAATTTAGGGGGCTTTTGTAATTTACCTTATTATATATAAATTGAGGCTTTGGTCTAACATATATATATATATACCAATACTACTATTCATAGCATAAAATAATATGAACATTAAATCTCATGTCTTCCCTAAAATTAGATATTTGTACATATCAAACATCAAATATGTTCAATTTTGATTTACAAAAAAAAAGTGAATGACCTGCATAAATACATGTGATATAGGTATAAATAATACCACGGACATGTTACCAATATATTCAGTAATATGTATGGATTTAGCCTCTTATAAAAGAACAGGTGTGAAAATGTTAAATTTCATTTCTCACTAAAATTATAGATATGTACAAATTAGATATTAGATATGTAAAAACTCAATATATAAAGAAAATAAGGGATATGCACAAATAATGTATGACATATGTACAAATATATAAAACCTATTATTCCATAGAAGCATTACAGTAAAATAAATAAAACAAGTGAGTAACTAAACTGAAAAAACAAAATCATGAATAACTAGAATAAAATTCTTAAGAGTAGTTAAAGGACCAAGTTAGCACTTCTCATAAAAATAAGAAAATTGTTTCCACAAACTTGCATCATGATGACACTAACGGGTCGCTCTCCAAATCCCTTCAACCTAAACAGTCCGAAGTAAATCAAATGAGTAGCAACCTAAGGTGGCTAACGACCAACAAGGAAAATGTAGTTATAACTCAATTATGTGGAAGGATGAAGGGTTGCGAATCTTCCATGGGTTTGACATCACCAGTGGTTGGCGACATCAAGAAGCAGCTGATTGGGTGATTGACAGCAACGGTGGGCGTTGAATGGAGAGAGATCAGTTATGGTGGCAAGTGGCTAATGGGGAAAGATCGATAGTGGTAAGCAGCCTACAAATTACCTGCAATTGTGGCTAGGGGTGGAAATGAACTGAGTCAAGCCCAAACACCACAAGCTCTAAACTTAGCTCATTAAGAATTAACTTGGATTGAGCTCGAGCACGAGCTTGGAAAACGGGGCTCGAAGCTAGGCTTAAAAGGGTTCGAGCTTTGCTCGGTGGCTCGATTGGCTCGAAACTCAATTCAATGTTTGAGTTTAGTTTAAGCTCGATTTAAAGTATAAAAATTGGAATTTTAGGGTTTAGGTATATTAAAATATATAATTAATTTAGTTTTTATAATAAAAAATATTAAGCTTGATAAAGCTCAATAAGAATTTGAGCTGAACAGTAGCAGACTTGAAGCTCAGCTTGATAAGGGTTCAAATTTGAAATGAAGCTCAAAGCTTAGCTTGAAACTCGTTAAGCTCGGCTCAATAACAAAATATTGAGCTTAAACGCGAGCTCAAATAGTTCAATAAGAAGCTGGGCTTGTGTTCCACCCTTAATTGTAGCTGCCATCGTGATTTCAAAAAAGGGAAATATGACATGCTTGATTTTTTTAAAATTTTTAATAAGAGTATAAGAGTAATTATAGGAGTGACATACATTAGACATTTTCATGAATTGGTTAGTTAACATATCAATTTAAAATTTTGTTCATAAAATGAGTTTGTGATTATATATTTTTGCTCTACTAGTACTATCCGATGTGATCGAGCTAAAATATTATCCCACGCGAAACATTCCTTCTTTCAGCTTATTTCTCAACCATACTATTCGCCCAGTTCTCATTCGCCCCTAACCTCATCGCAGCCTTCTACTCCTCTACTGATCTCTATTGTCGACTTTTTCTATCGCTTTAGCTACTATTTCCCCTCTATGCTTGCCTTCTGTAGATGTGTTCCAATGAGTCCACGATATCGAGATATGTTCATCTTCTCCTTTCACCTCATTGTAGCCATTTACTCCTCTGCCAATCTCCATCATCCGATCACCAACCTTTTTTGCTACTGTAGCTGCTCTTTGCCCTTTATGCTCACCTTCCGTCAACGGGTTCTAGTGAGTTTCGTTGACAAACTGAATTTAGTACATCTTTAAAAAGTTGCCCGATCTAAAGAAGCTACTATTAGTTTTACCTCTGACCTCCACCAACCTTCCTCTGTCATTTCTCCTTACCTTTGGTGGCATTTGTGCCCTATTAAAGGAAGAATTGACATCCCTGCCTCTGGTGGCATCAGTGTTGTTCCTTTCAATAAGAAGTGTTGTGTCATTCATACAAATGTATTGTTCTATAATACATTGTTCATTTCATAATATGTGCTATTCGTAAATATTGTTCTATTCAGTAAAAAGTCATATTTCATTCATACAATTGTATTATTCATTTTGTAAATTGTGCTATTCATAAATAATGATGTCATTCAGTAGGAAGTGTTGTTCTATTTATACAAATTTGTTGTTTTGTACTATATTGTTTATTTCTTAAGATGAGTTATTTGTAAATAATATTGTTCCATTTAGTAGAAGTGTTGTTTCATTAATATAAAAGCGATGTTCTTTTGGTAAGATGTGTTGTTCCCAGATTGTGCTATTTCGTTCAGTAAGAAGTAATATTTCATTCAGACAGTTGTCTTGTTCTATAATATGTTGTGATATATTGTCCCGTTTAGTAATAAATCGTGTGCATTTTCGTAGAATGTGCTATTCAAGTGCAGTGGTATTTTTATAAATAATTTAATAGTACAGATGTATACTGATGCACGATATAGTCCAAAACAATAAGTTTACATGGATAATTGCATGAATTATGTCAATGATTTTTTTTTTACTTGGGATGAGACATGTTATGAAATTGTAATTAATGTCAAAGTGCATTTTTAGTCCTAAAATTTGTCCTACTTTTCTGTTTAAGTCATAAAACATTTCTAAAATAGTCCCAAAACTAGCTAAAGTGTTAACAATTAGTCATTTACTTACTAAAAGATGGATATTTAATAGGAACACGATTTGCAAAAAGAAAAAATTAATAACTTAAATGGTCCATTGACTGTCAGCATTGTTTCATGATTTGAATTTATTAGAAGGTAATTACCAAAAAAGTTTAAGTTGTAATTAAAAAACTAGTTAAAAAATGATCAACTCCATGACTAATTATTTACATAATTACAAAATTTTAAGACTTGTTTAAAAAAGTGAAAAGTTTTAGGACTGGCTGTTTATACAATTTCAAAGTTTTTAAGGTTGATCCAGAAAAGTGTAATGTTTTACGGTTGAACTATACTAATATGTGAAGTTTTAGAATTGAACTAGAATAATATGTAAATTTCATGACTAAAAATACATATTTTCCCCTTTTAGTCAATTATTTTGGTGATTTTTTTTCTGTGGGAGTAAACAACTATTGAGTGGAACAAATTGAGTATTTCTCTAAATCGCATATATAATTCTATAAGCAATTTCATTAAGTGGGATTAAATGCCTCCTCCGTCTCCGAGCAAGGAGTGGTAAGTCTGTGTAGGAGTGGTACAGTCATGTAAGGAAATGTTTGTGCTAAACTTTTGCGTAACATAGTCTAGTTGACGGTTAAAAAATTTAAAGAAATATATTACTATCTCCGTCCCATTTTAGTTGAAACATTTGCTTGGGCACGGAGATTAAGGTGTATGTAATTTGTGTTATTTTTTTATGTAGTAAAAGTTTAAATAATGATTAAAAAGGAATATATTCTTTTTTGGATTTTGTGCAGTGAGAGATTGAGTGGAGATTAAAAAAAGAGTTATTATTGGGTTTCGTGTAAAATGATAATTTAATTGTTTACACTTTTGCAAAAGAGAAAACGTTTCAATTTTTTGGGACTTAAAAAAAATACGTTTCAAGTAAATTGGGACGGAGGGAGTAGTATTTTTTTTATACGTTTGATCTATTTCATCAAATACAATTTTATACAAATTCTCAAAAGAAAAATTATAGCATATTTACAAAATTATATATTCCATTTGATTAGGTATGGTATAGAGTTCTACGGAGATTTAACAGAACTGTTTGGATTAGGAGGGATGGTACAGAATTTGTTGACGGTTGTTGTTGTGTCCAGAGGCAGCACAAGGATTGGGTGTTTTTGGTGACTTTGTGTGGTGTAGATTGGAGGTAACCTTCTCACAATTGTCGGCATGAATAAGGATAGGTAGGGTAGGGGCCGTAGTAGGGCCCAGGGGCTGTTAAGATAACAACGGTCAACCGTCGAGCAACAGATGTGATAGCACGTGTCTCCAACATGGCTATCTCTCTCTTCAACCGACAACTACCCTGACTCCTCTCCTCATCCCCCTCCTACACGGCTACACTATCATACGTAAGCGCAACATTCCTCTCCTCCGGTCTCTGCCTTCAACTCGGTAATAATTCCGTAGGGAGGTTTTTCTTTTTTTTTTTTTTCTTTTTTTTTTTTAAGAAAAAAAGAGGATAATCCTCTTGAAATAGCTTACCAGACTCATGGAAAAAAAAAAAAAAATTCTCCAAACCAACCCACCTATGGTTAAGGAGGCTAGCTAGGTTTCTTTAGAGCACAAAAGAGCTAATTAATTAATTCTAAGCATTCAGTTCGTTGGTATAGATAAAAGACTAATATCATTGTTTGTAAATTTCTCATTACGGAAAATTTAAGATGGCGTTTAGTTGTGAAAAATAGTTTTCCTTTTCACTTTCTGTTTCTAGTTTTCATTTTCTATGTACAGTTTTCTAATATGCTTATTGGAAAACATGTTTACTTGTTTCACTATTAGTACAGATGATATTATGCATATACATAAATAAGAAAACTTTAGTCCCTTTTTGAAAGTTTAAGAAAAGTTTGTGCACTATAAATAGCAATTTTCTTGAAGTCTTTCGGCTGCAAAAGTGCAAAAAGAAAAAAAATCCAAAATCAGACCCCAACTTTTTACTTTATGCTGATTATGTCCTAACGTTTTTATTCCTCACATCTAAGCTATCATCTTCATCATCCCAAAGCATGACACTCAAACATTGTCGTCATCTTCAATCAATGAATCGCTCGTTGCCGACCAATACTGTGGCTTTGTGTCATGTTGCTAATAATCAATTTCATTGTTTGAAGCAAGGAAAGTGGTCTGATTGCAATTTTCACGTTGACCCGATTTCCGACGAAGTCGATTGCCGATTCTGATTGTTGTTGCTTGTTGATTCCGAGGAAGCTGGTTGGGCGACGGTGACAAGGCGATTAGTCAGGTGGCGACTCTAAGGGAGAACCTGGTCTATGAGTCCGTGATGGGTGTCCGACGGTGAAAGAGGATGGGAAATCGCGAGCGGGATACGCGATAGAAAAATTAGAAAAGATTAAAAACAGTGTTTTCCAATTCTTCACAATTTGGAAAATTATTTTCTCAGAAAATAGAAAAAGAAAACTGATATGCTAAACACGTTTTTTTTTTCATTTTCTAATTTTCAAAAAATTTTCCAGAAAATTTAGAAAATTTTCATGAACTAAACGGGGCATAAGATTGTTGACCAATTCAATTTGTTTACATAAATTACTGCATTTTTTGCTTTTACCTTGCTCACAAATAATTTAATTAATGTTAAAGTTTTACATAATTTATTTAATGATCAAGATGACATCACTAAAATTAAAAGTTAAAAGCCAACCTCATAGTCTAATTTTTTCAAAACTCCAATATTAATCACTGAAAATAATACTGTTATGTTCCAAATTCTAAAAGAGTGCAAACTATGTATACTAAACGAGGCATTATATTTCTCGTGTGAATAATGAATATATTAAATATTATACAACTCCATTGAAGTTAAACTTTTATCACAGGTTTGATGGAGCTACTGCATATCCTTCCTATATATAAAAAAGAGCGTGAGGGAGATTTATCGTTCATTGAACGTGCGTTTTTTTTTTTTTTAAGTTTTTCTGGGTAATGATCAAATCCCTATGCAGTACCTAAATATTTTATTTTTACTCTTTTGGTCCCTTAACGCCTCCGTGTCATGATTGGGTCTCTCGTTTAGTCACATTTTGTACCACAAATGATGTCATTTTTTGCATTTGGTTCTGTTTTTGCCATATTTGTCTAAATCTATGTACCAAAAAGAATTTTGCCGGGATTGTGTGGTAATGTTTTTTTATTTTTATTCACAAATTAGTTAACTTTTTTTATCCATATTTTTTCTACTTTTGTCAATTAATCCCTCAAAGTTTAATTAATTATTAATTTATCCACTTATTTGGTACTTTTGCAGTTTAATTCCTTCAACTTTACTTTGTTAACATTTTTATCCATCATTTTTCTTTTCTTTTTCAATTAAGTCCTCAAACTGTAATTAATTACATTTTATGTACATATTAGGTACTTTTGTCGTTTGATTCATTCAACTTTACTTTTACTTTGTTCAATTTTTTATCCATAATTTTTTAACTTTTTTTGATTAAGTGCTCAAACTTTCAATAATTTCATTTTTCATCCATAATTACCTTTTTTAATCATATAACCAATCATAACACAAAATCAAGCCAAAAATCATCCATAATGACCAAAAATCATAACCTAGAATTGTCAATAATAACCTTTCTTAATCATATAACAAATCATAACAAAAAATCATGCTAACCCATTATCCAAATAATCATGTAAAAAATCAAACCCTAAATCCTAGATCAAACCAAGAACTAAATCAAACCAAGAATCAAACCTTTAACCCTAAATCAAACCAAACAAATCAAACTTTTGTCAACTGAAATCCAAATGAGAATTGGACCTTTTGAGAGAGATAAGTTTCAGCCGGCTGGAGGATACAAGGTGGAGGAAGGCTGCGGTGGAGGAGAGCAAAGACACACTATGGGAGAGTAGAGATGTGGTGGAGGAGGGATGCACTGAAGGAGAAAAGGGGCATGTTGAAGGAGAGCAAAGATGCGGTGGAGGATGGATCCCTTTGAGGAGAGTGGTGAAGAAGGACTGCGATGGAAAAGATCACATTGCGCGAGATGCTAGAGGATACCAGGTAGAGACGGCATGGTGCGCAACAGTGGAATAGAGATGACAGAAGAGGGATATGACCTTGGAGATGAAAGTAAAGGTAAAGAAATGAAAGGCACCAAAGAGGAAATAAGAGTTATGGTAAGGAGATGAGGGTTATAGGAATTGGAGCAGATGTGACAATTAATCCTTACTTATTAATTATGAAGAAAACAACTATGCTTAATAATAACTATGATTTAGCCTCAGTTTTTTTGCAAAATCTATGCAGAATCGTCATAAAAGGCATGTGATTGCTACAAATTTGCTACGATAAAAATCATCACAGCGGTACGGCCCAATTTTTCCCAAAAAATCTTTGTTCCTGCCTAGATTTAGCCACGTGCTGCAATCTAAGTCGTTGATATTGCTTCAATTTTGCTATAATAAAAAATCATCACAACGGTCCTTCCAAAATTTCCCAAAATTTTTTTGTTCCGGCGAGATTTCCCTCTCTTTTGTTTAATTCTTCCTATGATTTAGCCTCAATTAGTTAATTTTTTGCCCACAATTTACTCTTAGTTCCTTATTTATTCTTATGATTTTCCAAAGATATTCAACAACTATTAGACCGCAAAATCAAATCTGTTATAATAATTATTATTGATGGCTACACATTAATTTTTCAAAATACTGGAAACCTATTTTAATGAATATAAATAGCTTAAAAACGATTGTCATAATTTTCACAAATTTCTATAGTATTCTTAAATTTACTAAATATGGAAACCTCAAAAGAGATGTTACTTTCCAAATATAAAAACCCTTATAAAGTGAAAAATTTTGGGTTTAGGGTTAGGCCGATTAGTGTTAATTAGGGTTAGGGCTAGTGTTTTGTGTCAGGGTTAGTGTTGAGGGTTAATTCAGTTTCTTTTTAAATGCTATATTTATTTCATTTAATTTTATACACATTAAGGAAAATGGTTGATAATAATCAATGGGGTGAAGCAATCAAGTAAGATGTGGTGACAAAAGAGTTCTTAGTTCTTGGATGAAGCTCTAGGTTGATTTGCGTGATTGTCAAATCTTTATATGCAATAGTAGCATTTATGCCCATCATTTAAATTGACTGAGTAATGGCATTTACGTTATAGTTATTGTATTATACACATATGCCTAACTAGACACATTAACCCACTTTTAGTCCTCCATTATATAAAACACTAATCATTCAGAAAATTGACAAAATTTTTGCTGGACAAAATCTCTCACCCTTTCCAAAAACCTTACCTCACTACTACCGTTTTCGGCTCCCTTGAACCGCCATCTCATCTGGATCTCACCATCGTCCCTCTTCCTCCAGATTGCATCATTTGCACTTGCCTTCCAATCATCTCGTTGCCATTGCTATTATCTAGATTGCGTCGCTTATTACACGCCTCTACGATCTTGTTGTTCTCGTTCACCTTCAGTTTGCTATTGCCACTGTCATCGCCATCGTCTTTCATCATCAAATCACACGTCGTTGTCTACGTTCGGATTGCACCATGTCATATACATTTAGATCCACTAGCTGACATGTTTGGATTGTGTCGGATAATTTTGTTTAAGTTTATTTTTATTATTATTTGCTAAAAAAAATTTAAAATATCATATTTTAAAATTATAACAATTATAATTTTAAATATGATATTTTTATAAAATAATAATATAAATAAATTTAAGTTAAAATTAAGTGAAGTAACTGGAATTGACGAGTTGTAAGCCAGAAAAAGGAGCAGGGCGGAGGTGAAGCGAGATTTGGTAATGACGCAGCGAATGGCGGCAAATGGGGCCTGTCAGCAACACGTGTAATGTGATATTTAATTAGATATGATATCCAAATCTTTGAAATATTTGTAAATTGGAAAGAGGGGGGCAGGGCAGCTTTGACGCAACATATTACTGGTCTCTTCCATTCCATTCCATGGGCATGAACTGCTCAACGACGTGTTTGCTTGGACGGTACGTACCTTTTGGATTGGCCTGCAGGTCACAATACTTTTCTCTCTCTCAGATCTAATTCCTAATCCTTTTCCCATGGGAGTTAGTTTTCCGTTAATTTCCTACTCCATTTCCTTATTTGTTTAAGTCCAAGTCGCCAAGTCCAACTGCAACTGGGGCGATTGATGAAACCTCGCTGACAGAGACAACTGCCAATTTACCAGTCGAAATGACTGACACGTGTTGGAAGTGGAAGACATAAAGATCGATTCTAATCCCTCCAACACTCTCTATCCAATTGCTTTGACAGCATTCTGTGTTTTTTTTTCTTCCATTCATAAGCTTTACAAGATATATTACCTACATTAACTATATCTCTTCTTTGATTTGACGGAAAATGGTGTTCGTTAATTTATAAATATTTGTTCGAGGAACATTAATTTATAGATATTAATTCCTTTAAGAATTAAGAAGCAATAGAATTAACTACTAGTTACTTGGTTCGATTTTCTTTTGCGCACTAACCTTTTCCGAGTTCTCTCAAATTGATTATTCTATGTATTCAAATAGAGATGGTATTCCAATTGTACGCTTACCTTGTTAAATTCTTAAACTTTGTCTCCAGTCATTTAGTCTGATAATTAAGGGCTTTAATAGGTATAGAGGGTATATAGGATTTGAATTATGATTATCTATATTTTTACAATATGCCTTATAAAAGCTAATTTATATAATGATTCTGAATACGAAGGAAAAATCTTTTAACTTATTTATATAGGCTCTTTGTTTGTATAAAGAAAAACTAAAAATAAAAAAAATCCTTAAAATTTATGCATATTAAAATGGCATAAGAAAAAAGAAACAGTGAGAGAGGGCAAGCACGAAGGAAAGAAGAAATAGACGAGTGTGAAAGGGAAAAAGAGGAGAGACTTGCGCGATTGAGATGATCGGTGTCTCATTATCCCCTAAATAACAATTAACAGCAAAGGAATACGTATTAATTAACACGATATATTAAGATTAAGTACGAAGAACATCATCCGTTGGTTGGAAAGTTTGCGATTATCCAAACAGCAATCTTGACGAAACACATCTTCTGCCGGGCCCGCCGTTTGAACGGTGATAGCATTCAGAAAAGCTTCAGAGCGTGTTTCCATGGTGTTTGGACATCTTCAACCGCTAATCAACCTGCCTGCCTTTAGTGGAAAAAGCCATAAAAGAATATTTAATTAATAAGAAAAAAGGGATGTTAGCGAGTAAAGTCTTATATGCACCTGGTGTACAGCATGTATCCTTCTTCTTTTATTAATACAATGAAGGCCCAGCGATCGATGATGGAGGCCGACCGAAGACGAACGTGCGATCTATGATAAAAATCAGAGCTTAAATATTAGCAAGCGGAGATAGTGAGGAAGAGGCAAAAAAAAAAAAATCAGAGCTTTGGGTCAGTTAGGAAGCTTGAAAATGGTAGATTTGAGCTTTGTCCGGTCCCAATTGCCTTCGTCCCCGTCATTCCGTCCTCATTCCAACCGTCCTTATGAGTATCAGATCTGAAGGGAAGGGGGTGATAGCAGAGGCAGGGCAGAGACGTAGTGTGGGAGGCTTATTTTTTTAATAAATAACTATTTTATTCTTTCACGCATTATTGTTTATTCTTTTTAAGTTCATATATTTCTTTTTAATGTCTGATCTGCTTTTGTTTTTCTATTGTTCTATCACTAAGTAATATATGTTGATTTGTTCAGAACTGATTTTTACTTGTTGTTTGTTCAACAGACATTCATCTATAAAAAAAAAACATTCACTAGTTTAAAAAAATATAATGCAAAAGAATATGTTTAATGTTTTATTTGTTCTTACATTACTTGTTTCTTCCCTTTTTAGTCTGTTCTTTGTATTCTTTTTTAGTTTTTATATATTTTTTTATGCATTGTTATTTGTTCTTTTATAAATTTGTTATTTTTCAGTTCATATACGTTATTTTGTTTCTATTTTTTTAGTTCCTATATGTTATTTTATGCATTTCTATTAATTTTTTTTATAAGTATGTTCTTTTTTAATTTATATATGTCATTTTTTATGCTATTTTTTTAGTCTCTATATGTTCTTTTATTACTGACAGTCAATTTTTTTGGCTCAACTAATTATTTTTTATTTTATTAATTGACAGACTAAAAAAGGATGAAACAAGTAAATAACTTAACAAATTGCATAAAACTGACAAAAAAGGTATACAAGTTATAAAAAAAAAGAAATAAAATTGGAAACAAATCAAAAGACAATGTTAAATTGCAACAAATAAGATGAAAAAGCTGGAGGAAGATTCGGAAGAGAAAAAATGGAAAATTAAAAAGTGAAAAAATCTGAAAAAATAAAAAAATAGAAAAATAAAATAAAATGAAAAAAATAAAAAATAATACACAAAATGAAAAAGGAAAAAATAAAAGTGAAATAACTGGGAACAATAAAAAATGAAACAAAGATGAAGCCTAAAAAATCTTGGCAAAAAAAAGGAAAAACCCAAAAAAGGAAGGGCTCAAAGAAAAATATTTATAAAAGGGGGAAAAAAAACAAAAGACACAAAATGTGAGATAAAGGTATCGAACCCAGACCAACCAAGTCTTGTCTGAAACGATAAAACACGTAAGCGCGCGTGCATACACACAGAGGAAACCACCTTATACTAATGAATGTCTGGATGCTTGCAAGTTTTTTCCCATCCTAAACTGTTCCCAACATTTTCTATTTTCAGTCGTTCTATATTCTTTTCAGAAATTTTATATTTAATAAATTATTTTACCATATTATTCTTTAAACTATAATTTCAATATTCACTTTTTCATCTTTTTTAAATTACATGTTAAAAACTGAAGGGTAAAAATGTAAACAATGTCAATTTTTTCATATTTCTTAACTCTCATGTAAAAAATGCATGATTCAACTATTTAGGGTGGAGGGAGTATTATGCAGTCTGGCAAATAGTGTTCTCTATTTCCTTTTCTCTATCCATGACCATATTTTTTTCCCCCTTTTTACGTATGTTGACTAATTGGTTTGAGTCATTGTGCTATAATAAAAACGTTGGGGCATTAAACTGTAATTTCAACTAGACGTAAAGGTAAACATAATAAATATTTTTTGGTGTATAATAACTTTGGAAAAACATGTTTCTAAAGAATGTAATAATTTTTATAGAAAACAATTTGTTCTGCAAGTTGTGCAAAATAAAAAACCCTAAATGAAATGATAGATGGCTCTCAAAGCAAATAAAAATTCATAAAACTGAAATGTTTTTGTAAAAATCTTGTGTGAATGCCTTCGTGGGCTATAAATAACATATGCTCTAATCGCATGTTAATTCTCAATATGAAAATAGAATATAATTTTTGGCGAAACTGAACAGAGCAATTGCCGCATGTGTGGGAAACAAATTACTTTCATAAAATAAAGGGTAGTTTACAAAAAAAAAAAATTTGTCCTTGATACTGTTGTTGACACCAGGAAGCGAAAAAATTATTGCTTTAATTTTATGATTATTAATTGTTCACTCATTATCGAATTGCTATTAGATCTTTTTAGATTTATAACTACTAAAAAATTAAATTTTTTAAAGAAAAAATTGATGTAAAAAATGGACAAATATCGTAATATATTATTAGATTTACAAAAAAAAAAGTGCAGGCGGCAGGTTTATGAACGGTAGGATACAAACTGTGGTTTGAAGTTTGAACCAAACCTCAGGAATTTTTTCTGGAATTTACCCAATATAAAATAAGGCGGTTGCTTCATAATTTTTTTTTCGTAAAGAAATTGGCTGCATTTAATCAAGCCGGACCGCCCCGAAGACCATGGGTCCACGACGAAATATCAATGATCCGTCCACGACGGGCCCATTATTTTAGGATAAAATATAATATTAGCATTTATATTTTCTTATTTTCTGATTTCATGTATACTACTTTTACACAAATGGAGCAACCGTGACCAGGTTAGATCTTAGATGTGTGTTATTATAGGTCATTTTTTCAGTAGTGTTAATGTGTTATTGTAAATGCTTACTTTAACCGCTTGCTATTTATATGAAAATAAATTGTCCAAATCAAGATGCCATTCAAATATTTTCTGTCCCCAATAAATAATAGAGTAACACTACTTCATGTATATAAAATTTTTTACAAAAACTCTCCTAAATTTTATGTGTTATGGTCTCATTGATTCTTAAAAAAAAACAAAAGCACTCTATCTATAGTATAAATGATGATGTAATTTTTTGGATGCGGAACTTAAGACATGTGTAGTTTATGATATATATATTTTTTATTTTTATCTCTGAAATTAAAATTAAAAAATTAACTTTTTTGGGTTATGCATATTGAGAGTTCAAATAATAAGTAAAAAAGAAAAAAATCTTTTTGGAGATTATGTAGTGAAAGTCTTAATGAAGATTAAAAAAATATATTCAATTTTCAGGTATTATGTATGAGAATTTAAATGAAAATAATAAGATTAATTGCCTCTTCAAAACTTTCTAAAAAAAACAGCTAATTCATTCCTTTTATGATGGTTAAAAAAAATATGTTTCATTTTTTTTAACGGACGGAGTAAGTTAATACCAATTAATAGCTAGAATTTAATCCCAATAACTCATATGCAAGAATATCTTATTTTTAGTAGTCAACTGATGTGTTAGATTATCTGGGTAGGTTAGACAGTATTAGTATAACGTATCTTTTACTTTTATAATGATTTACACCATATGAACAAATATGAAAAAGACAAGTAGAATATGACTTTATAATATTTTTTTATTTAGAGCTAGCCTATCTACCCTAAGAGTAGCCAGACAGCATAGTCAGTAAACTTTTGGCTTTATTTTTTTTTTTAACTCAATAATATCTCTATTCGTGTTCATAGTTAAGACTTAGAGAGAAAATAGACACTCAATTTACTTTTAAATAAATTATTATATTTATATAATATTAATTTTAAAATAAAATTAATATTTTATAAAAAAATTATATAAAATAAAAATAAATTAATTAACTTAAATTAAAATAAATCAACTTATAGATATTTAAGAGATATGGAGATTTGCTTTTTCAGGAATTAAAGGTCCATCAAACCAGCAGAGTTTGAATGCTCATCCCCTATCAGATGCCTCTCATGTCTTAGCCATCAGCTAAAGGCGCTAGAGATTGCTTTAACTTTTGAAAACGTGGGAGAAACATTTTAATAGTAGATTTTCAAAAACAGTTTTTTGCTTCATCCGTCTAAAAAAAGAAAGGATTATTAGTTATCTTGTCTTAAAAAAAGTTGAACTAATTTTCTTTGTTAAAAATTTTAATATCTAATTTACTTCATTGCATTCATTTAAATTTTTACTATAAAAAATTAAAAAATAATTTTTTAATTTTAATTTCAGAGATAAAAATAGAAAATAACAACGTTAGCTACATATACTTTAGTATCACATCTGATCAAATTGTTTAATTAATTTGGGATAGATGAGGTAGTGTCAGGCAGTTGACTTGGAAGTTTTTTTTCTTCTTTCTCTCTCTTTTGAACGATTTCGGGTAATAATTTGGCTTCCGAGCATGATTCTGAAAAGTAATTAGGTCATCAGTTGCTGTTCTAGACTTCTAGTAGATGTCCAGATGTGCATGTGCCTTCAATTCGATTTCTAACCCTAGGTTTGGTTTTAAGTGCTAATTTATTTAACCCACACGTTTTGCATGTTTCCTCTATTCTATTTCAAGAATACGTGACTTATTTCGAATTTTAATTAATTACATGATTTACTCTTTTAATTGTTATATCGTTTTTTTTTTTACTAATTTATGATAATCGGTGATATCCGGCAAATATATTGATCTCATATTTTGAATTTACGAATGTAAGTAACTCGGAGGTGAATTAGGAGAGAAGCTTTAGAGAGAAGAAAATGAGTAAAAAACGTAGTAATTGATGGCTCGGCTGGAAGTTGGTTGGTAGTTAGGTGGATTTCTTGAAATAAAAGGATCCTCCATGCCCCTGCTTTTGATTTGTGCCTGGCTTTATCCTTTGTGGATTTTGAGTTAAAAAATATGTAAAATATATGAATATTTTATTTATCTATTTATTTATTTCACATACACAACACAAGCATTATCCTTTGCGAGTTTTGACCACTTTGTTTTGCCAGTTTTGTCCGTTTGCTTTTTGGATTACTGATCTTCCGCTGCTCCTTTCGGAAAAAGATGTGGTCCTCCCTTCCAAAAATCCCGTCGCTTTTTCCCGCTCCATTTCGAATATCCTTTCCTTCCTTCCCACAGCAAAGCACTTCGCATGCCCTCTCGCTTTGCTCATGATGTCATCTAGGGCCCTGAATCTAATCCTACCTATTCTGTTTCTGATTTGGTCCCATTGTAATTATGGACCGACTTTGTTAATGACATCTTGAGCTGATGTTTGAAGCTAATGTCCATAGCTCCAAAAGGCGTTAATTTGGTTAAAAAAGCCATATATAAATATAGAGTATGTTGATCTCAAACTCCACTTTCAAAATTTATTGAATCAAATAAATAATTATACTGCTATCATAATCTATCATGTAATAAATTGTAGAACTAACCCATCACAACGATTAGATAAGATGTGAACTCATAACAATTTAAGAATGCTTGCATTATTTAACAAATATGTCACTTTTATCATTTAATTCATGTTCAATAGAGAGTCACAGTCTAATTGTAATTATCTAAGTAATATGTATAAAACTTTAGGAATGGTGCCCAATTAGAGGTAGGACTTAAGTCGGTCTGGTCACGCACTGGTCAAGGCCTGCTGGAAAACGGGTTAAATTTAGGCTTCAAGGAAGAGAAGCATTCAAACAAACCTGATTCGGCCCAAAACCAAAAAGACGAACAGCCTGGGACCGGCCAACCCAATTCAGGGCCTCACGGTCTGACTCCCAACGGTAAAAAACAGCTAATTTCAGATTTTTTTTTAAAAGGTAATAACAACTTTGGCCATCCAACGGTTTTCTGCTCCATTTTTGCCCAAAATTTTCACTTTCACCCCCCAACAACTATATTTTAAGGAGTTTTTAGTCCAAATAAATTTTAGCCTTCATCTATAAATAGGAAGGCTATTTCCACTATATCATTACACTAAAATTCAATCTCTTTTCTTCCTCTACTATATTCTCTCAAGCATTTTTACCATTATCTTTAGCTTTTTTTTTGTTATTTTATTCCTAATTTCTTTCTAATCTCCTATTAGTTTTTTTATTCATCAATTCTATTATTTTGCCAGTTGTCGCTTCAAGAGGAAATGGCAAGTCAGTAGACACTTCATCATCCCAAAACACCGGCCTCCAAGGCTTATTTCGTCATCGATCACAGTTGGCCAATAAAAATATCTTAATTGAGGAGTTGCACGACAATGACAAAATCGATATGACAAATTATGATTTGGGTCTCGATGATCAATTATCGGACAATAATATTAAAGAGGTGGATGCAATGCCGGTCGGGGATTTGTCAACACAACAAATGCTCATAAGCCATCAACCCCCGATCTAGAGGATAACCAAGGAAAAGGATAAGGTAAATCCCTGAGGCTAATGGCTTAGGTTTGGGAGCTTTGTGAGCTCATATTTATAGGGAAGTTGAGGTATAGCAAATGCAAACATTGCAGGAAAAAATTGGTGTGTAAAAAGAATTTCGGCATCGGAATACTACAGCACTGCATTGAAAATAAGTATCGCAATGTCCTTTCTAGTGCCGCCACTAGTTCTAGAGGACAAACACAACCTAGGAGCGCAATTGACAGGTCAGGTATATTTTTTCACCAATAATATTGTAGAGAATGCATTATAAATTGAGTAATGTTCACTAAAAAACTTTTTTCACAAGCTGAAGATATGTTCTTAGAATCCTAGATTAAATCACAATCAAACTTTGTATTTTAAAAAAATTTCAGAAAATAACCAGGAATGGTAGCTTTAAACTATTTGAAGCCAGAAAATCAAATTTACAAACCTATCATTTACTTCTAACATATGGATACCGCCTATAAGTCAATCATATTATTGCATTACTGTTCAGTAGATTAATTCTGACTGAGTTATGCAAAAACGTGTTTTGTCATTCAGGGTCATTGAAATTTATTATACTGGTTATCATATATACAAATTTTTCTTAGAAACTTTATATGATTATTATTATACAGATAAACTCTCCTGCATTTCATTTGATAATACTTCAAACAATCATATTATTGCTCGGCTTTTAAGCTAAACATTGAAACCACATCTCAAAAGTGTATTTTTTCATATTAGATGAATGTGCCACATTTTGACCCTTTGTGTGTAAAAGGATTTAGAAATTCTCAAAAATAAAATTGTATCTATTCACAATTCATTTTCATTTTTGAAATAAATACCTACTTGTTTCATGAATAGAAAAGGTTTTATTTTGAAAATCAAAAACTATTTTCTTGGAAATGGTTTAAATTAGATTGTCGAACCCGCTGGAACTTAACTTATTTGATGTTACGAGATGCATATCTGTATGTTTATTTATCAACGCATTTCACGAAAATAAAAAAGGGATGTGAATTCTTTTCAATTAAAGTATGTGAAAAATGTTTTAAAACTAATGAAGTAAATTGCTTAAATTTTTTTATGAGGCAGCTGAATTTTTCTTCAGTGTTTACCACTTATCTGTTTTTTAAGTTTTGTTTCATTTAGTAAACATTACATACACTTTACATCAGTTTGAAGTTGATAAGTTTTTTGAACTAACTGTCGAATCCATGTGGGCTAAGTGACCTTAGTATTTTGAAAACATTTCCTTACCTTTTTCCTTACTTCTTTGCTTGATCTATATGTCAAAATGATGAGCATGACCATATTGCTTGAAAGCATTTATCATACTTATTTAGAAATGTTTCATATAAAAGTTTTGGCTATGTCTGCTACTGTTTCCAGGTGTTACACTCTTTGTACAAGTTGTATTATCGGCGATATTCGGATAAGGTAAGATCCGAAGCTTCTTAAAATGAGCCTCCTAGGAGATCAATCTCATCAAGATTTAACCTAACCCTTTAAATGCTAAAACGTCCTTGATCGACGATTATAGGTTTAGCTGAGGTCGATGACTATCTCAACGCATCGTTTAAGCCAAGCGGTATCGACATGTTGGAGTGGCAGAAACAAAAAAGATCAAGGTTTTTGATCTTGTTGATAATTGCATAAGAGATTTTCACCATTTTGGTCTCCATCATAACATTTGAGACAGAGTTTGATACAGGAAAATAGCTAATATCAAAGAAATGATTAAGATTGACGCCTGAGGTGGTGGAAGTATACGTATGCAACCAACATTGGGGCTTCGTAGCACTCCAAAAGCAAGACTTAAAGAATTTTAATGACGAGGTAGTATCCGATGATGAAGCTTGAATTTTTGTTTCCTTTTTACATTTAATTTGTATTTGATCTTACTATACTGTTAAACACAGATCATAAGTTTTTATTTTTCATAATTTTTGGAACATTTCACAATTTGAAGGCCCATTTCAGTTATTTGTAAGTGACATTTAGCTTTTTTACTTAATAAAAATTATATTGAAGTTGATGTTTTTCCTTTAAAATAAATATTGAATATAAAGTTAATTCATTTGTTTTAATTAAATAAACCCAGAAAAGGCCACAACCAGGCCTAGGTTCAGCTCGGAACTAGATTGCCTAGTCACAGTCTGTTCTTGGTCCTCTAGGACCTAGACCCAAGCTTGTCTAAGTTAGGCCCATCCAGGGTCGGGTTGACCCGACGGCCAACTCTATGCCCAGCACAAACCCAAAATGCATAGCTTAATATCAAGAGTTAAGACTCAATATAAATTGAATCAAGCAAACTCAACCGAATGTTTATTTTTTTTTTCCAGTTTGTGTGGGAATGAATAACTAACACAAATGTTTTGATCAGGTGTATATACTTTCACATTTCTTGAGATAAGACATTGTTGAAATAATATTGAACACTTACACAATAACACGATAAGCTACGTACATAAATAACTATTTTAAACATTTTATCAAATATGATAGAGGTTTGTAGTAATTCATGAATGTACAAGCAATTTTATTTTATGGGTGTCTCATGTTTGTTTTATTCTATAGAATTGTTAAGAGTAGCTATAGGGTATACCTAGTGCAGCTCGCCACTCATTCACTTTTGTATTATTTATAAAAATGTAACCACATTCTAAACAACATATTTATCTGAATGGAACACCACTTTATATAACATCACATTTGTTTTAAAAGAACAAAACTTCACAAAACAACATATTTATCAGGAACAACATTTTTTATTGAATCAAATAATAATATTTATGAATAGTATTTCTTTTGAAATAAATAATATTTTATAGAATATCACATTTATGAGAATAGAATAACAGTTCTTATTGAACGGAATAATATTATTCATAAACAACGTATCTTATAAAATAAACAGTATATTACAGAATAATAATTTATTTGAATAGAACAACATTTATTATTAAATCGAATAACATTATTTACGAATAGTATTCCTTCCAAAATTAACAATATTTTACAGAAAACCCACATTTATAAGAATAAAATAATACTCCCTCCGTTTTATATTAGTTGGCCTTTTGCCTTTTTTGACTAAAGTTTGACTTAAATATATTTATATTAATATGAATTCAAAAAAATTCTAAAAAATGATATTTAAAAACTAGAATCTTTAAAGTTTCATTTTCATGTAAAAAGTTCATATTTTTACGATAAATTTTATGAGAAATAAAATCATAAATTAATTGCTGTGAATAGTAAAGAGGACAGCTTTTGTGAAACAGATGGAGTACTTCTTACTGAAACAATACTTATGACTGAAAGGAACAATACTTATGATTAAAATTAGCAATACTTATTATTAAATAAAATAATACTTATCACGAACAACACATTTTATGAAGTAAAAAACATATTAAAGAACAATATATTTGTATGAGCGAAATGATATTTATTATTGAAGGGAATAACACTTATTATTGAATAGAACAATACTTATTACAAATAACATATTACAGAACAACACATTTGTATTATTAAAACAACACTTATTACTGAATGAAACAATAATTATTATTGAACTGAACAATATTTATTACGAATAACACATTTTACGAAATGAACAACATATTGCTGAATAACAAATTTGTATAAATGGAATAACACTTATTATTGAATATGACATCATTTATTTTAAATAATATATCTTATGAAATGAACAGCATATTTTAAAACAACACATCTGTATGAATGAAACGTCACTTATCACTAAGCGGAACAGCATGCCATCAGCCAAGCAATCGAAGGAACCAATGTTTAAATTTCACAAAATCTAAAAATATGTACACTGCATTGATGTTATATTATTTCCCGGTGTTAAGCTTAAGTAAGATTCATTGCCTGTTCGGCTTGAGTTAAAAGGGATGCATTAGCATGTTTTTGTCTAAGGCTAATAAATTTATTCCTTTTTTACCCCAATTTGTCTTTTTCCCCAAATTTTCAAAACCCGGTAAACTCATCTCCGATCTTGCTCGTGGAGGAGCTTGCTCCGACCTTGCTCCAACAAATCCGATCTTGCTTCATTCTTGATGCGATCTTACTCCAATTTGGTTCGATTTTCCTCCAATCATGATTGATCTTAACCCGATTATCTTCGATTTGCTTCGATTTCACTCCGGTCATTGTTGATCTCTGCCCTAATTATCTCTGATTTGCTTCAATTTCACTTTGATCATCGCCAATCTCAACCCGATTATCTCCGATTTTGCTCATATCATTACCGATCTCAATCCGCTTATCTTTGATTTGCTTCGATCATCACCGATCTCTCTACTTGATTTGCTGCTCTCATGGCCTCCTTGTCTTCTTCTTCATTGATAAGCATGAGAAGGATGATTTACGGGCCAAATAGGGCAGAGACAGGTCAGGGTAGAGGCAGAGTGGGGCGAGACCAGAAGACCAATGACAGAATGGGGTGGAGGCAGAGAGAAAGGATGGTAGAAGAATGGTGGAGGTAGAGTAGGGCAAGGGCTGGAATCACTTGTAATTCCAAGAAATTTTAGGGGTAAAAGCATCATTAATACAAGCCTAGTAAACAAAAACACATTAATTCGGAGCTATTAACTTCAAACAAACTGTCCCTCAATTTAAGCTTAACATCTCAAAATATTTTGAATTTGAGTAACAATTGATCAATTTAATGTTTGTCGAGCTTGCATAACTCATGAATGGCTAGATTTTGCGGTCACCAAGGTCACATTTATGAACCTAAATTTTGAGCCGAAAGTACGACAAGTGAAAAAAAAAATTGACAATTTGGATCTTTATGTTTACTTCGTGATATCAAACTTTACACATTTAAAGAAAGGCAAATAGTCCGTCCAAAAAAGAAAAGGGAAAAGAAAAAGGGACAAACTATTTCCATTTTGGAAAAAAAAAACTTTGGTTTTTAACACCTCTCTAGTTCCGTTATTGTAAAAATAGCTGTCATCATGTATTCTGGATCAGTTTATGAATTAAGATGATAAATACTATGACTGATCTAACTACACCTACTAATATTTGAGTATGGATCTAACTAAAATATATTTTTTCGTCGTTGATATATTCTTTAAATCTAATGCTCCAAAACACACTAATCATGAAAATAAGATATAGTTAATTTCCAGTATCTGCTCCAAAATTTTCTCTCCTGTCGCTCGCCCGCGACTCGTCTTCTTCCCCACTGCTCTATATGTCAAAACCCAATTCTCCAGTATGCGAAATATTTTGCTTTAATATATTATATTATGGAACAGTGCACAACATACATATATGTTCTAGCGATTAAAGAGCTAGAACCAAGAAAAAAAAAAGAAGCAAAGAGCTAGAACCCATTCGATCATGCCACCTGAGAGTAGCTCAACCCAAAAGCCTAAGTTATAACCTGTTTCTTGCCGCTCGATTAGGATTTCATGCTAATTCCCCCAAATCCCAATAAACTTTCGAACACCTATATATTGACAATAAAAAAAAAAACAAACAAAGAACCTGAGTCGCACTTATAACTTCCACATCTGCAAGAATGATTGATCATATACGTTTGTTTTTTCTTTCATATATTGCCCATGACGTAAACCCGGTGACCTATCCTTCATTTAGTCCTTGAAAGATATTGAGTTCAAACATTCAGGGGCAGCAAGCACTTTAGGGAAAATCTCTGTCCAAAATGTAAGTTGTTTTAGCATAATGAAAAATGTGCTTTTGAATTTATTTTTGTATTATAGAACTTACCATGTACCAGATGGTTTCTTTTTTGGAAAAAAAAAAAAACGTAATGGATTGTTTTTGGCTGGCTAAATTTCTATGAACTGTATCATCATTTTACCGTAATGATCGAATTTTGACAATTTTTCTATAATCATAGAAAATAATATAAAATCCATTTTGTTACTTAGTCTACAATACATTTTCCACAAAAAAAAAACAATACATCTACCTTCATCTGCCTAAACATATTACTGCAATAAGCTAGAACTCAAATCATTCCTGAAGTATCGTAGTCATTATGCTAATGATGTAGGAGGAGGTCGGATTTGCTTGAGATGACTTAAGGGAGCTACTTGTTGAGTTGTTGGCCAGGTTCGTTCCGCTGGGACAATGAACAACTTTGATTCTGTAGCTGTAATTGCGCGAAATTACAATCATATGCCACGAGGCATGCGCTGCTTCGCTCTCCACACCCCCACCACACCTTCCTCATTCTCGCTCTGAGGATGTAAATTAATGAGCATAATTTTCGGTGATTCATTTTAGCATGAGTTTGTTTATATTAATTTATTAAGCTAAATAAACAAATATGAATAAAATTGTATTCATTCATCTGTTTTCATGAATCGTCTGATTATTGTTGGTTTATGTTTGTTTACTTATTTGTTCGTTATTCACTTAGTTATTTATTAATTTATTATTTATATTTTATACTCATTTATGTCTATATAGATCATCTGCAAGTAATCTCCACCCCCTTCCAAGTTTAGGCTTTTGTTAGTCACTTAAACCAAAGTAATGTTTGTTTGTGTTTATGTGTGTATTCATTTGTTTACGTTCATTTATTTATGTTCATTTAAATTATTTATGAACTTGTTCATATACATCATTCATAAAAGCATTCGTTTATTTCTGTTCACAATCATGTTAGTTCGTTTGGTTCGTTTAATACTATTCACGTGCAAACACTAATATGAACACCTATTTTTACAAATCAAACAAATGAACATGAACAAAGCTTATTATTGTTCGTGTTCTTGTTTGGTTGAAAGAAAGGAATGAATACAAACAGAGCTCATTTGTGCTAGTTTAGTTCATTTACAATCTTATTTCCACCAATCTCTTTTCCTTCACCCTGCCTTTATCCACTATAATCCACACGTTTGGCTTAGCTGAATTACCCTCCTTTATGCACCCATATCCATATGACCCACACTAACCCATTCCTTGGAAGAGTTCCTCTTTAGCTTTGCAATGCTTCATTGAGACCAAATTGAGCTCACATTGAACTAATGGCCAAAACAAAGGGACAACGTTGATTCCATTGGTTTTGGATTTTGTGCTTGTGAAGAAGTTGAATAATCCGTTTTCATTGCCATTTCTGAGATAATTCAGGTTGACATGGAGATTCTCAATTCAATTCCAATGTTGGGTTCTGTTTGTTTGTTTGTCCAATTTTAGTGTTGGTGCCAACGTCCAACCTTATGTTGATGTGTTTGTTAGGTGTTTTTTTTTTTGTGGGGTCTTTACTATGACTGTAAGTGTAAATCTTGCTATTCATGAGAATTTTCTTCTGCTTATGGTATTGCAGATATGTTTACAAGCAAAATGTAGAGTAATGGTCTCTATATTAGGTTTATATAAAGTTTCAAGTTTTTACTATATGGCCTTTCAACTAGTGCAATGAATACCCATGTCAAAAAGACAACCCTATTCTTGAAGACACCTACAACTACTACCATCTGATAATATGACCAAAACACATGAAATCCATAGAAAAAAAATTCAACAGAAGATCTTAATTTTAACAAGGGAAGGAAAGCCCAAATAAAAAACAACTTAAAACATTGAAAACTAATTAAAGACCTAAGGCGAGTTTAAAGGGCTTTGAGGGCTTATTAGAATCAGAGATGGGATTAAAAAGGTAAGGTAGGAATGCAAATACAGGCAACTTTGTAGGTTGAACTCAAGCAGGGTCTAACAAGTCATTAGGGTTGTAAAAGAACCGAATGAACATGAATGAATTCTGTTCATGTTCGTTTGTTTAACTTTAAATGAATAGAAACATGAATAAATAAACGAACACATTTTATCTATTCGTGCTCATTCGTTCATAAATATACATGTTTGTATTTGTTCACATTCATTTGTTAACAAATGGCTAGAGGTGTTCAGTTGGTCGACCCAGTCTTGCTTGGCGGGCTTGAGTCTGGGTTGGCAAGCCCGAGCATAGCCCGCCTGAAAGCAGGTTTGGCTTGGGTTGGGTTGGTGTAGGCCGATTTTTTTTAAAAGTTATTTAATTAGTTTTACATTACTATTTCTTGTAAAGAGGGAAATAGTACTACAAGACTAAATTTTATTAGTTGAAAAAGCAAATGACACTTACAAAAACTAAAACGTGAAATACATAAGGAAATGATAAAACTTTCCAACAATTACTGGATAGAAATACTAGTGATCCTCATTGGATATGGTCTCATTGTCAAAACTAAAAGAAGCATTAGGCCAATCATGGTTGTACCAACATACATTTTTTAGATGGCAACCATGTTCGTTTATTTAGTTTTTCTATTTTCCCAAAACTAAAAACTGTTTCGGTAACAACAGTAAAAAAGTAAGCTGGAGCAGTTGGAGAGCATTAGGGCGTAATTTACCCACTTTTTGATAGAATTTGAGATCTGTCGTTCAAGCTAACCCAAGCAAGCTCGGGCGTCATGCCTGGGTATGGGCTTCAATGCGGGCTGGGTTAAGCAAGGCTCATGTAAGACCCCAATTTCCCCCAAGTCCATAACCACCCACCTCTTTCTATGCCTCTCCCCCGAGCTGGGGCAAGCTTGGCCTTGACTGAGTCGGCTTACTGAACACCTCTAACAGTGACATTATCATGAACCAAACAAACACATTCATGAACACCCTTAATGTACATGTTCTCGAGCAACAAGAATAAGTGTGTTCATTAACAACATAAATAAACACAAATGAACAAATGAATGAACAAACAAAATTAAATATGAAGTATAAATGAACTTATAAAAGATAAATAAATGAAGAAATGAATGAAAAAAAAAAACAAATGGACAAATAAAGGAAATAATATAAATGAACATTAACTGAATTATTTGTGAACATAAACAAACAAATGACACTTTGTTTATGTTTGTTTGGTTAAGTTAAACGAACATAAAATTTTATTTGTATTTATTCATTTAACTAGATAAAGAAACAAAAGCAAATTCCTGCAGGACAGTTTATTAAACGTTCTGTTCTAATGACTTAGGCAAACTTGGATTAAGTTTGCTGAAGTTTGTTTAAATTGACCCATAGTTTCTCATGGCTTGACAACTTAAGGACTTGTTTGACAATGTTGTTGTTGTTATTTGTTTCATGTTTTGTGCCTGTGAAAATTTTATTTCTGTTATATTTTCATGTTTGTAAAGCTAAAAAGTGAAAAATATAATTTTTTTAAAAAAATTCTAGAATAAAAATTCAGTAAAAGTAATATATTTGTTATTTTTTGAAATATATTTTTAAAAAATTTAAAAACGAGATATCCATACTTCCACTTTTCTTTTCAATATTCTGTTTTTCATTTTCAGAAGTAAAATAGAAATGGGTACTAAACATATTTTCTTTTAAAAAACTGAAACAGAAAACAAAAAAACCTGCAACAGTACCCAACGAGCTCCCATCATGTGAATCTGTCATGCGAAAAGTTTTTTTTTTTTTTTAATTCTAGTACTGGATCTGGAGTAGCTGCCTCTAATTTAGGTATTAAATTCACAAAAATACAGTTAGACATACTAACAATTAAGGATTATTTTGGTGGGGACAGGGAAGAGGGAAACAAGAGAGGCCACCGGTCAGCAGCATTCAGCAGTAGTGCATATAAAATGGTACCAATGGCGTGAACCAATTTCATTCTTCTCGCCCCGCCTTCTCCTTTTTCTTCTCCAACAACAACACCCCCCCCCCCCCCCCCCCCCCCCCCCCCCCTTTCTCTCTCTCTCCTTTTCTCTCTGTGTCTCTCGCTTGTTAAATTTAAGGAAACAACATTACATTAACGTGAGTTCAGTCTCTCCTTTTTTGTTTTGTTTTTCGGAACAATAGCTCTGCTACCTGGCTCTTTTCTACTGGATAAGTTGCTCAAAAATGGCGGATCTGTTTTAACAGGAGTAATCAAAAGAAAAAACGAAAGGTAGATAAAGTAGCAAGGGAGAGAATGAAGTACGTGCTGGTGACTGGTGGAGTGGTAAGCGGCCTTGGGAAAGGCGTCACGGCCAGCAGCATCGGCGTGCTCCTCAAGGCCTGTGGACTTCGCGTCACCGCCATCAAAATTGGTATCTCTGTTTCTCTCCATTTGGCACCATTTTTTTGTAGTTCTTTTTTACAGAGGATAAGTGAGAAGACAAACAAACAGAAGAAACGGTTATCATGAGTCTTTGTTCATGTCAGATCCTTACCTCAACATGGATGCGGGAACCATGTCCCCTTTCGAGCACGGGGAAGTGTTCGTGTTGGACGATGGCGGTGAGGTAAAATTGGTCATCCTTTGGTCATTTTAGATGCCGGTTTTTCGTCTATCTAACCCTCCAATGTGTTGTTAACTTCATCAGAATGCTTAATTTGTTTGAGATGGATCCCCATCTGAGATTCTCGTTTCTAATTGAAGGTGGACCTGGACCTTGGGAATTACGAGAGATTTTTAGACATCAGATTGACTCGGGATAACAATATCACCACCGGCAAAATTTATCAGTCAGTCATGGACAAGGAAAGAAAGGGAGACTATTTGGGAAGAACCGTTCAGGTTATTATTGTTATTATTTGTTTGTCTTTTTTAAAATCCCTGTCTGTTACCATAGCCTGCCTTGAAAGGCAATCCAATTCCTGAGCTGTGCTCTGAACTGGTAGGTTGTTCCCCACGTCACTGATGCCATTCAAGAATGGATTGAGCGGGTGGGCAAGATACCGGTTGATGGGTTGGAAGGTCCACCAGATGTTTGTGTCATTGAATTGGGTGGAACCATAGGTAAAGAAAACTGTAATACTCATCCTCTACATTCCCAAAATGAAGGAAACCAAGGGAAAAATTATGGAAATCATAATACATTCGCTACAAAATCACTGTTGCATTTTTCAAATGCAGGAGATATTGAGTCTATGCCATTTATTGAGGCTCTAGGCCAATTCTCATACCGTGTCGGTAAGAGGTGTACAGTACTGTGGTAAAACGCTGAATTCCATTCTCTTCATTCTTTGTTTTTGTTTTGAGCTAATTCCCTCCAATTCCTCGATGCATCTTGTTCAGGTGCTGGCAACTTCTGTTTGGTTCATGTCAGCCTTGTGCCAGTCTTGAATGTTGTGGGTGAGCAGGTAAAGTTTTACGAACGATCTCTGTATGGCGATTAGGTGAAAGCCTCTTCTTGAATCCAGTTTCACCAAACTAAGCTATTTTTAATGTTTCTGAACTCCCACTCTCAGAAAACAAAGCCAACACAGCACAGTGTTAGAGGATTGAGAGCCTTGGGCCTGACTCCGCACATCCTAGCTTGCAGAAGCAGCACGGTTTGATGATCTGTCATCCTCTCTGTTCTTATTGGATTCACTGAAAAGAACATGGTATTTACTGTCAGCTTGGTGCTCAAACTTTTAATTGAATTTGCAGGTTCTAGATGAAAATGTCAAGGAAAAGCTATTTAGGTTCTGTCATGTTTCGGTATGTTGGTTGGCTGACCTCTCCAGCTTACTTGAATGTTAATTTTTTTTGTCCGAACGATTTTAATTAGCTGAGTGTGTTTCTAGGCAGAGAATATCATCACTCTCCATGATGTTTCCAACATCTGGCACATCCCTTTGCTTCTGAGAGTAAGTCTTTCGGTTTCTTGTTGAAAATTTTACAAGTATTTTCCAATTCTTCTCATAGCTGAGAGAATTTTTCCCGCTTTTACTAGGACCAGAAGGCTCATGAGGCGATTTTCAAGGTTCTGAATCTTCTAGGGTATGTAAGATTGCTTTACTGTTAGTTTTGAGTTTGCCAGAAACTGGATGTTTATGACACTGAGCTCGATCTACACTTCCCTGTGTTGACTTTATGCAGCACTTGTAAAGAGCCTTCTTTGAAGGAATGGACTTCCAGGGCTGAATTATGCGACGCACTACATGAGCCAGTAGGTTGAATAAAATCCTTTATTTTCCTCTGGATCTTTTGTTTCCTTCAAAATAACTTATCTGTATGTCATTAATGTACAGGCGAGAATTGCCATGGTTGGGAAGTACACGGGCCTTTCAGATTCTTACCTCTCTGTACTAAAGGTGCACTCTGCTCCTGCAACCTGTTAAAGTGGTTGTATTCTTAGTATTTTCCGTGCAGTCCGGTAATAGAGTATTCCAAATAGATAGAGCCCTCTGCCATAGTTCTTCAAATGTGTTATCCTCTTTGACTGAGAAACAAATAACTCATGTCACTGTTTCAAACCTTGCTCCAATCACTCATTCACTTAAAGTTTTTCATTTCTGAAGTAAAGCTGTTTTTTATCAGCTACAGTGGTCAGTCTTACTGAGAACTTGCTACTCAATCGCTACATTGACTATTGTGCTACATTGACTATTGTCTTCCCGATTGTCTACCAAATTGTTACACTCTTCATTTCCTGCGATTATTTCTAGGAGCCATAAATTTCTTTTCTGTGAACTAGCTCTAAGCACGACTGGGATTACTGGTGTGTGCATGTAGACTGCATTCTTAATCAGCTGTGTAGGAAAGCTTATTTTCTGCAACTTGTAAACCTGAAGCTGTATAACTATTTGTAGGCTCTTCTGCATGCATCTGTTGCCCGCCGTAAGAAACTTATTGTGGATTGGGTCCCTGCAAGTGATCTCGAACCTGCAACTCAAAGAGAGGTGATGACAGTGTCTAAGTCATCTAATATAGGGTGATTTTCAAATACACCATTGGTATGACATTTTTGCTACCCAAGAAGCCTTGGATGATTGGCAGGCATCCATAAAAACATGATAGGCTCAACAATCACCTAAAGGTGCTTCTGTAGCAAAAAATTTTAAGTTGAAAAGAACCAAGAAAAAAAAAATACATTTGCTGCGTTCTAAGAACTATTCTTAAATCTATATATATGCGTTAAAGCTTCACTTTCTTCAATCCTCTGACATAAAAATTAACTTGCAGAATCCTGATGCTTATAAAGCTGCATGGAAATTGCTAAAGGTTTGTTTAACTCAAAAGCGCTATGGCCTTAGAAGAATTGGTCTAGTTATATACTTATATTCACCAACTTTTGTTCTTACACAAAAAGTCTCTGGTAGTTCTCTGACTAGCTTGTATCTTTAGGGAGCAGATGGCGTTCTTGTTCCAGGAGGGTTTGGTGACAGAGGGGTGGAAGGAAAAATTCTTGCCGCAAAGTATGCACGGGAAAACAGAATTCCATATCTGGGCATTTGTCTAGGCATGCAGGTTGCTGTTATTGAATTCGCGCGATCAGTACTTCATTTGAGAGACGCCAATAGCACTGAATTTGATTCGAATACTACAAATCCCTGTGTTATATTTATGCCGGAGGTGAGTTTATCTATATAAACTGAATTATATGATCAACTTAAGTCAACCGCTTGGGGCCTGCACTAAATATTTTTTGGTTGTTATAGGGCTCAAAGACACACATGGGAGGTACCATGAGGCTTGGGTCAAGAAAGACAAATTTCCAAGTCATGGACTCCAAGTCTGCAAGATTGTTAGTATTATCAACTGTTTTATTGAAAATAAAGTACTTTATAATGTTATGGAGTCATGTAAAATTCATACAAGTAATGAACTAGCAAAATTAAAACAGTTTGAAAAGGATTTTGCTGGGAACTTTTATGTATATTTCATCTAAAGGATGACCATGAAAATAGTCATACAGATGTCTGCCTTTCTCCATCCTTAATGCCCTTGATTCTCTCAGGTATGGAAATAGAAGGTCCATAGAGGAGAGACATCGACATAGATATGAGGTGTGTTGCATCAAGAGTTGGTATCCTTTTGACATTGGATGTGGTTATAACGAATGTCCCCTATGTAGGTGAATCCTGATATGGTAGCACGGCTAGAAGGCAGTGGTCTATCCTTCACTGCCAAAGATGAAACGGGTCAACGCATGGAGGTGCGAGATTGGCATCTAAATAATCATCAATTTTGCTTTGAATCATTTTTGTTTGGTTATCTTGCAAATTTAACATTTGCACACTGGTTCCTCAGATTGTTGAATTACCTCAACATCCTTTCTTTATCGGAGTCCAATTCCATCCTGAATTTAAATCAAGGCCAGGAAAGCCTTCTGCTGTGTTCTTAGGTACCCCAGTTTGTACTTGCTACTGGAATAGCTGATCATGCTCTGAATTCTTGTGTTTGGTCTGAAGTTCCCTGTTATCATTTCAAACCCAGGGCTCATAGCTGCAGCTTGCGGAGAGTTAGATGCTTTTTTACAAGGCTCCGGCACTGCGAGCCGGGAGAAAGTTCCTTGTGAAGTGGGTATATCTCTCCCCAACCGTCGAATTTATCAAAATGGGCATGCTAAAAAACCTGCAAATATCTTATCGGATGCTGTATACAGTTTCTGCAACGGTGTGCACTCCTGAAGGCTGTGTTGTTGTAGGCTTGTAGCTAGTCTCCATTTTTCAAGTCATCATGGTTAAGCTGAGGGCTTTCAGTAGTATCTATTGGGATTGCTCTGTACATCCGTTTCACTACTTGTAGGACTTACGTATACGTAGCCCTGAGACGTGGCTTCAGAAAGCGTGTAGTCCCCATGTTTTAGAAAAGGGGATATTGTCCTATTCAGTCCCCATATTTTGAAAGGGGATCTTGTTTGGTCCCCATGTTTTGAAGGGGATCACCTGTCCCGCTTAGACGCCCCCGTGTTTTAAGAGGGAATAGCCTATGCGTTTCCATACTATCCGGGTAATATCGCGTTTGTTTTTGTTCTTTTTGTTTGCTGGAGGCTCCTTGTTCTGTTGGTAATTTTTACTTACAAATACTCCTTGGAGACAACCGTTTCCGGACTCATCTTCGGCCATTTGTTGATGATTATCTTATGATGCCAGGGTCACCAACTTAAAAATGTACTCATATATATTTTTCTCAAAGAAAGCAAAAAAATATAAAAATGTGTCAACATATATAATCCGTTGGTACAGCTACGGTGGTAAAATTTGTTTTCTGATAGCGATAGGACAAATCACATCTTAATTAGCACCAAAACATAATAATCACTTTAACACAAAATAAGAGCAGAGTCAATGAGAATGGGGGAAGCTTTGTGCTAAGTGGTAAAATTTGCTCATGATAATGGCTAATAGGATGTGGAGAAGTGATTTCAAAATGCATGGTCTAATTTATACTCCTAATAGCTATGGTTGAACTTGAAGTCTTGTTTCAATTGTTAAAAAATTTAAATTCATGCAAAAACACTTTTCAAACAGAAATAATTTCAAATGCTGCTTAATCTAGCCTTCACACTATTTCAGCAATTTATTTACCACTTTCACCATGTTGGGTAAAATGTTGTGCAAATACAGTGTAATTTCAATTGGTCGATAATTTGAGTATTTATAAAATATAACTAAAAAAGTGTGAGATCTTGTAAAATTTTGTGAAATTTACATGTGTTAAATAGTAATCTTTTTATAGTGTAGTTAGCCTCGTGATAAACGTAATCGTCATGTTAAAATTAGTCCCTTATAATCATTAAGGTAGTGATTTATTTACTGTCTACTGGTTTTAATTTTTGACTTATTGAACGTTAAAATCAATACACTAACATAAATAAACCGCCAAATAAATTCACAATCTCAAAACTCAAATACATATTTTAAAGAGCGAATCCGGGCATTAAAAATATAAACTATGAATTTTAACAAGATTTTAGAAATTAAGAGCCAATTTGTTTTAACTTAAATCAATTGACTTATTTTTACTTTTTCATTTAAAACCAATTTTTTTTGAAATCCAATAGTATGTAGATGTAATAATCCATTTGAATGTAAATTTTTATGATATTATTAAATTTTTATGAAATTTTCTTTTTTAATATTTTAAATTAAAAAATTCATAAAAATTTAGTAAGATTACAAAAATTGTATTTCTAATAAATTATTATAACTATATAACATTAATTTTTAATTAAAATTAATTTTAGATAAAAAAATTTAAAAATAAAAATAAATAATTTTAGAATCAATTGAATTAAGTTGAACAAACTGGGTGTGTGTAAAAATTTACATACGTAAGAAACAGGACTCTGAAGAATTAGCAAACTCTTTTTAATCTATTCAGGCGGGAAAGGGAAGTCGCGCGTCCAGGAAAATACTAGTAATTGGGGAAGGTGTATTTTATTTTTCAGATTTACCACCCTCACCTGCTACCCGCATCTGTAGGTTTTTTATTTTTTGGCTGCAAAAATTCGAGCCAAGTCAATTTTGGTCTTCATTGTTTTTGTTAATGCTTTAGACTTACGACTGGCCTGCTACACTCTAGGGTTCTTCAGAATTACGGCTCCGGTCTCTGTCCGAAATCCCATTTCTCCCTCGATTCAGGTCAGGATTTCTTCCTACCTCCTTCTTCTTCTCGTTCTACTGTCAAGCGTGAGACTAGATTTTGTCAACTTTTCCCCGACATTGTACCTAATTCCTCTTTTTCTTGTAACTCTTATTTTCGCCGATGATTTCAAGGTTCCATTTCGTTTACGATCAATTAACTTTGTTTTGCTTGTTAGTTTACTGTATTTGCTTTGCATTTCGTAATTCGTCTTGTTCTCTGCTGGACTCGCAGATCTTGTTCTTTTGTTCTTTTGACCAAATGGACCAGGTTTGTATTCTGATTCTTCGCCTGTAGCTTATGGGTTTTCTATTTCTTTGAGTTATCTCCATTTTCTTGTTCTAATTGTGGAGGTATGAGAAAATTTTCAGTATGAGAAAGTTGAAAAGATTGGAGAAGGGACTTACGGTGTGGTTTATAAAGCTCGGGACCGTATGACTAATGAGACAATAGCTCTGAAGAAGATTCGCCTGGAGCAGGAAGATGAAGGTGTCCCCAGCACTGCAATAAGAGAAATCTCCCTCTTGAAGGAAATGCAGCATGGCAACATTGTTAGGTATTCTCTCCATCAATGTGGTTGTATAACGGGTGTATTTCTTGTAGAGGGTGTTTGATCAATCCTTAATCATAGGCTCCAGGATGTTGTGCATAGCGAGAAGCGGTTGTACCTGGTGTTCGAGTATCTCGACTTGGACCTGAAAAAGCACATGGACTCATGCCCTGATTTTGGAAAGGACCCACGTCTGGTGAAGGTGAGTCATATTTTCTTCTTTGTTGGTAATTCTTATTCAGATTCCTGGTTAATTGACTTAATTACATATCAGCTAATGTTTTTCCAACTAGGAGCATTTTTCTTTTCTATATGTTACTTTTTCCTATGCTCTGGTGTATTATATTGCATTGCTGTTTTGCTTATTAACTCAGTGGTGGTGATGACTGGCTTATCGTATCTGCTTATCTCTGCAGACATTCCTTTATCAGATTCTTCGTGGCATTGCTTATTGCCATTCTCATAGGGTTCTCCACAGGGATCTGAAACCCCAAAACTTGCTGATAGATCGAAGAACTAATGCACTAAAGCTGGCTGATTTTGGACTAGCAAGAGCATTTGGCATCCCAGTTAGAACATTTACACATGAGGTGTCAAGAAGACTTAGACTATAGCTGTTCCTCTACATGTATTTCTTTCTTTTATTGTTAAATTGTTTTATAATGTCCCTGTTTTAAGAACTTGGTTCTACTTTGCTGTTGGTGAAAGCTCATTATGTTTGTGTTGTAGTCAATAACTAAGGCTTGATCCCAACTAGTTGGGTTTAGCTACATGTTCTTTGTCCCCATTATGCTTGGCTGGAGGCAAGTTCCTCTTTAAGCTCTAAAAGAGAAAGTTGTTAATGTACTATTTCTACCAATCTAAGTTAGGTTTAACCTTACCTCTTTTCCCTCCTCTGTCATCCTGCTTGTAAGCCTTAAATGCTGATGCATCCATTGGTCTATGATGAATGTGATAAATCATAAAACCATCTAATGCAACCTTCTCTGAATGTTACAGTAGATTGGAAAAAATTTATAAAAAAACAGAATGATCATCTTCTTTAAATGCATACATGTTGCTCTAATCATTATACTAAATGAGTTATTATGTTGCCTTCCCAGGTGGTCACTTTGTGGTATAGAGCACCGGAAATACTGCTTGGATCCCGCCATTACTCAACTCCAGTTGATGTGTGGTCAGTGGGATGTATATTTGCTGAGATGGTGAACCAGAGGCCACTGTTTCCCGGGGACTCGGAGATTGATGAATTATTCAAGATCTTCAGGTGCTGTAGTCTCCAACACTCTAAACACTCTCCTCTTTCTTCCAGTCCAATTATGAAGTTCCAAACTCTTACCCCAACATTTTATTGCAGGCTTCTAGCATTAAAAATTCCTTGACGATTCAAACTAGTTCATCGTGATTTAGGTTGCGAAGACCTCCATTAGTTACTATCAAGACATACTTTTTACTTATTGAAGGTTAAATGAGTGAATGAGTGAATTAATAGGAGTATAGTTTTGCTGCCCAATAGTTTTTGTTTTTTTGAAAATGTTCAGCCATTTACAGTATTTTTCTGCTGCAATGCTGAGTTTTGGTCGGTGCAAGTAACTAAGCATGTGCCTTATATCAATATGTTATGTATTTAGCCTTGGCCTTCTGTGGTACGACCATTTGCTATTTGTTCTACAAGTAACATTGACCAACAGAGTGGATTTTTTAAAATCAAGGCCAACCCTATGTATTTGGCCATCTCTAGAAATTGTGGCCTGTTTTGGTTTGTGAAGATTCAAGACCTGACAACCTCTACGGTTTAATGATACGATGGCTCAATAAATTTGTGTTACATTGTCATAAACAAAATAGACTACTCCCATATTCTTGTAGCCCGGTCATCTTCCGCCTATAGTACTCTTGTGGATGCCTGGGTCATCTTCACTGCTATCTGCTGTAAGGGGGTTATGTTACATATGGTAGTTTAAATTTTTTCCTAGCATGTATGATACCATGACTCATTTAATAGGGACTTTTTTCTGTTCCTGTTCTTATATAATGAACACCATGCCTTGGCATGATTGAAATTTTTTATGAGGCAATCATGATAGCAACTTCCTCACGTACAGAATTGATAACTAATCTAACGTGGAAAATAAAATACGTGCCCTATTGACATACTATCTTTTTGAAGAGTCTTGGGTACTCCAAATGAGGACACATGGCCTGGAGTGACATCATTGCCTGATTTTAAGTCCGCTTTTCCTAAGTGGCCCGCCAAGGTAGTTTTTTTTTCTTCTTTTCAAACTGTGAGATGGTATAATTTTACCTTATGCTGGTACTTGGCTAGTGTCCAAGTATTTTCTTTTTGTTGTGTTTGAAAAGTTTTGGACAGATGGATAACTAGTTGAAGTAATCAATTTTTCTATGTTTTGCTTGCAGGATTTATCAACAGTTGTTCCTACTCTTGAATCTGCTGGTGTTGATCTACTCTCTGTAAGTGTGAATTATTATTCTTTTCTTGTAAGTCTATGAATATATTTCTAGACATATAAGATAAAGTAGTTTGCAGGAAAATTAGCAGTCTCTCAGTCATCATAACCTTCAATTCTAAGCTATTTGCTATTTGGTTGAGCCATCATGCTTCCTCAGAAGTTTGCATTACTTAAAGTATTCGTTAAAATGAAATGGAAAACGAAAGAGTACTAGCATTCTTTAGGTTGCATTGTGAGTGTCTGGCGTTGATCACAAAAATTAGTCACTAACTATAAACTTTACATTAACTACCGCCAGTTATTAATTAGTTGCATGTCCTTTGTTGTTTTTAAATATGGAACCGTTGCACAAAAAGTAGATAAAATTGCTGCCCTTCTTTTCAGCTAATCATACACTTGTCCCTGTCCTTTCAGAAAATGCTGTGTTTGGACCCCAGCAAAAGAATCACAGCTAGAAGTGCTCTTGAGCATGAATACTTCAAAGATATTGGATTTGTACCATAGTGCTGTCTATCAACCTTCCTAAATGTCTATATTGATTCTGGTATTCTGCGGGTTTGATTGTGCCAAATGTGTCCCATTTCTCATCTTTGGCTTTGTCTTTTCACATTCATGGAGCAAATTTATATTGAAAGGAACTGGCTTTTTTTGCTCATGTATTGTTTTTGTTGGTGTGCGTGTGCCCTAGGACTAGGAGTATCTTTTCTTTTTCACTCTCCTATGGAAGATATTTTGCCTTTTCCCTGCTTGTTTGGGAGTTAAGAGGCCAAGTCGTATTTGGTGCACGAGATGCTTCTATTGTATCTTCTGGAGTTGAGAATGAAATATTATACTGGCTTGGACGGTAAGCCTGGCCCATCCCTGGAGGCTTTTGGTCTTGGACTTTTCCTTTCAGAACTTCTTTTGTAATAGTAGTGAAGAAAGATTCAATTAGCTGAAGCCCACCCTTCTGGTTCTCTTTCTGTTATTTTTCTTTAAAACGAGACTTTCTTTAAAAAAAAAAAAAAAATTTCTGTTAGAGTTTGGAGATGTTATGCTTGGATGTTATTCTTGGCAAGCATTTGTTTACCATTTCCTCCCGTACTGTGAGGCGATTTTATTATTATTATTATTCAAACTGCAAAAATGTTAAAGATGGAAAACTACGGTATAATGTATAATTAGATTAAGTATACTTATACGAGTAGTTTCAGTTTTTGAATATTCTGGTCGTTTACTTTCCTTACCAGATCAGAAATGTGTGGTTCAGTTAGGGAATTGTTTCATATGGTTTTGTGGTATTGTTTTTTTTTTTTTTTAAATTGTTTCTTGTTTGATTAAATGTTTTAAAATTCTGAAAAAAAAGTTTCAAAGAATGGTACCTTTGTACTAACGAAAGGGCTTCAAAAAAGATATTAAAAAAAAAAGAAATAAAAAAAAACTAGACGGTACCTTTGGATTCAATTGGTTTCTCTCGGTCTTGAGGTTTTACATTGTGGGTTCAAAGTGGCCAATCCAATTGGTTGATAACTTGATATCAAGAGCGTTTATGTATACCGTCTTTACTGTTCAGTTTCGTATATTCATGTGGTGGTGGGGCTTATGATTATATGACGGCATGAAATGCTTATCTGACCTCCCCTCCTGTTTCAAAACTCAACTCAAAACATGGGTTTCCTCTGTTATGGGTTTGGGATTTGAAAGGCGGGATAATGGTTAAATTCAAAGACTATAATAGAGATTCATTATGGTATATCTACATTGAGGTTACATTCCCTCATTAAGTAGCAGGTGTGATTTTGATAAATCTTCCATCTTTCTTTCTATCTTTTTGTTTTCCCAATGTCGCTTGGCTTATTTTTACAAAGTCTAGATATTGTTTTGTTGTACTATTTGGCGCTGATTTTCATTACTGTTGTTGGCACATTTATATCTCCTTTGTGAATGTGTATCAACTATTAAATGTCATCTTTATGGTACATGTGGAGTAGTAAGTATAACTGATGGTAGACTTGAGGACAGTATCATTGTACTGTCATACAAATGATGAAGGGTTAATGACAATTTGTCCCATGAGGTTTAAGTAAAATTGCACTTTGCTTCCTTCTGTTTAAAAAATATACACTTTGTCCCTGCTCTTTTTATATAATCCGACACTAATTTCTAAAATCTTAATTTAGATTGTACGATAGTTATCTTCAAGTAGTTTCAATTTGTATGATGATTTTTTTTACAATTAATTGATATTTAAAAAATAATGTTTTAAAAACTGAAAGAAATGCAAAAAGGAAAAATTGATAATTTCATTTGTCCATTAAATTAAAAAAAATCATACAAATTGAAATTACTGGAAGATAATTACTATAATATCTAAATTAAGATTTTAAAAGTTGTTGTTGGACTTTATAAAAAGTGTAGGGGTAAAATGTATATTTCTAAACTAAGAGGAAGCAAAGTATAATTTTACCTAAATATTATGGGGCAAATTGTAATTATCCCAATGATGAATCACCTTACCAAGGGATGTGGAGATATGATGGGCTATAGCAACTCCGGAAATTGGTATGGTAATGCAAATGATACTTTAAAGTCACTCATTTTGGTTGGTTCGGGTACCAAAAATGTCCTTGTAGACAAAGAAGATCATTATGCGTATTTTTGTTACTTTATCTTTTAGGGGTCTCAAATTGATATAACTTTAAATAGGGATTACTTAATGTTGTATTACATAATCATATCATGTTTTATCCAGTCCACCAATTTATACAATCCGAGGATATATCACTTATCACAGGACATAAAAGCCTACAAGAAAATGTCATTCTCTTTACAAGGAAATACAAACTAAAGCAATCTAGTATTCCATTAAAAAAAAACGCAATTTGTTATTTATGAGTGCATGAACGTGTTTGGTTTGGACCTAGTTAAAACTCATGCCTAAATCTATTGATATTATTTACATGACCAAACAGATATAGTCTTTTGTTATCTCTTAAAATTTGATACTTCCTTCATTCTATATTATTTGATACATTTGAGCAGAGGGTAAGAAAAAAGAATTTGCTATCCTTTCCACTTTTTCCTTACACCTTTACATGTAAATTGAGAAGAATGAGAGAACTGAATATTGAAATGATTGTTTTAGGTGTAATATGATAAATGGTGTACCATATAAAGAAATAGTGCTAGGATCTATGACAGCTCAAAATAATTATTATTATGCAAAGAATATAAGACTGAGAATGTAGCAGATAAGCAAAAACAACAATCAAAGTTGGAGAACTTAACCCAATGTATGCAGAGAACTTTGCCCTGGAATCCGCATATAAATCTACCTAATTAATTAGGCAACAAAACCAAGTCAGGCCTAAGTACTTACAAGTTGCAACCTAACCTAAACTGGAATTTAAAGAAAACTTTTGTTGATCAGAGTGACCATCTGGAAAACAGAGAAATCTGGTGAGAGTGTGTATGTGGAAAGGAGTTAATCTGAATAAGTCAACCCATGGTGCATGGCCCGTTACTGGAGTTTCTGGGCCAGGCCCACCATAAAAATTTCATCCTACAGAATTCTGTTTTTCAAAATGACGGAGAAACCAAAACAGGGAAGCGTTTGAGTTGAGAAGTTGGAACGCAGTAAAACGACAGTCAAGCGACGCGCAAAATAAAAGGAAAAATTTTCCTGTTTCTGGGTTTTGGACCCCTTTTGACTCCTGTCCCTCGTCGTTACTCTCTCTTCACTGTTCTCGGTTAAGTTGGGTCAGATTTCTCCTTCAAATCCTTCTTCCCAACAAACGCCACTTCATCAATGCCCAGATCTCCCCCGCCATAGCCACTTCTCGCCTTAACTTCCAGGTATTTTACTTCATTTGCCTTTATAACAAGCTAGCTCCACTTGGCCTTTCGTGTCAGATCTACTCAACCCCTCGGGTCTTTTTGTAGTTCCAGAATTCGAGCAGCAATGGAAAGCAGCACCGGCATTGGCGACGGAGCTCACCGCTTCCGTCGAATACCACGGCAGTCGCTCGCTCGTCTCAAGTTGGACCCCTTGGTCAGCTTCTTGCTCGCGATTACTCTTCGTTCGTTGTCGTTTTCTCCTTTTTTCTCTGCATTGTTGTTAATTGGAGTTTCTGTGCTCTGGAGCAGCTGGACGAAAATTTGGAGCAGTGGCCGCATCTCGGTGAACTGCTTCAGTGCTACACGAGTGACTGGGTCAAAGATGATAACAAGTATGGGCACTACCAGAGCGTTGGCCCGCTTTCCTTCCAGAATCAGATATTTGAAGGGCCTGATACAGATATAGAGACAGGTAGGGTTTTACTCTTCTACTTTGCTTTTAGTTCTAATAATGCTTCGAACTTGTGAGTGTGTTCATACTGATCCTGGAGGTACTCGTTTTGCTTGGCTGTTTGTTCCCTTCATATATTTGCAGAAATGCAGTTGGCCAGTGCCAGGAGAACGAAGGCTGAAGACGCAGCAGATGATGACACACCTAGCACCTCAGGAAGGCAATTTGCAGACTCTGGTGTTGCCAAGGTTCAGGCATTTTGTCATCCCTCTACTATTGGCTCATCTGTTTGCACATTCCCAATTGTTCCTGATTCCTTTCTTTGATTCAACTATTATCTCTAGCATTTTGGGCATTCCCCTCTCCCTGCATATGAACCAGCTTTTGATTGGGAAAATGAGAGATCAATGATATTCGGCCAGAGGCTTCCTGAAAACCCTTTGTCACACTATGGCAGGTTTGCCTTCGCAAAGCATTTTTCTCTCTTTGCTGTTTCTTTGGCTTTTTGCAATCCATGCGATATTTTCTTCATTTCTCTATTGTGTGTTAATGGATGGCTACAGTGGCTTGAAGATCTCAGTGAAGGTGTTGTCCCTTTCTTTTCAGGCTGGGCTAGTTGGTTAGTTTTCTTTCTTTTTCTAGATCAACGTGATTTAGCTGGCTTCCTTGTTGATGGCTATTTCATGGTTTTCCATCAATCTTGGCTGTCTTGTGGTCATGGTTCTTGACTTTGGATCCCTTTATTTCTTTCAGAGCCATTCTTTGGAACAATTTGCTTATATAATCGGGAGAGAAGAGAAAAGCTATCAGAAGATTTCTATTTCCATGCTCGACCAACTGAAATGCAGGATGTATGCTACAATTTCCTTTCCCCATCTCTTTTAGTTATTGGTGCATTTTCCTGTGAACTTTCTGTATCTATTGATCATTAACAGGCTTGATCAACAACAGGCTAAAGTATCTTTGGAGCCTCATGGAATCTTTTATCTTGAAGCCCCGTCTGCTGCTGTATGTCTGCTTATTCAATTAGAGAAGCCTGCAACTGAGGAAGGTGGCGTAACTCCTTCAGTTTACTGCCGCAAAGAACCTGTATGTGCAATGGAATATGTCAATGGTCCCATATTTATTTTCATGTTTGAAACATGTTTTTTTGGTTAACCATGTCAGAGTTGTTTAAACTGATGAAGAAAGTGGTAAAAAAAAAAAAAAATAAACAAAAGGAAATGAAAGGAGCTGAAAGTGCTAAATAGGCAAAATAGAAAAACATGGAAGATGGCATACATTTCACCAAATTGAAAGTAGGAATGAAGAAGAATCTCTCTTTTTAAGGATCCACTTACACACTATTTTAATTTCATAGACAATTAGAATTATATTACACAAACTGTTAGATTGGAAAATCTACTCATGAAGATCATATTCGTTAGTTTCTGGAGTTATTGGAAATTATCTAATTATTTCATCTAATACTTGTATGTTTATGCTTAAGTTTCAAAAGCTTAAGTTTTATAGGACAACTGTCACAAAACCAAATTTTACAAAATTGATTGAGTTCAAATAGAATAATTGATTGAGTTAAAATTTTTTGTGCATAATCTTCAATAGTATAAATTCAATCTAATGGTGGGATTGATTGTTTTTTCTATATATTAAAAATTTGGTGTAAGAACCTGAAATTCTTACACGTTTAAGTGGATCATTCTGCTTATTTCTTTGCCAGCTATGGGCATTAGTTGATGAATTTGTTACAATGCTTCATGTTAAGACGAGAGTTAATTGAGAGTGATGTAAGTACAGTGGAGTGTGTAATGTGTGATTTGATAACCTTCATCCTTCAAATCCTCCTTGTTCAGGTGAATCATTTCTTTCTCTGCATGTCCCTGAACAGGTGCTTTTGACTGAGAGGGAGAAACAGAAACTGCAGGTGTGGTCTCGAATTATGCCTTACAGAGAGTCCTTCGCGTGGGCTATTGTTCCGTTGTTTGATAACAGCATTGCTGCAGCTTCTGGTGGATCTGCTTCGCCAAGCAGCCCTATTGCTCCCAGCATCTCTGGGTCAGGTTCACATGATGGCATGTTTGAACCTGCTAAAATTACATTAGAAGGAAAAATGGGTTATTCAAGTGCACGATCTGTGGTTGTTGAAATATCCAACTTAAATAGAGTTAAAGAAAGCTATACGGAGGAGTCACTTCAGGTACGATAAAAATACTCGCAAAATGGGATTCACAGGCGTTTTAGATGCATGCATGCATATATTTTTTATGTTTGTGTGTGCATGTGCATATATGTCTGCATATGAAAAGGGGAGCCCTGCATGAATGCTATTGACATCAAAAGGTTTTCTTCTCTCTCTCTCTCTCTCCCTCATTTTTTCTGATGAAATAATAGGATCCTAAGCGGAAAGTCCATAAACCAGTCAAAGGTATCTTGAGATTGGAAATTGAGAAGCACAAACACATTAATGCTGAGCTGGACAATATGTCTGAGAATGGGAGTATTACCAATGATTTAATGGATCATGGCACTGATGGACTGTTTACAAAGAGCCCCAGTGGCGGTTCTGATGGGCCCCAAAGTAGCAACTCAAAGTTGAGCTCCAGCGATGGGAAAGAAGCTTCTGGAAATGGCTCATACCCTCCTGCAAAGCTGGATTTCTCAGCTGATGATGTAATCAGATCTTATTCCCCTCCTCTTCCATCTGCATGCATGTCAGTTTAGATTGCTTTTCTGCATATTGCTGAATACAAGTCCACTTTGTCTCAAACACCTTTCTTCACAGGTGACAGGAAAATGCATGTTTCCATTCTTGATAGGGTTCATATGCTCCTATTCATTTTGTGCCATATTATTGTGACTGATTGATGTGGATCCGATCTTTTATTTACTGTGCTAAAATAAATCAGTTCTGCTTAACATTTTCAGGCTTAGTTAGAATCTTTGTCTAGCGTAAGCAACATAACTGCTGAGAGAATGGCAGGGCTAAGTAAAGAAGTTAATTAGTTATTTTGAGATTTCAACGTAGAACAAAAAAAATTTGGATAGCTTTCTTGCATTTTGGGGTTTCATGGAATAGAAAAGGAGGCTTGACTGAACTAGTGTTATTGTCTTTTCAGTCATTTGGTTCTTATCATCTGCCTTAGGGCCTTTACCATATTGTGGATCTCACCATGAATTGATAATTTCCTAACTACTAAATTTGTTTGTCTTTCAGTTTGAAGCTTTTGATTTCCGCACTACAATGCGCAATGAGCCCTTTTTGCAGCCATTTCATTGTCTCTATGTATATCCATTAACTGTGGGTTTGAGTCGGAAAAGAAATCTATTCATACGAGTGGAGCTAAGAAAGGATGATTCTGATCCTCGTAGGCAGCCTTGTGAGGTCTGTTTCATATTTTGTATTTTCTTCTTGAGATGATAGATTTTCTTCATTGACCCTTATAAAGTCCGTTCTATTGTGATGGACTGAAAATGACCAGGCAATTTATTCAAGGGAGCCTGGTTCATCACTCCAGAAGTGGGCTCACACTCAAGTTGCTGTTGGGGCTAGAGTTGCATGCTTCCATGATGAGATTAAACTGTCACTTCCTGCTGTGTGGACGCCGTTGCATCATCTTCTTTTCACTTTCTTCCATGTGGATCTTCAAACGAAACTTGAAGCTCCAAAACCAGTGAGTTCAATTTGAGTTTGGTTCATGATGTCACATAAATATATTCTGATTTCCTTGTATAACTGATTATGTTGTTTGTTTAACACTTTGATTGTTTTTAAGGATTCGGAACTTAGCGCCTTACTGCAACTTCTTGTGTTACACAAAACAGAAAGGGGCCTGATTATTTTATCTGTTCACTTTTCAGGTGATGATTGGATATGCATCACTTCCGTTATCCTCGCATGCTCAGTATGTAGATATCTTTTAAATGTCCTTTTTTGTGAGGAAAATTAGAAACAGGTGTCAAAATTATGTTTCATATTTTCTTCTCTATCCATTTCTACAGCCATAGCCGTGATTGCAAAACACAATGATGGTCTGGAGTTAATTTTTTTTTTTCCGATAAGTGAATCAGAAATGCAGTTCCATTGATATATGTTGTATGATTTTGCTGGATATGCTCTACGACTTCTGATCTGAAATGCATCCTTTAAATTGACATTTAAAATAGTGCATTGCAAATTCAAGCAATGATTAAATCTGTCAATTTTGAATTGATCAGAAATTTGTGGGAAGGCTACTCATTTACTCATCCAATTTATAAAGAATACTTAAAAGTTTTTTAAAAATAATCTCAAGCCTCGACAATCGCAGCTCTCAGTTAGCTATATTCTGGGTGATTCTCATTTTCTTTTTCACAATTTTAAAGAAAATTTGTGAAAGGCTACTCATTTACTCATCTAATTTATAAAGAATACTTGCCAGTTTTTAGGAAATAATCTTGATAATCAAACTCTCAGTTAGCTCTATCCTGGGTGAACTCGTTATATAGAGAGTCAGCTTCCCTCACCTGTATAAACAATTTTTTTTTTACAAGAAAATATTGTATTCAAGGTACCAAGGGATAGCAACTCATAACATTGTGTAGCAGTAGATGTTGATTGGTTACTAACATATGACATTATGTTTTCCATAGGTTGAAGTCTGAGATCTCTTTACCGATAATGAGAGATCTTATTCCACATTATCTCCAGGATGCTGGAAGGGTATGTTTGCATGATCTTGCAATATTAAGAATTCAACATCTATTGTTTTACTGTATTCTGGTCAAGGTTTGATTTTCTTCTTGTACTTGAGTGGCTACATAATTTCAATGGTGCAAACTCTTGAAGAATTTCAGTTGATGTGGTCTGTGACATCAAAAGGATATCATATTTAGAATGTTGAATTGAATTGGTTAAAGATGTCTTAAGCTCTAATTAGATATCTTCTTGTCATAGAAAGAAAGAGCTTTAAGGAGAAGCTGCTGAGTACATAACTTGGGCATAGAATTTATAGCACAAAGAAAACGCTTAGCATTCTGTGCACCACTCATTAGAAAACCCAGTTCACCACATGTTTCCAGCTCAGGGTTCTATCTTAAAAATTCCAAAAACATGTACGTGTTATGCATGATCCCCTTTCATCCTTAGTTGATCTCAAATGTTCAGATTTTCTTCTTGTTTTGCTTGCTCCTTGTGGCATAGAAGCTGCCGAGTACAGAACTTTGGGCATAGAATTTATAGCAAAAAGAAAACGTTTGGCATTCTGTTGCACCACTCATCAGAAAACCAGTTCACCACAGTTTTCCAACTCAGGATTCTATCTTAAAAATTCCAATAACATGTAAACAGTTATGCATTATCCCCTGTCATCATTAGTTGATCTCAAATGTTCAGATTTTCATGTTTTGCATGTTCCTTGTAGCATAAACTTATAAAGCTTCACTAAAGTGAGCTGGAAGTGGGGAATATAAGAGCTCTTGAGAGTCAATAATTGATGTGGAGTGTGTGGTTGACAAAGTTCTAGAACAGGAGGATCAAAAGAAGGCGAAGAAGAAGGGACAAAAATAGACTCTATCATTCTAATGCTTTATTTGTTTTGTAGTAATTTATTTTCTAGTCTTTCCAGGTTTCCTAGTTATCTTAGGATTTCTAGTCTTTTCAGCTTTCCTAGTTATCTTAGGATTCCTAGTCTTTTGGGTTTTCTATTGCTTTTAGGATTAGGGCTTTATGCAACTTTATAAATAGAGTCTTAGCATCATGTTTTACAGCAGACTTGAGTAAAGAATCAATTATCCTCTTCTAGGGAAAATTCTCTAGTTTCTCTATCTTGGGCTCGATGAGTTCTTGTTTCTTATGCTAACTCGTTGCGTCAGGTGGCATCAGAGTAGGCGGATCGCCTACTCTTCGATGGCTGACCCGACAGCGCTAGGAGGTGGTGGTCCTATCGGCAGTGATCGTGGGGCTAAGACTTCGCTTGATAGCATAGTGGCGTTACAGGCTTTGGAGCAGTAAATTGAGCGGCGGCTTGATCATTGAATGCAGTGTATAGAAGAGCGCTTCGATCAGATCATTGCTCAATTCCATGTCCTAGGGTTGGACGCCAACAGGAATCGGAATGGTGGTAGGTTGTGAGATCGGGAGGATTCACCCCTTGGCCGGCCTATTGATAGGCCCCCTCCTGCGTATTGATGTAGACAGCAAGTTTACGTGGATGAAGAGTGATGATGATGAGGACTTCTATCTGGGTCGTTGTAGGGGAGGTGCTGGTCGTGATTAGAATATTGGGGAGTATTGGATTAAGGCAGATGTTTGGCCAGTCAATGGAAACCTAGGTGTTGAGGGTGTCCTTGACTGGTTAAACAAAGTTGATCGATTCTTTGACTACATGGATATTTTGAAGGAAAAGTAGGTTAAGCTGGTTGCTTGCTGGCTAAGGGAAGGTGCGTCTGCCTGGTGCGAGAGGCTGCCACTAGGAGGCAAAAAGAGGGCAGATCCCCAGTTGGGACGTGGTATCAGGTGAAGTATTTGATATGTCGGGATTTCCTTCCATCCGACAATGAGCAGATACTATTCCAGCAATAGGAGGGTAGTTGGACATTGCTTCGTACAGAGAGTTTCCTTGGTGAAATGGTGGTGGGGAGAATTCGAGGGCCTTAGTGGAGAGGTCTTGTAGATGGGCCGGAAAACAGAAGGTAGCTAGGCCCAATGAAGCACCAAAGCCAACAAAGGACGGCAACCAATAATGCATACCTTAAACCGAAAGTAAATGCGTTATAAATGTCTCAACCCTAGTCATTTATCTAATGAGTGTCCAAGGAGGATGACTAATGTTGTTGAGCATGAAGATGAGGGAGAGATTAGTTGCAGACTTGATGGGGAGGAAGATGAGCATGAGGAAGAGGAAGATGAGGGTGACTTATGTAATCTAGAAGGTGATGTTGAGTCCGAAGCAGGAAGAGCCGTCTCAATTGCACCAATTGTTTCGTACTCGATGCACCATTACTACTTGTTTGTTTGATGTGATTATTGACAGCGGAAGTTGTGAGAATATTATCAACAATGATGTAGTCTAACAGCTGGGTCTACAGATGAAGAAGCGTTCGAATCCCTATACCATTAGGTGGATCAAGGCCGCGGACAAAATCATGGTGACCGAAAGGTATAAGGTTCCTTTTTCCATAGGACAGTATAAAGATGAGATTTATTGTGATATAGTAGATATGGATGCATGTCATTTGTTGCTTGGGAGACCTTGGTAGTTTGATGTTGTAGCTATCCATGATGGTCAGGATAATATTTTCAAGCTGTAGGAGGACAAAAAGCGATTCTCATTGAAGTCATTGAAAAGAGTGATCCTTCCTAATGCTTCTAAAGTGGAGGGGTGGGCAGCTGTGACGTAGTCTAGACAGAATAGGAGATGCAAGCTGCCATAAAGGGTTACGGAGAAGTGTTGTTGTGGTGCCCAAGCCGGTCCTAAATGCAGACAGCAAGGAAAAACTGGTTAATCCTGGAATGGTGCAGTCCTTATTGCAAGAGTTTAGTGACGTTATTGGTGCTCAAGCCGGTCCTAAATGCGGACAGCAAGGAAAAACCAGTTGATCCAGGAATGGTGCAGTCTTTATTGCAAGATTTCAGTGACGTTATGCTAGAGGAGCTTCCTGAAGGGCTTCCACCAATGGGGGAGGTCCAACACTATATTGATTTGGTTCCATTGGCAAGTTTGCCAAATTTGCCACACTATTGGATTAGTCCCCAAGAGAGCGAAGTGTTGCGGGAAAAGGTAGTGGAGCTATTGCACAAGTGACACATTTGGGAGAGTATGAGTTCATGTGCAGTTCTGGCATTGTTGACTCCAAAATCAGATGGTAGTTGGAGGATGTGTGTTGACAATACGACTGTCAACAAAGTTACCATTGGTTATCGTTTTCCAATCCCACGGTTAGATGATATGTTGGACATGTTGCATGGGGCCGTTGTGTTTTCAAAGATTCACTTGAGGAGGGGGTATCATTAGATTCGTATCAGGATAGGGATGAGTGGAGGATGGCGCTTAAAACAAAGGAGGGCCTATATGAGTGGTTGGTGATGCCTTTTGGGCTGTCCAATGCTCCAAGTACCTTTATGCGGCTTATGAATCAGGTATTGAAGTCTTTTGTTAGGAAATTTTTGGTGGGTTTATTCTGATGATATATTGATCTGTTGTCATTCAGAGTCGGATCACCTTTTGCATCTTTAGGAAGTGTTAATAGTCCTGTAGGAAAATATGTTGTATGTGAATTTGAAGAAGTGCAGCTTTATGACATCCCGGCTATTATTCCTCGGTTATGTGGTGGGTGTTGATGGTATTCATGTGGATGAGGTGAAAATCTAGGCTATCAAGGAATGGCCAACTCCCAGAATAGTTACAGAAGTAAGCAATTTCCATAGGTTGGCATCCTTCTACAAGCGATTTATTAGAGATTTCGGTACCATCGCTGCCCCAATTATTGAATGCCTAAAGAAGGGCAGATTCTAATGGGGAGAGGAGGTAGAGGCGTCTAGTAGCCTATTTTAGTGAAAAATTCTGCGAGGTGAGGCGTAAATGGACAACCTATGACAAGGAGTTCTATTCCGTCAATTGTGCCTTGAAGAACTGGGAGTATTATCTTGTGGGTAGTGAATTCATTATATACCCTAGTCATGATACTTTGAAGTATTTGAACAATTAAAGGCGAATCAGCAAGGATATGAATGCAAGATGGATGCAGTTCCTCCAAAAATTTCCATACAAGCTAGTGTATAAATCTGGAGTGTAAAATAAGGTGGCCGATGCATTGAGCAGGAGAGCCGATTTGTTGGTAACTTTGAAGTAGGAAATTGTTGGCTTTGATGAGCTGAAGGAGTTGTATCCCACTAACGGAGATTTCTAGGAGGTATGGGAGAAGTGTATTTCTAGTCATTCTTATTATTTTTATCTTTTGGATGACTTTCTTTTGAATGGGAATCGGCCTTGCGTCCTTAAGTCCTTGAGGGAAAAGCTAATTCGTGACTTGCATGGGGGTGGTCTTGTTAGACATTTGGGACGTGTTAAGGCGTTTGCTGCCATGGAGGAGTGGTATTTCTGGCCTCGTTTGTGTAGGGATGTTGACAATCTAGTGAATAGGTGCCATGTCTATCAGGTCTCCAAGGGTTAGTCACAACACACCGGATTGCATATGCCGTTGCCGGTTCTGAAAAATATTTGGGAGGATCTATCCATGGATTTTGTTTTGGGGTTGCCTCGTACCTAGCGAGACATGGATTTTGTTTTTGTTGTTGTTGATAGGTTTTCTAAGATGATGCATTTTCTTGCTTGTAAGTGGACTGCTGATGTTAGTAGGATAGCAAGGCTTTTTTTCAAGGAGGTCATTCATTTTCACGGAGTTCCTAAAACCATCATGTCTGATTGTGATAGTAAGTTCTTGGGGCACTTTTGGTAGAACTAGTGGTGTTTGTTTGATTCATTCGTGCAGTTCAGCAACACAGCTCATCCTCAAACTAATGGGCAAACATAGGTGGTGAATAGAATGTTGGGTGATTTGATACAGAGTATCTGCAGTGACTGTCCTAAGCAGTGGGATTTAGCTTCGGCTCAAGCAGGATTTGCTTACAATAATGCTGTTCATAGCGTAATTGGGCGGTCTCGATTCTTTGTTATCTATACTAAGCGTCTGTAGTGCACTTGATCTAGCAAAGTTATCAAACAATGCTGAAAACAGCAAGGTAGCATAGAATATGGCAACTCAATGGCAAGATTTCCACAACAAGCAAACCAGAGGTATAAGCAAGTGGCTGGTTGATGTCATTGTGAGCTGATTTTTGAAGTCGGTGATCAGGTGATGGTGTTCCTTCAAAAGGAGAGGTTTCCGGTGGATACTTATAGTAAGTTACAGCCGCAAGAGTATGGTCCTTATGAGGTTCTAAAGAGGATCAACAATATGTGAGTGACTTGCCTGATAGTATGGGAATTTCTAAGACATTTAATATCACGGATCTTTTCCCTTATTATCCCTCTGATAAGGTCTTATATCCAGATCTTCCAGCAAACTCGAGGACGAGTTTTTCTCAAGTGGAGGGGACTGATGTGGAGTGTATGGTTGAGAAATTTCTAGAACAGGAGGATCAAAAGAAGGGAAAAAAGAAGGGAAAAAAATACTATCATTCTATTCGTAGTTATCTTAGGATTTCTAGTCTTTTTAGGTTTCTTAGTTGTCTTAAGATTCCTAGTCTTTTGGGTTTTCTATTACTTTTAGGATTAGGGCTTTATGCAATTTTATAAACAAAGCCTTAGCATCATGTTTTACAACAGACTTGAGTAAATAATCAATTATCCTTTTCTAGGGAAAATTTCCAATTTTCTCTATCCCGGGCTTGACGAGTTTGACCCTTGTTTCTTACGCTAACTCACTTCGTCAATAATACATTTAGTTGGTTTGAACTGGCTTGTGTGTGTGTGTGTGTGTGCGCGCATGCATTTGGGCTCAGGCTGAGCAAAGTCATACAAGATGTTCTATCAATTCGTTGATTATTTTGCTTCTATAGTATATTTGGGATGTCCTAGGCTCACATTCTTCATCCCTTCCACCATGACTAGTTTATATTGTAGGATTGAAGGTTGATTGATTGCCTGTGTGATTTGTCTTTCTTTATTTACTGTTTAAATAACATATTTGTGACATAACTTCGTACAATGACGGATTTACATAGGTTCTATGTATATTTAGTGTTTATTGAGTACTAGGGAAAGATAAAAATCTTTCCTGGTGGAACTTGGTATTCTTTTAAGGCTGAATGCTTAAATGTTGAAACTTGCAAAACATCTTCAGCGATCAGGAAGAGTTTGACTTCTAGCGTGTAGTTCAAATTCTTGGTTGTGTAATCAAGTATTCCATCTTCATAATTTGTGTTTGCCTTTCTTCTTTATAGGAGAGGATAGATTATTTAGAAGATGGAAAGAATGTCTTCAAACTGCGGTTAAGGCTTTGCTCATCCTTGTATCCAGCTAATGAGCGTATCAGGGATTTCTTCCTTGAATATGATAGACACACTCTGCGAACAAGCGCTCCTTGGGGTTCTGAACTTTTGGAGGTACGTTTCTACATTCTTCATTGTTAATGTATAGTGTTCTTAGATGATATGTTTGGAACATGATCAGTTAACCTGAATATTTAAAGTTCACTATTCGTGATAGAACATATTGAATGACTCAAAAACTGAATTTTTGTGACTAGTTCTTCCATGACATTTGCGCATTGAATTTTGTTGGGCATTATGAAACTTACAGAAGTGTTGTACTCCTGTCATTAAATAAATGCAAACTTCCTGCACATAATATGTATAGCATATAGGCTTAAGAAATTGAAGAACTGACACATTTGCTAATGTGTGAGAGTTGCCATCGTGAACCACAAATTTTAATGAGTAGGGTTTCTTTGACATATTTGATATCTGATAGACCTGGTTCTTGGAGGAGGAAATCAAAGCAAGACCTTGTATTTTTTGTGTCTAAATAACTTACTTTGGGGGGTTATCATCTGTACTGGTTTTATAATGGAGACTAAGCTGGAGGCTGTAGCTCACTTAGGAATGAAGTTCGTATAATGTGGTGGATCTGGCGTCTCTTTTAGTCAACCTAGGAGCATAAGGACTTAACTCTTAGTTAGAGTTACTCAGAAGTAGGAAATTTTCCATTTTCTTCTGTGAATTCCCTTTAAGAATTCTCAATATAAAAGCGTAGACATACTTCAATGATGTGGGAAAGACATGGGAAAGTAAACCCTTCATTTTTGAGATATAGATTGGAGAAGTCATTTTGCAAAATGGAAGAGCTCGTTTGATGTTTCTCTTGACACAAGGAATCCAGCTGATGAAAATATGTTGGCGCACCATATCCTTACCATGCGTTTGCTAAAGAAAATTTATTTATTTTTACAACTAAGCAGTTCCTTAAGCATAACGTCATAATCTAAAAGGCTAAAACCTTTACTTTAGTTGAAGAGCTGGATAAATTTAAGTTTTGACTTTGAACTGGTTGACAACTTCTGTACCAGTTGAAGTTGTCCTTGCTATAAAAAGTTATGAACAGAATGCAGAGGCTAAACTAGTTGAAAACTATCAATGATTCATGCAGGCGAGTTGCAGTCTGCAGTCTGAACTCGGGACTGGTTTTTGGTTTTATGGCTACTTTAGCTACTGTGTAAAAATTTGCAAAGAGAGTTTATGAAATCATAGAGTGTCTCTACAGTGTTTCATCTGGGTTATGGTGTTTAGCTGCGGACATGGGATCTGTAGGGATGCCTGCTCTAAGGAGATTTTAAAACATAGAATTTTTTGACTAATTTGAGCAGGTTCAACCATTTGAGCCTGTCCTTGCAACATTGAATCCTTGACAAAAGCAGAATTAGTTAAACTGATTGAAACTTTCTGAACTATAAGTATCTGGAATAATTTTGCAGATTTAGTATTTGGTCAAGAAGGGCATCTGGCATAAAACATTGCCACTTTGCTTTTGCATGAAGCTAATAATGTCAGTGACTTCATAATTAATTGAGTGTAGCAGATATAAGAATGTTGTGTTGGATGAGTGGGTGTATTCTAAATGATAGGATTGGAAATGAGAGTATAACGGGGAAAATAAAAGTAGCCTGATTGAGTATAAAATTAGGAAAGCTGCATTGGATGTTTTGAGAATATTAGACCACTAGACACGCTGGTTTTTGAAGTGATGGTCTAAATATTGTTGGTGGAAGCAGCAATAATAGGGCTAAACTGGATGCTGAAATAGTTGAAAGGGATCTTTCTTAGAGCTTTCTGCATTTTACATATCATATGATAATTTTAGGTAGAGGGTGAGGGGGATCTCCTATGATCTACCGGCTTAGGATAGGTCATCTATTGGCCTTTATCCTAGTTCTTGTTCAAGGTGTGATGCTTATTGTTGATTGCTTGATTGATTTTGAATGATTTTTGTCAAAAGAAAAGCTGTGATAGACTAGATAAAGAAGGAATATTTGTCAATCCTGTTGTAGATTTATTCTATTGTTCCTGTTTTTTTATTAAGGGCTTGCACAATGCTGGTGCTTCTTCAGTTATATATAATGTTTCTCGATCCCATCAACCATTTCTTTTCATGTACATGGGTAGAAACAATAGAATGAAACAAAAGACTATTCCATACAATCTTTAGAGTTGCTGGATGGCTATGTTGTCAGTTAACAACAGTTTTCTACTGTTCTTTACCCTCTAGAATTCTTGATCGGATGTATAAGTTGCTCCGAATGCTTTTCTTTTCTTAAAATATATGCAGGCAATTAACAGCTTGAAGAATGTAGATGCGACTGCTTTGCTTCAGTTTCTTCACCCAATCCTAAATATGCTGCTTCATCTTATCGGCAATGGTGGAGAAACCCTTCAGGTTATCTTTTTAAATGCTGCTTCTTGATGAAATACATTAAATTGGGAACTAAGAGGTTGCTATCAATTGTTTGTTGACGGTTCATTTTCTTTTACATCTGTAACCAAGTTGAAGTGCCTTTGGTGTAGCTTCATACAATGGTAGTGCATTGTAGGAATTCTGTTTGCTTACGCTGTAATGTCGTTTTCTTTTCTTTTCTTTCTTTTGTTTTTCGGTTCCTTGTTCAGGTTGCAGCCTTCAGAGCCATGGTCAATATCCTGACGAGGTGTGTTTACTTAATGTCTTTTTAATACAAATTCAATGAAAAATTTTGTTTCTATCATATCTGTGTCACACAAAAAAGATCTTATCTTGTGTCATTTCATTTTTTATGAAACCATGAAAAGGTGAAAGAAAAAACTAACTTGTAGAAAACAAGTTAGGGTTTGGGTCCTTTGGATAAGGCTTTAGCCTTGGAAAAGAGTCAAACCTGAAACCTACAGCTGAAATTCTGCTTATGCTATGACACAAGATGTCCTAATATACACTTTACTTGACAGTCTTCTATTATGAACAGGAGTGTGAACTTCTATCAGGTCTCAGCAACACTTATTCCAAAAAGAGATAGGAGTCTGCCCATTATGAGTATTAAACAAAGGCTATAAAGAATAGGACTTTGACTGAACATATCTAAACATAAAACAAAAAACATGGCAGAGAATAAAGCTAACAACTAAGGGTGGACTATTACTTGTGAGAGGTTTCTCAGTCCTCTCTCATAATTCTTAAAGAACCACTCAACAAACTGTTCCGAATCAATTTTGTTTTTTTTTTATTTGTTCGTGGTTTTGTGCTTTTCTTTAATTCCAACTCTTAGACTCTCTGGAATAAGCATTTATAATTTGATGTAGTTTGGTAGCTGTTAACTTGGTGCAGGATAGTTTCTAGTTTATTGTTATTGTTTTTTCTCAGTTTTATGGACCATTCTTGAACATCACTAACTTTTCTGGAAGAATAACATATGTTCGATACATCTATTGATTATTGTAGTCCTTAGCTTTTTCTATTTGTCCTTGCTTGCATTTTAAGATTTCGATAGTTATGTTTTTTTTTCAGGGTGCAGCAGGAGTCGGTTGATGATGCTGAACGGAATCGCTTCCTTGTTAATTACATTGATTATGCTTTTGATGATTTTGGTGGTCGTCAACCACCAGTTTATCCTGGTTTGTCCACTGTGTGGGGTAGCTTAGCTCGTAGTAAGGTTTGTAGAACTCTCCTGTTGTGACCTTCTATAAGCTGCCGAACTCTCTTGCTAATCACACCAATTACCGAATTTATCCTCTGCTTTTGTCTGAATAGAATGATTACTTTATTTTTTGGATTACTCTATGTTACTACTTTAATTTTCTTTCAGGAATCAGCTTTCACCTTTTACTTTGATCTGTGCCGTTTTCTTTTCTCAGGCATTCAACGCGTTATTGTTTTTCACCTATTGAAATCTGGGTTTCTAATTATTTTCGGCAGTGGCTTCATTTAGATATGCTTTACTTTCTTCCTCTTGAACCCATTTTTCATTCAATCATCTGCATTGAATCAAATGTGTGAATAGGAGTATGAAATCATTATCTTTCATTGTTTCATCAGTTTGAAAGTGATCCAACTACAGAAGTGCAAAAGATAACCTAACTTCTGCCTGACAAATTAGGGTTTGGGTAGAAGGCTAAAGCCTTGCAGGGGAGAAAAATCTCTGCATTTTATTGATTAAAGTGTGAGTGATCTGTGATGGTTGGCCACACGCACAATCCCTTTGTCCGAGCCTTTAGTTGACAGCCCTTACAAGCCTAAAAGAACTTGGACTTATTCCAATATAAGATCCGAAAGAATAAAAGACCCAAACAAAATAGGGAAATAACTCCAATAAGCACAAATCCTAGCTGGCTTCTGCTAGATTACCAAATCCTTAAATTGACTCTCTCCTAGGTAAAAATCTCTAGTTGATTCTCAAATAATGAGGACTCTGTTTAACCTAATAAAACCCTAAAATAACTCAAACTAAGGAAATAAAAATAATTATGAAAATTAAAATAAAATGGAAGTGTAGATTTGGGTTGTATCAGAAAGAGTTATCTGGTTAAAGGACTTGAATATTCTAGGAATGCTTAAATGTTGGTAAGTGGTGTAATCCCAAGTTAATTTTTTGTTGATGCTTTGTAGCTTTATTTTGTGGGTGGGGCCATCCGCTTGTTACTAATTGGTTTTGAGTCAGATGCTTTAACACAATGTGGGGGCTTAGATTTGTCATTTGCTTGGTTGTCTGTTTTTAGCTCAGGGGCTGTCTGTATGACATCAGAGTGCTGGGTCACATGGCAGATTTGTTTCTGTTGTGTTGTTTGGCTTGCATATGAAGAAGCATGTTAACTGGTGTCATTCCTTATGGTTAAGGGGTGTTCTATCACATCATGTTTTGGTCTGCTTTCTGTAGTCCTTGCCAATCGCATTTAAGTTAAAGGTTTCAACTATTTTATTACTGTTGTGGATCATAGATTCTCTGGTCTAATTCAGTCAGAGAGGAGTATTTGGCTGACTCAGAATTTTTAGCACGTCGGGCTATAAGATTTGGTTTCTTCAGTTTGAGAGCAGTGGCAGTGGGTGGCAAAGTTGTGAGTTTGGGACATTCTGTTACCACACTTTTATTTGGCTGACTCAGAATTTTTGGCACGTCAGGTTTTAAGATTTGGTTTCTTCAGTTTGAGAGCTGTGGCAGTGGGTGGCAAAGTTGTGAGTTTGGGACATTCTGTTACCACACTTTTATTGTTTCAATGATTTTGATGCAGATGCTAGTGTTGAAAGAGATTCAAATCTAAGAATTTGCTTGAAGTTATGTGAAAAAGCTACTAGTTGATATATTTGGTATGGGAGTAATTGGAACCATTAGAAGTTGTTAAGCACTAAATTAACTGCAGTTTTTATGTTGCATGTCCACAATGCAAACATTCATCACAGAGACTCCAAATGGACAGTCTCATTAAGTTGCTCGTGAATAATGATTGTTTTTTAATCTACTGTGCTAATCTAAGTGACTTGGAATTCCTTTCTTTGGATTTTGAAAACAAAGGGAGGCTAAGTTCTTGTAAACATGTCTTGCGAGAAAGACAAGTTCTTGGAAACATGTGATGGTAAGTGATCATGCTCTCATGATTGCTCTGGTCATGTTTAATAGCTTCCTTTTAGGTCTTGCTTTTTGAGATCCCATCATAGGCATTGCAGACATACCTGTGGAAAAGTATTATGCCTGTTTCAAGGGAAGTTAATTACTGGGAAGTAGGGATCCAACTTTATTTCTGTGTTCTGTGCTCTGCCCTATCAACAAACAAAATTGTGACAGTTGTCAAGAAGAGGGTTTTGTCAGGATAGTTGCTAGTGATTGTGATATGTGGGACCTGGCATATTCTTTGTGCTGGCTGCTTGAACTAAGTGGTTTAGTGTCACAAGCTTCAAAGATAAGGGAAAAAATCACTAGAACTATCCCTTTCTTCACCTAGTTGGCATGGGATAAATGTGAGCTCTTGATCAGAAAGCTCTGCCTAATGCTTGCGAAATAGATGGCTTGTCGTTTGACTTATATAAATATATATATATTATCAATGTTGTACTTATACTCAATGTCTGGTTGGTGTTGGTTGCAGTCACTGTCTTGTTATATGTCTTGAATAAGGATTTCTCAACCTGACTCTCATTTTTGTACTCTTCTTTTCTCTCTTGTTCTTACTATGAAAGTCTCTTGTTTTTATTGTTGCTGTTGTTGTTTTGTGTTTGTGTGTGTATGTTAGAGAGAGAGAGGGGGGGGGGGGGGGGGGGGGGGAGGGGGAGAGAGAGAGAGAGTTTGATATGAAGCCTTAGGGAAGCTGTATGACTGGGCTCATTTTTTTTTTCTTATTTCAATCTCTTCTTTGTCACAGCTAGATTTAAATAAATTGCTTTGCTTTGGAAGGATGCAAAATAAAAAGGAATAGGCTTTGAATGTGCAATTGCAAAACAAGTTACTTAAAAGTGTTCTTCATGTGATTGAAGCCTCTATGCGTTACTGTCGGGTTTGAAAAATAATGTGGTGAAAGTGTATTTTGGAGTGGATTGCTAACTTGACAACTGGATAAAGATATTTGTATTTTCAAACCCATCATGGGATGAGCCACTGAAATTGCTTTTATATGCTTTAATATTTCTGTATTTTTTATAAGCACAAACGTGTACTCTTCTTCCTTCCTTTGGATAATCTATCCTTCTCTTGCAGGCTAAAGGTTATCGTGTTGGACCAGTCTATGATGATGTTCTGGCAATGGCTTGGTTTTTCCTTGAGTTGATTGTCAAGTCAATGGCGTTAGAGCAGACACGTCTTTTTGATCATAATCTTCCATTAGGTAGAGGAAATATGAGAGAGCAATATTTTGCATTACAGCAAGCATAATTGACATGCTCCCTCTTCTTATTCACCTCCCCCTTCCCTTTTATTGAAAGAAAAAGATTATGCACATCCCTTATCTGCTCTTGATGCGTATGCATGTTCAAAGAAACTCCTTTCAGCATTTTAATTCTAATTTGAATTTGTTACGATAACTAACTCGATAACTATATATTGGTAGCAAATCGATTATAGCTTGCTTTTGAATTGTTCTGCATATTAAATAGATTGGCCAACAGTTTCACTTGTTAAATAAGATTGTTGGAAAAGGGCCTTTGGTTACTGCATTGAACAGTTTTATGGAATGCATTTATGTTTTGGTTGTCAATTACTGGTAGTTGATATGAAGTGTAACTTTGTTGTTTCAACACATTTCTTACTCACTAAACTCCAACAAAGAAAGAATCATTACATCATCTTTGCTGATTTTTACTTTCAAGATATTCATGAGATGAAAAAGAAAAGAGAATGAAATCAATTGTATAAGCAGGTTAGGTGGGTTGATTTCTTCAGTTTCTGATTGTGTTCATGAGATATTTTTTAGTAAGACATTAGAATAAGAATAACCTAGGAATCAAATTTTGACCATATTGATTCTATTCACAATATTGCGGAAATAGAACTTTTGGATTGCTTAACGGTTCTGTATTTGCTGAGGGCATGAGCTAAGATGATGGGTAATTTTTTTTGGAAAAGAACATACTGTAATGTGTAATATTCAGAGCATTTGGAGAACTGGGAGCTATAAATTCCTCCTTGAAAAGAAAATTTACTTCTTAATAATTCCAAAGTCAGGTGCTCTAACATTGGATAAAGACTATTGAAGAACAACCCAGTTTCCTTTTTTTTTTTTTTTTCTTTTTTCATGTTATACAAAGAAAAAATCATTTATTTTCTTCCCTTTTCTGATGGACAAATAATTTATGAAGCTTTGCATTGATTACATCATTTATTCAGCTGGTATGAAAATATAAATTTACCTATGCCTTGCTCAGGTTTAAATAGAGTTAAAAATTTTCAGCAAAGTTCTTATTTTCCTCAATTCCGGCTCAAACATATTTTTTAATTTTTTTTCACTTAAGCAAATATTCCCACCAAGTCTTCTCTGTCAGATTGGATTGCATTGCTCTCTTGGCTCATGGTTACACCTGTTATGATCTTGTTTGTGTTTTAATATGTTAAGTGGGAAAATCCCACATGGCTAAGAAAAAGGGTTAAGTCAATGCTTTATATAATGATGAGGTCTCTCCACCTATTGCCAATTGGTTTTAGGTTGGACGCTTTAACATAATATATAAACCATTTACAATCTTCTTATATGATACAGGTGAAGAAGTTCCACCAATCCAACTGAGAGAGGGCGTGTTCAGATGCATAATGCAGTTGTATGATTGCCTTCTTACTGAAGTTCATGAGCGTTGTAAAAAGGGGTTGAGCTTGGCAAAGCGATTGAACAGCAGCTTGGCATTCTTTTGTTATGATCTTCTGTTTGCTGTTGAACCCCGCCAAGTTTTTGAACTGGTATCCCCCATTTTCCCATTATGTTCTTGTTGGACATTGGGACCGAGTTGATGTAGCATTGGTATGAAGTGTGCTGCATCTATTTAGGTTTCTAATATAATCCTCAAAGATTGCAACCAACAAATATTGATGAAAAGAATTTAAAATTCTTGTGTTCCCCATTGTTTACTCCCCTGAATTGAGCAGTTGTTGGTAACTCCACAGTTGTGACCAGTCCTTTATGTATTCCTGAGTGTCTAAGTGTCTATATGATAGGATCAGTTTATATCTTTTACAGCCTTCCTCATTTCAGCAAGCTCAAATCAGGAGTGGTAGCTACTGCTATGAATCCCTGCTACTCTAGTACCATTTTGATAAATGCTAGCTTTGATAGATGTTATAAATGTTTATATGGAACGGGGCTATGCAATTCACAATGTGTCTTTATACGACAGATGAAATTGTTTCCTATACAAAATAGAGATTAACTGTTGGTATAAGAAATATTCCAGCCTTGGTTTCTTCCCTAAATTGATCTGAACATTTCTCTTCTGCAACTTAAAAAGGTATTTTATGTTTGCGCTCTGGTATCTGGTTTGCGCTCTGGCATCTTGTTTACTAACTGTTTTTTTTTCCTTCTGTGCTGCAGGTTTCATTGTATCTGGACAAGTTTTCTGGTGTCTGTCAATCAGTTTTACATGAATGCAAGCTAATATATTTGCAGATCATATGTGATCATGATCTTTTTGTTGAAATGCCGGGGAGAGACCCTTCAGATAGGTACTTGTGGAATTAATCTCATTTGGACTTTGGAGTCTGTTGCTACTGCACTCTAAACTTAAGTTGCATCTTATTTATGATGAAACTTATCTTCTTATTTGTGCAATGCCACAGTTATTTTTCATACTGAGATGCATGAGTATAGCATTAAAATATGTTATGATAATTTGCTTAAATATATGGAAAATGGAGAAAGAAACCAAGATATGTTATATTAGAGAAAATGGAAATAATAAACTGGTGTGTGTGTGTGTGTGTGTGTGTGTGTGTGTGTGTGTAGATAGCGTTTAGTTATTTTTACAAGGATGACTATCATTTCAGCTCTTCTAGGATTTACTCAAATTTTATTATGATGTCAACCAGCTTTTTCTTGTTGCGGCCATGTTTGCTTGACCTCATTGGATTGAATTTCAAATACGTACTAGTTTATGTTGGTTTCAATATCAGCTAGCAAGGAATTACAATACATTGTGATGTGTCAAGTAAACATGCCGTTATTCTTATATTATAAAGTAAAACAAGTAGATCTTTCAAGTCAGTTATGACAAAACTAGTTGGGAGTTGCATAGATTCATTAATTTATACATAAGTACAGCTGCTCAGTTCCTTTTGCAAAACAATAATTGAAATTCTGCTAAAGCACCCATTTTTAAGTGCAAGTGGAGAGAGAAGCTAGAAACTGAGCTCTAGACCAAAGATTATGTATAATCCCAAATTTCATGTCTTGGCTTATACTTAATCTGAATGTTGAAGTCCACTTTTTCGTTGTTGGGTTATCTCAATATCATAGTCCATTTATTTTCCATTGGCAACAGTATCCCTGAAAGTGATCTGTATAAATACTTGTTGCTGATTTCCAATTTTTTTTTCCAGTTGGATGCTATCGTAGTTACATGTGTTGAGACTTGACTATGCCATAGAAATTTTTTTGTTAGACCCATTTTTTTCAATATAAGAATTGATTAAAGTTGACGGTAGTAATTGGAAAAATCATTGCTAATTTGGCTGGAAAAATGAGTTGATTAGATTGGCTAGAGAAAAAGTAGAAGCTTTAATTTAAATCAAGTTGGGGGCTTAAAACTTCTATCTGATCTCTGTTGACCTTACGAAATTCTTTTTCTATAGTATAATGCAAGCTAAATTACTTGTCAGAATTCCAATTTAACTTAAGTGTATAAGCATCATAGCTTCAGAGTGATTTAGGTCTTTACCTGAGAAGAAAAAGTTTATCGTAGTAGCCCTTTGCCCCCATGTCCACTTGAGATGTTTGAAATTAATTAAATAGAAATGCAGAAGATGATGCCGCAGCAAACACAAAATGTTCATAATGCTTCTATCCATTTTGCTTTTAGAACCAAGTATTTTTGCTGGTTGTTGGTGATAGTGTTATCAATTTCATGTAAGTGCATATCTTCTAATTTGTAGGAACTACCTGTCTTCTGTCTTAATTCAAGAGCTTTTTCTCACATGGGATCATGATGATCTATCTCAAAGAGCAAAGGTGAGCTCAGAACAAACTTGTCAAGCTGGCCTTCTTTCAGACAGCTGTGCTTTCAGTCTTTTTCCTTCTAAATATATTTTCCTTCTATCTTTTGTACTTCATTTCTGGAGTATTTATGCGGCTAGTATGTGGCATATCATATCACGTTCTTGTAACACATCCTCTTCTTGTGATTAGGCTGCTAGAATCTTGGTGATTCTTTTGTGTAAGCACGAATTTGATGCTCGATACCAAAAGCCTGAGGATAAGCTGTACATAGCCCAGCTATACTATCCGCTTATTGGCCAGGTATTTTTAGAAAAGTTTAGAAGGATTTTTATGTTTGCAATTGGTGCCTTTTTTAAAAGTCTAGAATTGATGTAATTCTCTAAGAAAAATGTACTTGCTGACATACCTGTAGCTGTGATTCTTGAAACCTGGTGTGTCACATGCTGGACTTGGCCATGTTGTTACGTTGCTTGCATCACTACTGTTGTTGATTGATTGAGATTTAACACTGGAAATTTTTATGAGCAATTGTTGGAATGCATAATCATGTTCTTAGTTATGCTTTTACTATCATTCCCCATCCCTCCCCCACTTCCATTTTTCCTCAGGGCTAGGAAACTGAATTCCACTTGTATGATGAAGCTGTAGCTCTTATAGTGTCGTAAGTGGTTGCTTCAAAACATTTAATAAACCAATAGTAATCTGTGGCTTGTGTTGCCATTCAAATGAATTCAATCCAAGCGACTGTTGAATAATTTCTTGAACGAATACGTTTATCAGAAAATTGCATGAAGATACTGATCAACGTTTTGAATCTCTTTCTTCACCCTCATTTTTCTCATGCCACCACCCAGGCAGGGCGAGGAAGGAGTGTTTTCAGTTGGCAATTTAACATGTTGAAATTACATCTTAAAACAGAAGGTATTTGCATGAATGCATTATCATTAATAAGATCCCAGATATAACTGGGTCAATGCAATACAAGCAGAATCTCGCGGTGTGCGTGTTTCATATTGATCGACTCTTGTGACATTGAAGGGGATAATTATTTAGCTCTTCTAATATTTTTGTAGCATATATTACAAAGAATTCTCTGGAGACTACAATGTATGTCTTTCATTTTCACAGGCTCTTGCAACTTTGAAAAGGATGACTGTGTCTTCTGATAGTTTATAAGCATGTATTCTGCTGAAGTTTGTGAGATTTGAATCATAGTTCGTTTATTTGGTGAAACATCTGATTCCTCTTCTTGAGGAGTAAATGTTTTGCTTGTCAGAACATAAGCTCCCAAGAAAAGGGATTCCTCTTGGTGCCTTCTCAATGAAGTCTTTTCTTATCAAAAGAAAAAATGTTTTGCTCGTTAAGATAAATTGTCCGTTGTATATGCTTTTTTTTCTGCACTATAGCAAGCTCAAATAAAAAATGGTTGGTGGACTTGTATGTAGGATAGGATACTTTATGACTATTATATGCAGAGGTGTTTCACGAATATATTGTTGCAATGAGTGAAGATTGGGGGCTTGTCCTCAAACTTGAATCTTTTTATGCTATGAATAGAAAATGGCTGTGTTACACAATCTGAAAAGGAATCATGTTTGATGAACTGGATAAGTTATGTGGATTGGCTGATAATTCTTCTGAGAGATTGTAACTATAGATTTTTTCATGAGTTTGTGCCGTGTGCAGATCCTCGATGAAATGCCTGTATTTTACAACCTAAATGCTGTTGAAAAGCGTGAAGCCTTAATTGTCATCTTGCAAATTGTAAGGAATTTGGATGATGCATCAATCATCAAAGCCTGGCAGCAGAGCATTGCTCGGACTAGATTGTTTTTCAAACTCATGGAGGAAGGCCTAGTTCTTTTTGAGGTTTCTCTGTTATTCCCCTTTTTGCTACCGCTTTCAATGATGTAACTGACGACTACCACACACCCACACACCCACACACCCACCCACACATTTTGGCACTCTAGAATAGGGAAGGTTTTAGTCTATAATGTCTGCTGCATTACCAGTAATCGTTCTGAACTATTTAATTAATGTACTAGGCTATAACTATGCTATACAAAATGGTTTATTTAATGAGGTGACCATTTTGTTATAGAGGTGAAAATTATGCACAAAATAACAGAAATGGTTTCTTCAAAGATGTGGTTGGAAAACTGAACAAGAGTAAATTTGATAGATAGTTCCTATGCGTCTCTCTCTCTCTCTCTCTCTCTCTATGTATGTGTGTGTGCGTGTGCGCATGCTCTCAGATGCTTGTATGCGCATGCATATTTCCATGAGTGCTTGTGTTCCATATATGTATGCAACAGGCATAAGCAGATACATAGGTAAATGGTGGCATGAATTCGAGTAATGGCAAATGTTTAGATTTTGCAATAATGCTGAAGTAGAAAATGAAGACTGCTTTAGCTTTTCACAGGAAGAGTTCCATTTACTATCGGTCCACATGTTAGGTTCTGAAGCTTTTCTAAGATAAAGTTTTCAGATACACTCAATGTAAGTTATTTAGAACTAAGATCTTTTTTTTAAATATGTCCAGTTTATCTGGAAGGAAATTTTATATAAAAAATTTTATGTAAAAGGGAATTGTATACTGGATGATTTGATACATTCCAACTAAGTATCCTCGAACTTGTCTCTTTGCTTAGCTGTAAAATTTTTTTTCTCCCTCTGTTTTTGTCAGTGTTGCTTGAAATCATTTTATATCAGTGGCTGCAGATTTTGTTATCATGCTGTATGAATATTGTTTTACAGTATTAGTTTTTGCCTTTCTATTTGCAGCACAAGAAGCAAGCGGATGGTATGCTTATAGGCTCCAGTTCTCGCAGTCCAGTTGTTGATGGACCCACTTCTCCAAAATACTCTGATAGGCTTTCTCCTGCAATCAATACGTACTTGTCTGAGGCATCACGTCAAGAAGTAAGAATGAGATGTTATAAACCATCTTACTCCTATTTCATGAGAATGTCATACTCGTGACTTTCGGAGCAAGATGAAATGGCCCAACTGGTGTTGAGATTAAGGTTCAATTGGGCTGTGCTTTTTTGTATAATTCCTTGTTTGATTCTCTTGTTCAACTGGAGCCAACACCTCCATATTTAAAATTGGTTGAGAACTATTTTTGTTTGCTTCTGTTTTCCTGAGTTTTTAATAGAGTACCTATTTTCTTTCGTTAAAAAACTCATTTTTAATTAGCAGAAAGTGCAAATTCTACATTGCTCTCATTCATCTTGAATTGCTCAAATGCAGCCTCAAGGAACACCTGATAATGGTTACTTGTGGCAAAGGGTCAACTCTCAGCTAAGCTCCCCTAGCCAACCATACTCCCTTAGAGAAGCTCTAGCCCAGGCACAATCATCTAGAATTGGAGCTTCTGCCCAAGCACTAAGAGAATCTTTGCATCCAATTTTGAGACAAAAGCTAGTAAGTGCCTTTATATTTGCTGTTGTATGATTCTTGAATATAAATCAAGTACTTCATAGATTTTCAATGGTTGAAACTTTAACTTTTTTGTCCAGGAACTCTGGGAAGAAAACCTGAGCACTGCTGTCAGTCGTCAGGTTTTAGAGATAACTGAGAAGTTCTCTTTGATGGCAGCATCACATAGCATCTCTACTGACTATGGAAAGCTAGATTGTATTACTTCCATAATTACCAGCTTTTTTTCTCGGAATCAGGCCCTGGCTTTCTGGAAAGCGTTCCTACCTTTCTTCAATTATGTCTTTGATCTTCATGGGGCAACCCTGATGGCTAGGGAGAATGACCGCTTCTTAAAGCAAGTTGCCTTTCATCTTCTTCGTCTTGGAGTCTTCCGGAATGACAACATTAGGAAAAGAGCTGTAATTGGGCTCCAAATACTTGTGAAGGTATTGACTTCTTCCAGGATGGAGATGAAACAGCAATTTGTAGATACCAGACTGCCACTTCTGTTATTCCTTCCTGAAATTTGTAATTTATATCATTGTGGCAGAGTTCATTGTACTTCATGCAAACTGCAAGGTTGAGGGTAATGCTGACTATCACTCTGTCAGAGCTAATGTCAGATGTCCAAGTAACTCAGATGAAATCAGATGGAACTATGGAGGAAAGCGGTGAAGCACGGCGTCTTAGAAAAACTTTAGAGGAAATGGCTGATGAAGTTAAGAGCCCTCATCTACTGAAGGAGTGTGGGCTTCCTGAGAACGCTTTATTAAGTACACCAGAAAAATTTTCAGAAAATCGTTGGTCCTGGTTAGAAGTGAAATCTCTCTCAAATAGTCTTCTTCTTGCCCTTGATGCAAGTTTAGAACATGCATTGTTGGTAAGTTAAAAGAACCTTGTTTGTTAGGCATTACATGAAATAGCAATAAGACTTGGTATCTTTATCTTTGGTGTTGTAGTCATTGTTATTATTTCCTTATACTTAATTTGGTAACCCCCTTTTTACATTCATCATGCACCTGCCATTCAGGTTCTGCACTTTGTTCCTCTTGCTTGTTTCTGAATGTTTTTGGTTGAGGTGACCTGAACTACCTGCTAGTGCTATGGTCATAAAAATGGTATACTTTCTGAATATGTATTTCTGAATTCTAAGACCTGCTGCTTGCACCACCTCCACTTTGGTTAGGCTACTGCTTTTTATCGTCCATTGAGAAATTGCTTTTCTCCTTTGAGTGAAAATTATTCACGTCTTTCCTGCTGTTTGGTTTTGTTACACAGATGCGCACGTGTATAAGAACAATTAAACCATCACTTTGATAATTGCTTTCTTGCAGGGATCTACTATGTCTATGGATAGATATGCAGCCGCAGAAAGCTTCTATAAACTTGCAATGGCTTTTTCTCCTGTTCCAGATCTTCATATTATGTGGCTGCTGCATCTATGTGATGCCCACCAGGAAATGCAATCTTGGGCTGAAGCTGCACAGTGTGCTGTTGCTGTGGCAGGTGTTGTGATGCAGGTAACTCTTAACTAATAATCACTTAGTCATTCAATCAGCTAGATTTTGTATACAAATCTGTCTCCATTCAAGAACTCTAATCAAGGATTAAGATTGTATTTTTTTCCCTGTGATCTTAGGTCTATCATTGCCACATTACCTCTTTTGTCTCCTTTCTTAAAACTAGTAGTATTTGCTTGTACTAGGGCATCAATCTCTTTATCTACATGGATTTACTGACTGCTTATGAAGCCCGTAGTAGTATCTTTCTTGAATTGGGATGTAGATTAATGATTAATAGGAGTATCTATTTTACTATTGGAAAGCATCCGAACCTCTCTCTTGTAGGCTCTTGTGGCTAGAAATGATGGTGTATGGAGCAAGGATCATGTTGCTGCACTGCGTAAAATTTGCCCAATGGTCAGCAGTGACATCACATCTGAAGCATCAGCAGCTGAGGTAGAGGGTTATGGAGCTTCGAAGCTCACTGTTGATTCTGCTGTGAAGTACCTGCAGCTTGCAAATAAACTTTTCTCCCAAGCTGAACTTCATCATTTCTGCGCAAACATTCTAGAACTCGTAATTCCAGTTTATAAAAGCAGGAGGGCTTATGGACAGCTGGCTAAATGTCACACATTGCTCACAAATATCTATGAATCAATTCTCGAACAGGAATCAAGCCCTATTCCGTTTACCGATGCTACCTATTACAGGGTAGGATTCTATGGAGAAAGGTTTGGGAAGCTAGACAGAAAAGAGTATGTTTATCGTGAACCTCGTGATGTACGCTTGGGTGACATAATGGAGAAGTTAAGTCACATATATGAATCTAAGACGGATGCAGATCACACATTGCGTATTATTCCTGACTCTAAGCAAGTGAAGGCAGAGGAGTTACAGCCTGGAGTCTGCTACCTTCAGATAACTGCAGTTGATCCGGTCATGGAAGATGAAGATTTGGGAAGCAGAAGAGAGAGAATCTTTTCTCTTTCCACTGGAAGTGTGCGAGCTCGGGTCTTTGACCGTTTCTTGTTTGACACTCCATTCACCAAAAATGGTAAGACCCAAGGAGGATTGGAAGATCAGTGGAAGAGGCGAACTGTTCTGCAGACTGAAGGTTCATTCCCTGCTCTGGTTAATAGGCTTTTGGTAATTAAGTCCGAATCCTTGGAGTTTTCTCCAGTTGAGAATGCCATTGGAATGATAGAAACAAGGACAGCTGCATTACGAAATGAGCTTGAGGAGCCTCGTAGTTCAGAAGGGGACCAACTGCCACGTCTCCAGAGTCTGCAAAGAATTCTTCAAGGAAGTGTTGCAGTGCAGGTGAGCTTTTTCACCCTCGCTACAGTTTTTCTTGGTCTGATGAACTGGGTTTGCATTTTGAGCCAATTGTATTGCCACTAGATAGAGAATGACAACTAGATTAGGTAGCAAGAGACTGGTGTTGACAAGGTTAGTGGTTTAGATGAAAACGGGGACATTTAAGTTGGCCGGTCCTATTGTTTAAGGATGGGGGTATTGGGGAAGAAATATAAAACCAATTTGACGTAAGCATTTTCTGTTTAACCCTCTGGAAATTGATAAGTTCAACTTCATCATATGCAGGTGAATAGTGGGGTATTGAGTGTGTGCACAGCCTTCTTGTCTGGTGAACCTGCAACAAGATTGCGTTCGCAAGAGCTACAGCAACTCATTGCTGCACTCCTTGAATTCATGGCAGTATGCAAGCGTGCCATTCGAGTACACTTCAGATTGATCGGAGAAGATGACCAAGAGTTCCACACGCAGCTTGTGAACGGGTTTCAGTCTCTTACAGCTGAGTTATCTCATTACATTCCTGCCATTCTGTCAGAGCTCTGATGCCGTTGCAAGGCGCAGCTGTTTCTTTTTTTTTGGTATTTAATGTACATTGTCATTCATGTTTAGTGAGGATGCGCGATTGTTTTGGGAGAAGTGCTGAGTGCAAAATGCTAATCATCTACTTGGTTGTCTATATTGTGCAAATGTGTTTCTCATATTCTGATCGGCCCTTAGCTGAATCACAGCCTTGTCATTCCTCCTGATCCGTTATTTTCTTGGTTTTTTTTTTTTTCAATTTTTCTCCCCAAGGGCCAAAACCCCTTTGTGATGTAATATCTGTGGCTAGGCTGTTAACACTAAAAGCATCTGTATATACAATTAAGGGGCAGAAAGAGGGAGGGTGATGAGTTGGTTTGCTCTTATAGTAATCAGCAGCTTCTTAGCAGCAAAGCTATGCCTATGTGGGGATGTTGTCGACGTATTGAAGCAGCAACCTGGAATATTGATTATTCAGAAGCTTGAACCAAAAGCTAAGAACATCAAAGCGATGGCACTAGTTTTTAGCAATCAATGAAAATGCGGATGCTATCGCTAATTACTCGTTGTATGGAATATATAGAAAAAGGAACTGCCGAACATCTATATTTTGCAGTATGAATTACTTTGACTAGGGAAGAAGGGAGTCGGTCAGAAGATGGCGGAATAAATGTGGAGTAGTTGCCCTATATCTGCTGGTTCATAGGGAAGGCGAGTAAAGTTCTCTGTTTTGAGATAACTCACCAAGTCCAATTTGTGACAATCCACGATGCTGATGGATATTTCTAGGAATTTTTCTCGGCCGGAAAGTCTCAGGGGTCGATGTTTTAATTGTACGTATAACCAAGTAATGAGTATGAATGAGCGTGGAGGTGGTTGTTTTGAAACATACAAAGTTTCTTTTAGGAATCTTAAATTTTATATGCAGGGTATTTATGAATCATAATTCCTAATTAAGAATATTTGATACCATGAACTCAAATTAAAATCTATAAATGCCATCACGTTTAAAATTTTTTTGTAAGAGTTCTTTCAATTTTAGAGAATGTATAAATGTTAATTCACAGTTAATGGTATTTTTATACATTGGATTGCGAGTTAAGATTCATAAAAACAGTAAAATTTAAAAAACTGTTTTATCTTAATCCCCAAGTAGCTTCATCTTCATTGAATCGGCACAGTCAGGCATGGTCTTCCTCTTTCCATCGATCTCTAATTATACCTTGCCGAACAAGAAAAAAAAAATATTAACTTACAATACTTGAGGCCTTCAATACAGCCAAACAAACATATGAAGGATTGTTAGTGAATTTAACACAATAAGCAAAAGTTAGATACCTTATTCCCCTAACCTTTTTCCCCCTTTCACATATGATCATACAAGATCTCAAAAAACAAGAAGTAATGGCTTGCACTTCCCATAAACTCCATCATATTCCATACCAAAGTTTATAATTGCAAAACAATGAAAAACATATTAAAAAATTATTCCTAAATAGTAAAATTTTCACCCTATGGTCTAACTAAAACTTCGAGTAATCCAGAGACCTACAACATATATTATAATATATTGATGGCTGACACGTGAATGTGGATGACAATTATGAGACACGTGTCCTAATTCTACTCATAGTGCAACTAAAACAAGTATTTAAAATCTTAAAAGGAAAATAAAATAAGTCTCAAAACTCTTGACAGGATAGATGGAGCTTTGTCCTAACTCAAGTCTGGGTTTGAAACATTCCTCTCACTCCCTTATTCATAAACCATTGGATTTGTAATATAACTAATTCTAAGTAGTAAAAGAAAAAAAAAAAAGAAATGAAATGAAACAGAAGCACCAAAATAAGGATAAAAGGTGGCTTTAAACCACGAAGCCAAAGACATTTGTTGTTCCATCCTTTCATCTTTTATATAGATATGTGCATCTGGGCAACTTCAGACGAAGATTAATTTATTTGTTTTTCCCATGTTTATTTGCTTTGGATCATTTCGCGAATGGTGGTGCGTCCGTACATAACACCTGTAAATACAGAACCGTGACGAATATTTATACTGAAATTTATAAATAAATAACATACCTCATATGGAGATTGACCACGTGGGAGCCGCGGTGAGCGACATGGACAGCGGATAGGAACGGAATTCAGTTCAGTTCACCCAGAAAGTTGGGCTGCCCTGAAATGCTCCACGTGTTCTATATGAAACGTCGAAGCACCAAAATCCAGGTCGGTTACTTTTACGCACAGCACGACACGTTGACGTGCTTGCTCGGTTAAGTTGTGCTATGTATGGCTGATCTCACAGGTACGCTACGCACAAACGGAGAACGGCTTTCTTGTGCCGGAAGTCTCTTCAATTTTCATGAATTGATCGCCTAACCTGTCTTGTAAGCCACGCATAAAATCATCCTTCTTATTTTTCTCCAACTAATTGCTAAATCGGATAGACAGTTGGCTTAATCACTTCCTTTCATTGATTAATTTAATTGTGGCTCTTCCGTCTCTCTCTTTCTAACAACTCATCATCCATCTCACCCCGCAGCCTAGCTTTGTCAATTAAGTAGTAGTTAAGTTAGTTACTTTTTCCAACTAGTCATTACTTCCACCAATCCCCTACCCTCCAAATAAAATAATATGATCCCTCCCCTCCCTCTACGTAATTTTTAGTTTGCAAGGTTCAAGAAGGTGAATACATTTCTCAAGCTAGATCTTAAATTTTGATTGTGTTGGAAGATAAGGATTGATACCTCAAAATTCCGTATTGATCGAGCTCTTGATTCTCAACCTCATCATCTATTACTAGTCTGGACCATAAGATCATAGGACATCCTATTGGTACCACTCAACTAAATTGTCTCTAGCCACCATAGATACCCTAGGGTTTTGTATTGATACCTATAATATAGTCAATTTTTTCTTGTTTAAGTTTATAAGATTCAAGTTATTGATTTAAATATTAGAGTATTTTTGGAAGTTTCAATATCACTTTAGAAAACCAACTGAAATAGATCCATTTTACGTGTCCAATATGGAGAAGCAAGTGACTTCTATTATTTTCTATTTTCCTATATGTTAAGAATGAAAGAATAATTAGAGAGTGGACGTCTTTAAAAAGTGAGAAACCCCAATGTCATGGTCATGTCTTTAAACGAAGGCAAATCATTAACTTTCTTAACTAACTTTGATGGCTGTGTGTTAATTACTACTATTTGTACAAAAATAAAATTAATCAACAAACAATGCACCTTCTAGAAGAGGGAGACGTTTGCCCTTGTAATAATTATGCTTGCTCTTTTTGGCCCTTCCTTTAAGCTTGATCCGTGTGTGTGCGAGTGCAAGAGATAGATGTTTGAATAACTTTCAATTTAACTTTGAAGCAACGGCAGGAGATTTTCATAATACGTAACATTTTCTTTTTCTTTTTTCCCCCCTCAAATTTTGATACATACGTGTTGGGAATTCTCAAGTGGTCCTTTGTCTTCTCTTCGCAAATACGTACAAACGTCGGCATATAAGGTTTTGTGTGTGCCTGATGTGATTCACATCATGGTTACTTGAACTATAGAATTCCTCAAATTAAACACAATTTTGTCTTTGGTCTTTTTCTTCTTAGTGTTAATTTGGTACTATACCCTAACAGTGTAGTATATCTCCATAACGACTTTGAAGCTTTATTTATAATTATTTTTGAAGCCTTTTTATTAGCTAAAATAGAGAACACTAATCACTCCTTTATGGACATTTTATTAGGCAGTAATTAAGTATAAGCGTTCTTTTCCATTTTTGGTCCTCAAGTTATAATATATATGCTGGCAGTAGTGTCAGCCGTTGCTCAGAGTGCAAGGTTTGTTTTTTTCCCACAATGGACGGACAGCAGTTTAATTAAGTTTTTTCTTTTTTAAATATCTATCGAACTCTTAGACGATGAAAATAAACTTGGAAGCAAAAGCTAAAATTGTAGACCTTCAATAAGATATAGCGTAGCCAAAAGCTTTAGAATGATGGATGTGGCCAAATTATTGGTACCAAATACTATAAACATAAGAATGGATAATAAAATAAAATATTTATGGAAGTGAAAATTTTGTTCTGCCTATGACTAGATTCGAATATCTCTACTTGGTAGCGCTTCCTTAGAAAAGAAGCGGACTTGAAGAAAAAGAAAAAGAAAGACGGAGACATGAGAGAATTCATGGAGGACCCGGAAAGTGAGTGTCCTGGAATAGGACAGCCCCCCGCATCCCAAATGTACAAGTAAAATCTTTCACTACCTCCAGTTGACATTTCTGGTCAGCTTTTACCTTTCACCTCCTCTTGACTCCCCCAAATTCCAATGACTTGAAATTTGATAGATTTCCACAAACCAAAATAGCAACCTCTTCAATATTCTATTCAATTTCCTTCTTTCACACAAACAAAAGAGAATTAAGAAATAGATCCTGGACTTCAACCAGATCTGGTGGCTATACCCAACACACCAGCCAACACCTCACACCCTCCTCTCCCGTCAATTCAAAATCCCAATCTTCCAAAATTAGTTTTCAAAAATACTCTATAAACACCTTTACAAAACTTAGCATCCAAGTGCTGATCATCCATCCAATCCACTACCCAACCCAACGCAACCCACCCTACCCTGCCAAACCACAATCCGAAACATGTTTCTCATGCTCCCAAACTCCTCCACCCCTCCACGTGTCACCTCACCGACTGGCCACGTGGTACCACTCTTCTCTAAGCAACTCTCCTCCACTCACACTTGGCCAAATCACCGTCCAACCAGTCAAAATAACCTTTTAATTATCCTCCTTATATAAACCCCTTTTACTCCCGTTATTCGCCAAGCAGCACAGCCAACTTCTTAACTCCACCTCCCAACCTGTTGTCTCGCCAAATGGAGTGGACTAGAGGCCGCACCATCGGCCGGGGCTCCTCCGCCACCGTCTCCCTCGCCACATCCTCCACCTCGGGCGATGTCTTCGCTGTCAAGTCTGCCGAGCTCTCCCGCTCCAGCTTCCTCCAGAGAGAGCAGCAGATACTCTCTTCCCTGAACTCTCCTTTCATAGTCCGCTACAACGGCTGCGACATTACAATGGAGGACGGCAAGCTCTTGTACAATCTTCTCATCGACTATGCTCCGGGAGGCTCGATGTCAGACGCCATTCGCCGGAACGGCGGCGGCCTCTATGAGCCGACCATCGTGAATTACACGCGCCAGATTCTGCGGGGGCTCGAACACCTCCACTCTGCCGGAATCGTGCATTGCGACATCAAGGCCAGCAACATTCTGATAGGAAATGAGGGCGCCCAGATTGGGGACTTGGGGTGCGCGAAGCGCCTGGAGTCCGATACAGGGGCGGCACCAATCAGCGGAACTCCGGCGTTCATGGCGCCAGAGGTGGCGCGTGGGGAGCAGCAGGGGCTCCCCAGCGACATATGGTCACTTGGGTGCACCATCATAGAGATGGCGAGTGGGCGACCTCCGTGGCAGCAAAATGGATCCGAACCTGTATCGGTACTCTACCGGATTGCGTACTCCGAAGAACTACCGGAATTGCCCTGTTTCTTGTCCGAAGAAGCAAAGAATTTCCTGTGGAAGTGTCTGAGAAGAAACCCAGAAGAGCGGTGGACGGTGAGTCAACTCGTGGGCCATCCATTTCTTGCAGAATCAAACATCGAGTTGGGAAACAAGGTGGTGGAAGAATCGTCTTGGTCGCCCACAAGCGTACTGGATCGAGGGGTTTGGAACTCGGTGGAAGAATCGGAGAGTGTGTCGGCCGTAGACGAGGACTCAGCTAGAGAGAGGATGGAACAGTTGGCAGAGCTGGCTGCGGGACCCAATTGGGATCGGGATCGGGATCGGGATTGGGATTGGGATTGCGAATGGATGAGCGTCAGGAGGTATGAGTGTGAGATTAAAGCGCAAGAAAAGTCAAGTCTGAGCAACAGTGATGTTTTTGTTGGGAGGATGGATGAAATTAGTGGAACCAATATCAATTTGGAGTTGGAGAATGAGCTTGAGGGGGACAAATTACTGTTGCATCATTAATTTCCAACTTGACAAAAGGGGTAAATATGTCGCTAAATTTAATGTCCTGGAGCAAATCAGATACTATCAAGTATTTTTGTAGGCAAATAAGCCCTAAATCTTTTTGAGTTGGCGGAAACCAGTCACCACCATTAAAATAGTACCAAGAGAAAAACAACAAATCAACCATTTATCTTTACAATCTAGTCAAAACAACCCACTAATTAAATTTTTTGAATACTGAACCACCATCCTTAACCCACCTAATTGGTATTGTTCCAGAATGAATCAGGATGGAAATCTCACACTCCTCACGCTCTACCGGCACAAGGATTTCGCTATGAAAACAACCTTCAAATTCTCCTCTCCTACCACCAAACTTGAGCATGGTCTAAATTCCCAGCTTTAGCACAAACGTGATGGCCCCTATCTTACTCTCCTCCCTGAATTGATCTGCCTTAATTCGTGGTCTGACATTGCCACCTACTCCGCCCTTCTGGTTTCCTCTGAAGATCAACAATGGGTTCTTGGTGCTGCGGATGAATACCCATTGCAGCCCATCAGTGGATTTTCCACCGGTAAATAACAATAATATTTTCATCAGCAGGTCATCCGCATTTGGGTTGTTGCAACTTGCAAGTAACTAATTTGTTCATTCTGGCCCATCAAAAAAAAAAAAAAATCATCCGACATCAAAAGACCCAACCACTTGGATTGCGTTGAAAGAGATGGGTGACTCGACACCAAAAGTTTTTTAGGAGGTCAATCGGATACAAGTCTACAAATTACTGGCGCATGTTCTTTTGCTATAGTATTACATGTCTAATTAGAAATACTAACCCATCACTAATTCGTTATATATAAACAATCATTCATCCCAAAAGTTAACCAAAGTGCCTCTAACCAAAACTCATACTCTTCCTCTAGAACCACTACCTCACTATTGTCATAATCGTCATTACTACTACTAGACTTACATCACCTTCATATTGAAGCTTTTCCAATTGGTTGTTGCCTCCATAACCTGACTTCTCTAGCCGATCATTGACTCCAAATCTCACCGTCAATGCTCATTTCTTAATCCCATCACTTGCCTCTATATCTAGTTGTCATTGCTCGCCTTTGAATCTCATCATCTCTACTCATCTTTGGATCACGTATTCATCCAAATCTATCAATCATCACCTTCAAACCACATTGGCTATTGCCTCAAAATCGTTTCAGTCTTCACCTCGGTCACCATTACACCACATCACCGTTATGCCATTTCTCTATCATCTCCACCACAAAAATGTGAATTGAAACAATCTACTAGAGTGTTTAAGACAAAGATGCAAAAGTATCCAACATAATAGGTAAAAGTGTCGGAAGCAATATGTAAAAATATCTTAAATAATACACACACGCGTGCACCCGCACACACACACACACAAATTTGTTATCTTTAAACAATATGCTTATTCAAAATGTGGTATCTAAAAGTTTCAAAACAAATACTATATAAAAGTGTCTGAAGAAATATGTAAAGTTGTTTAAAATAATATGCAAACTTATATTTTTTTTCATAAACAAAAGTGACTAAATAAGTGAAAATATCTGAATAAATTTATAAAAATATCTAAAATAATACATAACTAGTGTTTGACGTAATATATGTACAAATGTCTAAAGCAACATGTAGATAGCTTGTTGTCTTTAGAAGCAAAAGTGTCTGAATGCACAAGCAAAAGTATCTAAAGAAATTTATTGAAATATTTGAAGCAATATATAGACCATTTGTTCTTTCCTGAAATCAAAACATCTGGAGTAATAAGTAATATATGAAAGTGTCTAAAAAAACAAGTGAAAGTGTCCATACTTATGTGTATAATTAACCACTAGAATTTGAGAGCAAGTACTAATAATACAGGTTGATGCATTTTGATTAAAAGACTCAAAGTAACAAAGTCTTAAGTAAAAATAGCACTTGATGTGGCTATTGCACTTAAAGTATTGTTATGCTTTTTAAAATGAAAATAAGACACCGTATGAATAACAGAAAAACTACATGAAAAAAATATTAATGACTCATATTTAAAGGAAAACTTCCTGAACAAATCCAACGAGTGAGTAATAATATGTTATATAGAGAATAGTAGCTATCATACCTCTTTCTGATAAATCATATAGTTCTATAACTTAATCGACTAATAAAGTTAAAAAAAGTAAATTGCAATTACAATTGAAACAGCCGGAAAGGATATATGAGTTAATATATGAAAATGAATATCTAAAAGTGTTTGTAATAATAATAATAATAATAAGTTAAACAAATTAAATAAAGAATAAGAATAAAAAAAATTCTAAGATTTCAATGAAAAATAAGTTATAAAATATAAAAAGATTGATGTGATGTATCTGTTACAATGATAGAAAGTTATGGACTAACATTAGCAGACCCCTCTTTTTATCTTTCATAACTTATTTTCTTATTGAAATCTTAGAAATTTTTTCTCTATTCTTATTTTTTTGTTGAATTAGCTTATTTTATTGCTGTTGTTGTTGTTGTTGTGATTGCTAATTAAAAAAATAAATTTTGTTACAAATAATTTCATATAAGTTTTTAGTTATTCTAACAAATCTATCTAAGGATACAAGGAAATTATATTTTAATCCTCATAATTATAGGAATGGGTAAGTGAAGGATCTATTAAATTTTAGGAGGTAAGGTAAAGGATCCTCAAACATAAAGATATAAATAAAATATTCACTAAACCTCAAATTTTTTTTAAATTTCCCTTTGGAATTAGTTTAAACTCGATTTATCTGTTTATATGGTAACATGTATCGAAGTGTTAGGGTAGGAAATTAGGTACATGTGGGAATTTGGTACGGCGGAAAGTAAAGCAGAGGGAATGGAAAGGGGAGGCGCTATGGCACGTGGCTGTAATGGAGTTTTGGAAGTCAACCAATTATTACGAGGAAGTCCCGACCTAATTTCTGTCCAGAACCAAAAGTGGACGTTCCTGGACGACGACTTCTCCAATGATCGTTCTAACAGGATGTGCATACGTTGGGTTGATTTGATTTTTTTTAGTAGAACCGAATTTACTGAAAATAGTATTCTTTCCGTTTCACGAAGGTGGTCCTTTTTATTTATTTTTTGACTAATATTTAACTTAAATATATTTATATTAATTTTTTTTAAATAAAATTTTTAAAAATTGTACTTATAAACTAGAGTCTTTAAGATATAAAAATTTTATATTTTTATAAGAAATTAAAAATATTATGAATTAATTACTGTGAATAATAAAATGGACAATATTTACTAGACAAAAAAAGTACTAATTTATCCCACTCAACCTAAGAGCCGGGAACCAAATAGAATAAGAATCATGAGTTTGGTTGTTCCAATTTCGGTTCTTGGATTTTTTAGTTCTTGTCATATACATGTAACAGTTAAAAACTTCGTAACATAGTAAAGTTGCATCCACAACCAGTTTTATCATCACCGTGTCAACCAATGCTCGCTCCTCTTGTCCATCTGGATTGTGAAATATGTATCAGTCATGACATCAAATGACACTTAAGGAAGATGATTGATTTCCAATACAATGTTTATTTTAGCTTATTTTTTGGCATTCAATTTAACTTATTCTAAGACTAATTAAGGTAACAACCGACACATTAAGCTATGGAATTGTAACAATAAACAAAAAACCGACACATTAACCGACATCAAATGAGGAGACCTAGATAAAAGCAACATATCGTTAATAATTGACAGTAAATCACCCATTTTTCCTTTCTCAAGAACATATAAACTTTTAAATTAGAGAAATCTCAGTCAAGAAAATTAAATAGTACCATGAAGCACCCTCATAATTTTCATTTTAATGCATAAATATATAGCAATTTAGTGATATTAAAATTTTTATTATATATTTATACATATACCTTGGTTTAGTTACATATATATGGAACTGGAACTAACAAAAAAACTAATGGTTCTCCTAGTCATGGAACCAATCAAAAATCCATAATCAATATCTACCCAACTCAACCCAACTCAGCAGGGGTGACTCGGGCTGAAATTCAAGTTTATCCAACTCATTCTTACCCTTACAAGATAATGTCTCAAATTTACTCTATTATACTATATTTTCTTCAAGATTATTTTTTATTAAAAAACAGAATTACTCTCCAATAATTTCAAGTAATTAAGGCACCACAGTCTAAATTTGAATAAGAAATGCAAAACAGACCTAATGCACGTTTTATAAGAAAATTATGATGAACTCGAAGGCTTAAAATACTAGTTCAAATTTTCACATTTTTTCTTACTTTATAGTACTTTCACACATATAAACTACTACTTAGGAGAGCTAGAGCAAATTCGGGGTAAGTTATATAAAAGTAATGTAACAAATATGTTTTGATACGAAAAATAGAAAAAACTTGACAAACATTTTAAAGCTGATGGAATATTTTTATTGTCCAATCAATTTAAAATTGCATACATGAGACTGATCTCTAGCAAGCTATATACATAAAGCACGTCCTTATTACAAGGAGTATTAGGCGGGAGAAGAGTTCCAATGCCTCCTACTGAATTAAGGATAAGATGCCGTCTGATGCAATAGAAACCAAGGAATGAGTAGTGCATCGCTGGAGATGACAGGGAGAAGAGGGGAGGGCACGCCGTATAAGTATGTGTTCTCCGGTCGGTGGCAGCTGCACCGAGGAAGTCAGCAGCTTGGTCCCCTTTCTGAATGTGTGCTGCAAATTGATGATTTGTAACTGGGAAATCAGCGTCCTACAATCATGCAGAAGAGGAGTTAGTACAGATTGCTAGAGGACTCATCAACCAAATTTAGAGCAGTTTTGGAGTCCATCTCTACAATTAATGGTTGAAGGTTCAATTGCGAAGCAAGGTTAAGGCCTTCTCTCTGAGACCAGATCAGCTCAGCAGCAAGAATTTACCACGACTATTCCTGATAAGGCCACCCGCGCCAACAGACTCTAAGATGTCTTGGTAAGAGCCATCCATATTGGGCTTAAAAACATGCGAAGGAGGGGAAACCGACGGACCTTAATCAGGTGCTTATTATACACTACTACCACATTTTCTCTTTTCTTTCTTAAAATTAAAAACATATACTTATAAGTTTGAAATGGGTAAAATCACATGTCCATGACACATAAATAAATATATATATTTCTGTGAATGTCAGATAAAATAACGTAATTTCTAAATGATATTATTTTGAAATTTTTCCTAACAACAATTAACATAAAAATTTAAATCAAGCTGAAATTTTGGCTGCTAAAGTAAGACAATAAATTAGGTGATGACGCCTTAACTATGAAATCTAATAGTAATAGATTAGTAGTTTAAGATGTGAACTATTGATGTTACCTCATATTCTCTTTCACATATTGTAGCTAATTGCCTTAGCATTTCCTAACAACAATTAACATAAAAATTTAAATCAAGCTGAACTTTTGGTTGCTAAAGTAAGTGATGACTGGCCTTAACTATGAAACCTAATAGTAATAGATTAGCAGTTTAAGATGTGAACTATTGATGTTACCTCATATTCTCTTTCACTTACTGTAGCTAATTGCCTTGGCATGTGTTTAGAGGTGTGAGTGAGTTGTGTTGGAGATGTTGATGTTGAAAAATCACGAACCACAAGAATGCAAACTTGAGGTGTGTAAACAACATCTTTAAGGATTATAGCTCGCGACTCTCTCTGAAATATGCAAAAGAACATGCCAGCAAAATTTTTTCAGGATATAACGGGTCTTCCAAATTGTGCGCATTTGCAATCAACATAGTCAAGGAATCAACAAAAACACAAAAATCAGCAAAGAGAGAAGTATGTGCTCAATTTTAACGTTAGAGGTAAAACTTGGAGGATATGAAAAATCTTAACCAAGATTTTTTATTGTTGGGCTCTGAAAAAAACATGTGAAAAAAAAAAGAGTTTTCCGAATAAGGGTGAAAACCAACTTGGACCTGGCCTTGTGGAACTTCACACTAAGGGGAGATAAATCGGGTTCATTCAATTGTTTCAATTCATCTTGTACGTGCGAGTCCACTATCCATATCTTTCTTTACCTAGTCCACTTGAGTATGGTAACTTATAAACACCATAATTCTCTTTTGTACAAGTCATGTGATATGTAGCTTTTTAAAATACATGATATTGACAAGTTATTGACAGCATAAGGTGCATGTTAGCTAGACTTACCACGGGTTGGGCCTGGGCAATTGTGTGGCTATGGTATGTAATTTGGTTTATCTTGGTTTAAAGGACTATATGAAGACAATTGATTTATATTTAGACATGTTGGGCTATGTTCCTTGATGCCTGCACATGAGCGCACAATAAGCCACTTTATGATTCTATTTGGTGTTTTTGTTTGTGCAACTCTAAACTATTAAGTGATCTATTTATGACATTTTAAGCTAATCCATGCAAATCATCTTTTATTTGTCACAATGATTTTTTAAAGTTATACAGGTATGTTTTTCAAGCACTTAAGTCATGCCAAGAAACCCGAGATGAGTGTTTCCAACTTGACCAATCAAAGCTTGTTATTTTGAAAAAGAACATACTTGAGCAGTAAATTTTATTTTGGTGTTTTTTTTATTGGAAGTCAATTTGTATTCATTAAACCAAAGCACTAGGAGCCTCACACTTAACAATACAAGATAAATCAGGAGGAAGTAAGTCTGACCATATAACACATCCATCTTGAGTACAAGGCTCGCTTCGCTAAAGCATGCGCTAGTTGTTAACCTCTTTAAAACAATGTAAGATGGACAAGGTTGAAGTTCTCGCCAACATGGCTCTCGTGGCTTAAAGCAACTTCTAAGCCTTTACTCAAAATGGCAATGCATTCCTAAAGGTATTTACCATCACCATAGAGTCCAATTTTAGCAATACTCTACAAGGGTCCAAATCCATCACCAGCTTCATTCCTTCTTTTTGCAGCTAGGCTTTCAGTGTAAAATGGTTCCTAAAGGCTGATGAAAGGGACAGATAAAGTTGCAATCACACAACCCCTTTTATTTCATATGACTGTCTCTCCACTCCAACCTTTCTTTCTCCATCTAAAGCTGTGTCTGTGTTCACCTTCCACCACCCAGAAGGAGGGTTTTGCCACTTTGCACTGGACCAGATGTTAGATGGAAAAAGTAAGTTACGGATATCATTGCAAGCTTTTTCAACATGCCAATTAAATGAATAAAGATCAAACATGAGTTTTACGTGCACGACCTTGTTCTGGAAAAACCAAATAGTCTAGGCTATGATAAAAAATCTCACCCACTGTCCATCAAATTGTCTTGCTTGTAACCATGGACCCAATCTCGCATATTTGAAACTTGGCCCTCTGTAACATAGAACAAGAGCTGACTTCCCAGACAGCCTTGACTTTTCTGCACTCATTCATAATGTGCATCACAGATTTTAGATCCTGACTGCATAAAGGACACGTTGGATCATCAATTAAATGTCTCCATAGTAGTTCAGCTTGAGTAGGTGTGCATCCCCTGCAGAGCAGCCATATAAAGATTTTTATCTTCCTAAAAACCTGTGACCCCTATATCATTAACCACATTCGTTTCTTTAATGTGTTGACTACACCATCTTTACAATTTTGGAGTAAATGGTACCCACTTTTTACTGAATACTTACTGTTGCCATTATAGTGCCAGACCATATTATCCATTTGTTCTCTTAAGTTGCAAGGAATTGCCACAATGCTCGCTGCATCTGCCTCATTAAATAACCAATTTAGTATATGCTTACGCCAACCCTCACCACCATTAAGCAATAGATCACGAACACATATCTCCTCCCAGCCTCAGGCGTTGGTGATTAGGGTTTAAGTGAAGGGTGTCTTGATAGCCAGGGATTTCTTTATATTTTTATGCTCTGGCTCTTTCCTACTTTCCACTGAACCCCATTTATTGGCACCTTTTTTTCTTCCATAATACTTTGTCACATCAATAAGGGATTGGATCCTTTGCCCGCTTTGAGAAAATTGGAGTTCCTATAGTATTTGTGCTTTAGAACTCGAGTGCACAAAGATGACTGGTTTGTCAATAAAAACCATCCTTGCTTTGCCAAATTAAAATCAGTCATCCTCCGAAAGCTTATTCCTCCTTCCTCATTTGAGTAATAAAGTTTTTCCAAAGTCAGCCAATGAATACAGTAATGACTCCACTAACACTGGATGATCTTTCTCTCCATTGCTTTACACAAACTTGGTAGAATTAAGAATACACTCATCGCGTACATATGGATCGCTCATAAGATTGCCTTCAGTAGTATTTCCTTGCCCTTTTTGGATAGAAACTTCTACTTCTAGCCTACCATTATTTTATCGAGATTTGTCATCAATTAATTTAAAGCCTTCTTTCTGCTTCTCCCAAAAATTACTGGAAGACCCAAATACTTCTCCATATTTGTTGTAGCCGCCACTCCAAATTTTTGCATGATTGCCTACTTATGTCCTAGATGCTTATTTGGCGATAAAAAAAGCCCCAACTTATCCAAGTTCAGCTCTGCCCCGAAACCCTCTCATATTTTTTAAGGAGGTCAAGCACAACATCTACTTCATGTTGATCAGCCTTGCAAAAGAATAAAAAGTTGTCTATAAAGAGGATATGAAAAATACATGGACCCCCTCTGCTTGCTGCCAGTCCTACCACCTTATTCTTTCTTACTGCTCCAGGCAAGATGGTTTATAATCCTTTAGGACACAAAATGAATTAGTTTGGGGACAGTAGGTCACCCTGTTAAAGATCTCGCTGAGGCACAATATCACCATACGGAACGTCATTGATCATAACCAAGTAATAGACCAAAGTAATGCACTGTATAATCACTAAAATGAAATATTCGGAAAAACCCAAGCACCACATCATCTTTTCCACAAAGCACTACTCGACCCGATTGTAGGCCTTAGACATGTCCAACTTGATAGCACAGTAACCTTTGCCACATGATTGCTTGTTTTTTGCCATAAAGTAGCTCGTAAGCAATTAGGACATTGTTAGAGATGAACCGCCCCTGGATAAAAGTGCTATACTCATCTTACATTATGCTCGGGAGAATTCTATTCAATTAGTTTGCCACCATTTTTAATACTAGTTTATAGAGCATGTTACACAAACTAATGGACCAAAACTGCTTGATATTCTCTGTATTCTTCACCTTCGGTATTAGAGCAATGAGGGTGTAATTTGCCTTATGCATATTAGCACCACCATTTAGTACATTTGAGCAAAATTTAGAAATATCATGACTAACCTCTAACCAAATTTTCTTATAAAATTGTGCAGTAAATCCTTCAGGTCCCAGTGCTTTGGTTAGGTTCATTTCTTTCAGCGTCACATGGATTTTCTCTTCATCAAACTCTGCTACCAGTAAACTATTCATTTTATCTGTAATTTTTCTTTACACCAAGACTGAAACTTCATCCATTTTAGGGTGCTGAGAAAATGTAAAGATCTCTTCAAAATAATCCACTGTCATTTGTGCTATTTTCTTTTTTTCTCATGCCACAGCCCAAGGCTATCCAACAATTGAGCAACCTTATTATTTTTTCTCATTGTGGATACGCTCATTATTTCCACATGGCTTCCTTTCAATATTCAAGTTATTTCGTGTCCATTTTTATGCACTTTATATGATCAAAAGTGATGGTCTAGGACTTGCCCAACTCAACTCCTAGAGCTCATTCTTTAGTGTTTTGTTCTTCTTTGAAATATGACCAAACGCTTCCTCATTCCGGGTTGTCAGAGATTGCTGGACATGCTCAATCCACTATATTACCCCTATATTCACGTGTAAGCCTTTTTCTATTCCAAGCATTGAATACCACCTTTAGAAGGTTAGGATGGTAAAGCCACATGCTTTTCTTCTAGAATGGTCTACAAAAAAAAACATAAATCAAGCCCAAATGCACACTGATCCGAAAAGCACACATTTTTAAGTGTAACCTATGCTTCAGGGAAAAGGGCTTGCCACTCTAGGGTAGTAAACACTTAGTCAAGATGACATCAAATAATTTCTCCCCCAGCCCCGATGCTTAACCAAGTGAATCGAGGACCATAAAAGCCTAGTTCCTCAAAATCGCAATAATCCACCACCTCACCAAACTCTTTCGTCTATTTGATTTTCTAATTTGCCCTACTAGACTTTTCATGCATGTAAAGAATTTCATTAAAATCTCCCACACATAGCCAAATAAGCTTCGAATAATATTTAAGCTGTTTTAATGTATTCTAGACAAAATGTTTATGGCTAGCTCTCATCCTCGTAGAACCTTGTGATATGAAAGTTTTGTTCCACCTAACCTACTTACACCTCCATATCAATATGGTACTTGGATAAACTAAGCAACCTTGCTACCATCTATTGGCTTCAGAGGAACACTAGCTTACCTGATCAGCCTACATTCTCAATCGTGTACATATAAGGAAACCTGCTAGCACATTTTACACCTTCCATCCTCACCACAAAAAGATGATTTTCACTTAGAAAAATAACGGTATGTCACACCTTTTGGAAGAGGGAGTTTAATAAGTGAACTAACTATAATTCCCCAAACCGTAGCAGTTCAAAAATAGGCAACTCATGGCTCTTGGCAGGGCTAAACATCAGCCTCCACCGCTTTACTATCATTAGAGTTCTCTATCTAACAATTCTTTTCTACCACATCCAGCTTCATTCCTCATACATCAATTTGCCTAATTTTTTCCCAGCCTTGCTTTCCTAGCATTATAGAAATAGTCTCTTCTTGTAGAAGCCTTCCACATATTCTAGCTACTTATTTCCAATGCCTTACGATATAAGTTACCACATTTTTATCCTGGTCGTGTCCGTGGATATGTCAGCAACCAATGGCTGCACCTCTTGGCTCACCCTACTTTCATTTTGATGCTCTGATTATGATTTCCTTTCCCCTTACTTTTTTGGGTCCAGACAGTTTCTCCTACCCCTAATTGAAAAACCATGTGCTCCTAAAATCCTCTCAATCCGTCTGGTTCTTGCCTTCCTTGTTCATTAATTTGCTCTACCACCACTAATAGTTGATGTCTCTAATTTGCCAGATAGGGGGCACACTTCTTATGGGTACAAAGGGCCTTGCCCAGGATATTCACCTATAAAATGTTAGTGGTATCAGCTATATGTTCCTAAGATCCTGTTGTGTCCTAATTTAGTCTCCTTCAAGTCTCCTGTAAAGCTACTTTGACCCTATTCCCACTAATTTCTCTTTTGCCACTACTGGGAGATGCAGTCCCATAATTTGTTGGTTTGTGTCTTCATTGATCATCTCCCGACATTCTTTTTTGCACAATTGTTAATATGGGAAGACTTAAGCCACTCTCCATATTGGAATTTGCCATCAATCAGTGTCATTTCCTCGTCATAATCCTTATCCCTATGTCCCAATAGAACATATTTACAATAAAAAAGTTGAAGGCAATCATAGGTAAATCTAAGCCATGACCTATTAGGTGTATTCAGAAATAGCCCTTGACTAGTAGCTTTCAGACATCCACAGCCACTTGAAAACAAAGAAAATAACCTGCTAACACTCCAAACTCCTTCAACCTTATTTACCGGAAAAAACCAATGAGCCCACCTAGTTTTTCCTTGCATCTTTCTATCATATACCCTACCGGGATATCACAATCCCTTACCTATAAGATGGTTTCTTCCAAAGAAACTTTGGTCAGTTGATCATGGGGAGAAGGCTCTTTCAACAACAACATGTACTCGTCGAACATCCAAAGGTAGCCACCAAAGAAACGTTGAACATCAGCATGCAAGAAAAAGGTAAACAAAAATCAACTGTCCTTTAAGGCCTATATCTCCACACCTTTCATTGGCTTTTAGATGGATTTTAACATGCCCATGAAAGCCTTATTATTGAATGGCCAATTTATCCACAATGAACCCATAAAGAAGAAAATTTTACAGTTTGCTTCATGTGTGTTTAACTCCTCCTCCAAATCCAAGTCCTCTTCCTCCCCACCAAATAGTGACAATTTCCTCCAGTCCACATCCAATTCTTCCATCTTGTAGTACCGCACCCAGCAGCTTGAAATGGAAGAACCCAACTCGAAACTCCGATAATGGCAGACGAGATCACAGACAATGACATGAAATAAAACAAACAAAAAAATGAATGGAGTTGTAAGAGTGACGACTTGCTAGGATACTCAAAATCTACAATATTTTAGTGTTTTATAACTAATTGTTCGATAGTTTTACTGGTTGTCATGTGGAATTTTGAAATGCATTGGTGCACTGTTCCAATGTTAGGAAGTGTTGTGTTTCTATTAAATTTGGATAGAGAATAAAAAGATATTATTTGGGGATAAGTCAACCATTGTTATGATAATTATTGCAATTTTTTACAAGCTAATAAATATGGTAGTTTTCTTGGTTTGTTTAATTATTAAATTGAGTAATTATAAAAAACCATCTTTCTAGAATAATAAATATGGTAATTATTAAAAAAATATATTATTCCTTCATTTTTTCATAGAAAAAATAGAGTTTCATACATTTAAATCTCAGTTTCATATGATAGGTAACTAATTTCATATATTAAGAATTCAATTTTATATTGGGAGAGTTTTTGTTAAACTTTATGGAGAAGATTCAATTTTGTATAATTGGAAATTATTTTTGTTGGATAGATATCTATTTTTGTATATCAAAATTTCAATTTCATATAATATAAAACCTAGATTCATATTTAAAATCTCTATTCTCACACTTAATACAAAATTGGTTTCATATAATTGGTAACTAATTTCATACAGTAAAAATTCAATTTTGTACAATAAAAACCCATTTGCAACTATGGATTGTCTTCAGGTTTTTTTTTCTACCAATTGAAATACTAAATGTGTTATCATTTTTCATTATTGTATCTGCAAACTATGTTCAAAAAAAGGTTACTCAGTTCATACAAATAATTCTTTTCTTACAAATAATTCTCAGTTTCATACAAATCATCTTCAATTTCCTGCATTGTCAAAACTCCAAACTCATACAACAGGAATATAGTTTCATGCATATATAAATGAACTAGTTTCATCTAATGATAACTTAATTTCATATAATAGGAATATATACTTTTATACACAGTTTCATACAATAGTAACTAAGTTTCCTTTGTTAGAATTCGCACTTTCAAAACTTCATAAATATACACTATCACCCTAATTTCATATATATATGCAAGTCAATTATGATCAAACATATGCACTACCACACCATTATTGTATTTGCATGCTATGTTTCAAACAAATTTACTAAGTTGCATGCAAATAGGTCTTAGCTTCATGCAATTTATTTCCAATTTCATACAATATCAAAATTGAAAGCTCATACAATAAGAACACAATTTTATACGTATATAGACTCATTACCATATTATACATATCCATGTCTTTAAATAAAAAAAAATTGATTGACCATATACCTATAACACACCATTTTATACACATTGCTCATAGTAATATACAATGTTGAATCTATTTTGGTCTTCTACACCAGATCTCACACATGCCAAGTGCTGATTGTTTGCATCCTATGGCGAATCAAAGTCAATGAATCAACAAAATAACTATACAACTTCACCTTAGACACCATACAACACCAATTATTCCTCATTGTCACATACATTTGAACATTCAATCAACAAAATAAATTTGACAAATTTCTCACAAACCTTCAACATGAAACATAAATCCCAAATTTCAAATTAGTTCTTTAGAAGCTCATTTTTTTTGCAAATAAAAAAAATGATCTTTTGTATGTTTCTTTCATATATCTCACATTTAAACCATTTTTTTCTCCCACTGAATTGGGCCCTCTTCCACCCAAATCATCATTTTTTAGATTACGAATGAAGTGATAGTGATGGTTTTTTTTTTCCTTTTCTTCATCCTTTAAATGGAGTGATAGGAATGGGTCAATTTTTTTCTTCAGTGTTAGGAGTGAGAATGTTAGGGTGAGCTTTCATAGGTTTGATAGTAGGTTTAGGGTATAAGAGATATAAAAGAGATTTAGGAGCAGTTTGACTGGAAACAGACTCTAATCAAGAAATTTTCAAGATTTAAGCTCTATTTTTCACTTTTTCATCTTTTATCCAATCTCTAGCTAATGAATATTAAACGTTAATGATGCTAACACTAATAGTTGCATTGGTGTATATACAGGAGGAATACAACTTCTAGCCTCATTCTCCATCGTTTGGCCGAGGGTGGTGAGGAGGTTACTTCCATGTGCTACAATGCAGCTAGGAGATTTGGTTTTGGTTTAACAGCTCTATAGAGCTATTTCAATAAATTTAAACCATGAAACTATATTTTTATCATTTAATTTATTTTGAAATTAAGCTCAAAGAGTTTTCTTAAATTAAATTTTTTAAAGAGCAACAATTTTTAAGAACATTTCTAGAGTTCAAAAATAAAAATGAAAAGGTATAAAAAAATAAAAAAAAAATTCAAGCCACCACATAGGATGGAAAAAAAGTTCATATAACTTGATTGTTACTCTCAAAACCATTGGGCTCAATTGACATAATAATAAAAGTTTAGGGTGTTTTTAGGCGATGGCCATTTGGGTTTTGAAATTGAAACGAAGGCTTATATATAGCATACAAGGAAATAGAGTAATTTTTTTATAGACAGAGCACTGGAAAAATAAAGGTCAGCATTAACAAAATTCTTAGCCAGATCCACCAGTGGCAGTCAAGGCCAATAATGGCACCAACAGATTTCATGTGACAAAAGACAGACCAATTTTTGGCCAAGAGAATAAGAGACCAAGAATGTGAGCGATGATTGAAGGCAATGCCAACGTGTGGGATGTGGCTGTGGGCCATGTGGTAGACGACTTAAAAGGGCTTAGGAAGAAGGTGTGAGATCGACGATGGTGGGATGAAATTGATTTAGGTGGCCATGACGGTGGTCTAAGAAAAAGAGAGGAAGGAAAAGGCGGACCAGGAGTGGCTAGCAACGCCAAGGCAATAACGGATCATTAACCTTGAATGACATGTGAAACCATCACTATGAACAAAATAATTTCATCCTTTCTCTTTCTTTAGAACCGTCGACAATGAAAGCACCATGTCACCATTTTACTCAGCACTTAAGAACGATGTTAGTTCCATCACTTCCATCATCTGGTAGACCAACTTATAATGAGTTAGAAAATTGAAAAGCTTTCACCAAATGAGTTTTAGTTTGAAGACTAATTCATGTGAAGTGGTAAAGTTTACGGGTTGCTACTGTATATTGGCCTTAATTTCTTTTGTTAAGAAAAAAAATGTTGGATAAAAAATGTTAAAAAAGAAATTCTAATTTTTGTTCAAACAAGCTTGATGAAGCCATTGATTGTTAACTTTTTCAAATATACAATTAGAATGGAACTTTCCTCAAAGTAATGTCGATACCCACATGACTTCTCTTCTCTCATCGGTGATATACTCCTAGTTCTTGTAATATGAACAAAACCCCAAAATTCAACATTTTTTTTTTCTAATTAAACATTGAGCTAAAAACTAAACTAAATCTCAGAAGTTGTTAGAGAAAAAATGCAGTTTGCTGCTCTAAATTGTCATGCAATTCAGTGTATTATTTGAAATTGTTCTATCTCTCAATTAGAGGGAAGGTTTTGTTCTATTTGGGGCTCAATTTAGTTATCATAGTTTGTTGAAATTTCAATTGCAAAACATGGAATTGTGAGAAACAAAGACCCATTGTAGGTTGAATGTTAGCGCTTTCAAGCTCTAAGAAGGGATGTCAATGAGTGAAACGTGAGAAAAACCTAGTGCAATATTAGGTGTTAACCTTTTCAGCTATGGGCTTGTAAGCAAACCTTAATCTTTTAGCTTGTGGATCTCTCTTATATCGATCCAGGAACAAAATGGTGATAGAGGAAACAAATTCATCACTAGAATTTAGCTAGAAATGAAATTTGCATATCTGAATTCAATTTCTTAGATCTATAATGAACAAATTGGACAAAATGGAGAATCTTTTGTTCTTCCTTAAAGGATTTAGAAATTTTGAAATCAGCAACAGTGGAGGTGGTGCTGTGAGTAAAAAATGTGTGGATTAATGCAGAATTGTTGGTGGTGAGCGTCCTAGGAAAGTTGCCATTAGGGGATTTTTTGTGACTGACGTAAAGGAAGATAGTAGGGGAATTCAAACAATGATGCCGAGCCAACCCAGTCTTGGTTGGCTAATAAGGGCAAGGAGGTCTAGAAGGCTTTCCCAGAGATAGGTGGCATAGACATCGATGGTGGTGCCAAGGTTGGATGGTGATTTTGTTGTCTAGGTCAGCTCAATTTAACTTTAGTGGCTGAATCAGCTTCACTTAGTAATATTGATAGATTATTTGGCCAATCAAAATATTATGAGCCAATTTTAGGTAACCTAAAAACTTTAGTGGCAATTACTTTGAGAAAAAAAACAACTTATGATACAAAACTACCTTTCCGTTTTCAAAACAACTGTTGGGAAAATTTTCTTAATCACGCATCACACGCAGTGAAATACTACATCCGTCCCATATTGTTTGAAATAGTTGACTTTTGGCCATAGTTTGACTTGAATTTTTTTATATTATTGGTTGTTAGAAAAAAATTTAAAAAAATATATTTGGAAACTATAGGTTTTTATTTATCATTTATATAATTTTTTTTTATTTATATACTAAAATTTGAAAATAAAAAATTATAGATTAATTGCTAAAAATAAGTGTTTCAAATAATATGGGATAGAGGGAGTAACAAACATGATCAAACATGCGCAAATGAAGTTAATGTGGTTCAGCTATTAACTAACCTATATCTACAGATGAGAGAAATCCACTCGAACAAAAATATAAATATTACAATAGAGGTCTATCCTTAGTACTCACATTGGCCTATGGATCCCCCACATACCACTAATAATCTCAATATCATGTCGTCACACAATTACAATATATGAGAATTACAAAAGGCTTCTTATCCTAGCTCTCTTCGGCATCCGAACCTCTCTTCCCTTCTGAAACCCTTACATATTGCCCCTTCATCACATTAATTTTTTTCTCATGCTCAAAACTTTAACACTACAAGTCATTTTATAGGCCACACACAAACTCAAATCATATCAAAATAGAAAAACCAAACCCTAAAAAAATAGAAAAATTAAAAAAAATTCCAAAACATAAACATAAACTCAATCATAAACAAATTAAAATTCTTAAACTTCTTGGATTTGAACGAACAAATCCAACAATTACTTTACATAAATTGTGTCTTCCACATATAGATAACAATATATAAAGAACAAACCTATACAATAGGATTGAGTCATTAATTATGTATCTTATTTAATTATTTTAAATTTTTTTGATTCACTCTTCAATGCCAAAATACTTTATGGACTTTTTAATTACACTCTATTATTTGAAAAATTATTGTATTAACATCTTTATTAATCCTTGTTGAGTTGTAATTGTTCCTTATCTTTTATTTTTACCCATTTTAAACAAAATTCTACCTATTAAAGTACTTAAATGAGTTATAAGTAATCATTTACTCACATGGCCTACCAATTTGAAGATTGGTATAATTGCGCTCTTTATGAGGAGTTTTAGAGGTTCTTTATCGTTACTAATTATAATGGTATGTTATTAATGCTATTACAATTAGTTACTCCTTCTGTTCCATATTGTTTGAAACAGTTGATTTTTTGTTATAGTTTAACTTGAATTTATTTATATTATTGGTTGTTAGAAAAAATTTTAAAACAATATATTTGGAAACTATAGGTTTTTATTTATCATTTATATAAATTTTTTTTATTTATATACTAAAAATTGAAAATAAAAAATCATAGATTAATTGCTAAAAAGTAAATGTTTCAAAGAATATGGGACAGAAAGAGTATTATTTTATTTAATATTTCAATTACTAATATTTATTAGGAGAATTAATTTGTTTCGTTTATTGTGCCCAATTTATATATTGATTATGCAATTCAATCTTTTTAACCACAACTAATTAATATTGTAAGTACTAAACAAATGAGTATAAATTACCTCGTGAAGAACTTGTTAGTTACAGGAAGAAACAAGAAAGAGGCTTTTAGGCTTGTATGATGAAAAAAATCACTTGGTTGTGAATACACAATATCAGGTAATTTTATTTGTATATATAATAATTTTATTCCTTTTTTTTATTCTTTTATTTTTCTATAACAAAAAGATACTCATATTATCTTGTATTTATGTCTTATTTACATTATTGGTTGTAAATTTGTGCTTTTCTGTATAATCGTTTAAATTAATTTTTTTAAATTATTTTAGATATGGTTGAGTGATGTTTATTATGTTATTCTTAATTTTAATGCATTGATGTTTTTGTTCTTTGTTTAGTAGAAAATAAAATTTAATATATTTTTACAATTTCCATTTCCCTTTTCATTTTTTTCTTCTATTAATAATTAATCTAATTAAAATTTTAATAAGCAAATATTTATTTATTTATTTATTTTTAAAAAATAGAAACTGTAAAATATTTTTTTAAATCTTAATCAAACAAACCCTAAAGGACTTTAACTATGATTTGGTACTTTGTTATTAGTGTAAGTTTCATTAATATTTCACACACATGCACAATACAATTAAAGTATATAAACCATTAACAAGTACATTGTACAGGCAAAAAAACTAGTATAGACAACAACTCAAAAACAATTTGCTGCAGTTAATTTCTTAGGTTAAATGTTGCTTAAAAGTCTAATTAACAAGTTATTAGTTAATAATCCCTCATACAAGATGCCAACAGAATTGAATAGCTTTACTCATTTTATTCAATTTTATTCGTAATGAAATGGCAATTAATATCTTGGCAACGCTTACTTGTCAAAGCTTTGCAAGTTATTACTCCTACTAAAGATCTAAGTATTAATTTTCTCTTAAGTGGCCTATCTTAACACATGAAATGTCTCACCTGTGTTTTATTGTTATTAGTATTATGATGACAGGAGCTTCGAAAAAAAGTACTATGATGACAGGTCTATGAACTCAAGTTTTTTTTTTTTTGGGGTGATTTTTTGGGCTTTCTTATTGAGCTGATTTTCTTCTGCTGTGCCCGGAAGAATTTGATGGTTGAGTTTGGGCTTTAAGATTCTCTGCCACACGCCGCAGGGGCTTCATTCAAGCTGCAACGGCTCCTATATATGTACGCCGAAGACGAAGCAGTTCCGCACGCTCAAAAGCCTCGGCCAATTTAGAACAGGGAGCAACCGAGAGGACGTATTTTCATTATTTTCTTCTCTTGAAAGACGGAAGAGGTTTCGAAGCCTTTTCGATTTGGTATCATCATCAAAGCGCCTTAGTGTCGGTAATTCGAAATACTCCTACTTATTCTTTGGTTTGTCCTTGGGCCTTCATCGAATCTGTGAGAAATTATTCTCTGATCTGGTGCTGATTGATCTCGGCTTTTTGGAAATATTGAAACCATTCATTTTGATACTTTTTTCTTCTGTTGCTGTTCGGTTTCTTTCCTTCGATATTTTGTTTTAGGGGACTTACAGGACATTTTCTGCGTTTCATTTTCTTTTCATTTTGTTTTTCCATTTCCCGTTGGCTAGGCGGCCGCTAGGCATTAATCTGAAAGGCTCCTATTGGGGTTTCTTTTCCTGTCTCAGATGGCGTTGCAAGAGAAACTCGATAGGTTCAAGAAACAGCAGGAGAAGTGCCAGTCGACCCTCTCAGGCATTGGAGCGACGACAGGCTCTTCCAAGACCCATACAACCCATAGACCGGTGCTGGTATCAAATGGGAAGCTTCCTCCTCCTGTCAAGTTTTCAAATGATACTGAGAGGCTTCAACACATCAACAGCATTCGAAAAGCTCCTGTGGGCGCACAGATGAAGCGAGTTATAGACCTGCTGCTAGAGGTTTGAAGCTGATTCTATTATCGTCTTCATGAAAAGTACATTTGTAAATGCCGACCTCTGTCACATTGTCACCATCTTTGGAGTTTGTTTTTAAGTGCTAGTGCTAACTGTTAAGGCTTAGTTCCTCTTCATAGAATCACAATAGTTTCCTCTGCTTAATCATTTTGTTTGGCCACTATAATCTGGTAATACAAGGGCATATTTCTATGTGTGAGCTTCTTGATGCAGTAGTAAACAGTTAGTGAAGTTTCAAGATATATGGTCTGATACTTTTGTTGGACCTGTGCTTCTTTGCTACTGAACTTCACTGGTTTGGGCCTGAGGAAAAGAGAGCTTGCCAATGTTATGATTTATGACCTCTCGTCTGTCTTAGATGAAAAAAAACATATTATGTAGCAGGGGAAGCAAGATAATATACATGTTAAAAAAGCCGCTAGCATGTAAGATCAAGATAAACTGGTGGTATTACTGCAAAAATTGTCAAACTATTGGCAGCTTTATGGCCATGTTTATGGTCTATGATTCCAATGGGAAGAATGGTTCTGTGATTTCAATGTTGGTGTGAACCCTTTTTTGTTTTTTGCTTCTGCCACCTTTTAGGAGAAGTAGTATTGAACTTTTATATTCATAAAAAATGGGAACGTGAGTTTAGATGTTGCTCCTCATTCCTTGGGCTACAAAGTTAAAAGTCTAGCAAGTGTCCACTGCTTGATTTCCAAAACTCATAAGAGAAGTGAGATCATGAGGATTTAAGGGTGGGTGTATTTTACTACATCTCTTGAGCTCAGGGGATATTCTAAAAAGCATTAGAATAAGCTTATACCCATTCTGCCTTCCTTAAGAGAGCGATTCTGCATGTGACTGTAATAGGGAGTGATTTCCTCCCTCCACATCTTTCTGGTCCTTGCATGGTTTCAAACTTCTATAGACTAACCCAATCATTTCTAAATCCTTGCAGACCAGGCAAGCCCTGACACCAGAGCAGATAAGTGAATATGTTTACGTTGACATGAATTCAAACAAAGCTGTCTTTGACAGCCTCCGGAATAATCCTAAAGTACACTATGATGGCAGGCACTTCTCTTACAAGGTGATATTTTCTGATATAATCTGAAGTCATCATAGACTGTTCTATTCTTCTCAAACATGTAGAATATGCTTTACACCATATGACCTCTTTTTTATGCAATATTCCAGTCTAAGCATGATCTTAAGGACAAGGGCCAACTTCTTCAGTTGATCCGGAGATTTCCTGAGGGCATTGCTGTCATTGACCTGAAGGATGCATATCCCGTTGTTATGGAGGATTTGCAGGTACACCAAACCCTTGTTGTTTCATCCCTTGAAGACTATTTTGTTATCTTCTTATATCTCCGTAACATTTAAGCTTCTGTACACTATGATGTACGAGCATATGGAAATACGCTTTTTTCTGATGCATCAAAGAGTAGAGAGAGAGAGAGAGAGGGCATGGTTTGGTTATCGTTCATGCCTGTGCTCCTGCAGTGAGTCTGCAGTTGTTAAGAGCTTTGAGGTGTTGGTAGGCATGTAAATGTGAAATGAGCTCCCCTTGGTATGAAACAATAAATGTGAATTTTCCTGCCTCTTAACTTGTAATTGTCAATGGAGTAGTTAGCAGATAATGCAGGTTATCAGATTATACAGCTCTTAAGTTAGTTTAGACTACTGATAAGTGGCTCTTGAACGTGTTAAGATAGGAGACGAATGATTAGTTATAGGATCCTCTTGTTTCTCCTCATTTAATGTGAGCTTCTGCATAAAAGCATTACCTGATAATATCATCTTTCCCAGACCCTTAAAGCTGCTGGACAGATTTGGCTGCTGTCGAACTTCGACTCACAAGAGGACATTGCATATCCAAATGATCCGAGGGTGCCAATCAAGGTGGATGATGACCTCAAACAGCTTTTTAGAAGTATTGATTTGCTGCAAGACATGCTCGATATTGAGAAGGATCTTCAGAAGAATGGTATGAAACCTGCAACGAACACTCAAAGGAGAAGGGCTGCTGCCCAAATTCATGGAATCTCTAACAAGCCGAAGACAAAGAAGAGGAGGAATGGGATTTCCAATATGAAGCTAACCAATGCACACCTTCCGGAGCTTTTCGATGAACGTTAATGGCTGAAATTAAACGAATGCTTTACTCTTCAGTCGATCTCGAAGATGGGAAGAGTAGAAAGGATCTGGAAGTCATGGAAGAAAAAGATCATGAGACCAGCAGCGGTATTCGAAAATTAATTTGAGCCTCTCCGTTCTATTTGTTATTCTTTATTTTTTAATTCTAGTTTACTTGCTAATTCTTTTTGCTGATGGGATGTAAGTATCTTATAATTTGCTCCTTCGTTTTAATTCGTTGTGCTGATGGGGTTTTGCATGGATTAATTACACACGTGAATCCTAACCTTTAAACATTGTTCCTATTCTAGTCCTAACCTTCAATTTGGTCATAACGTATCCCTAAACCTATTAAAATGTTCCATTTTGATCATTTTTTGGGCTACAGTCATTATGCTATATGGAAATTCCACGTTAATATAAGATTGTATGGGCAAAAAACTAGTTTTAACTATTAAAAATTTTCCTCTTGTAAAGGAACAATAAAACTTTAAAATCTAATGATTCCCGCATCCCTTTGGCCTTCTCAGCGCCTCCCTTATTTGCCTACTTAGACCAATTTGACCGAAATTGGCTGGCTCGTTTCTTGCACCACCACTTAGATGACTTTTTGGGTGGTGGCACCGCCATGTTGGAAAACAAAATTCTAGAATTTTAATCGGCTTCATGGTTTAGTAGCATTTTTCATCATTTTTAACTTTCTTGTTTGGCATTTCTTCTAAATTCAACCAATTTTTCTAAATTAGGCTTTAAAGATTCAGGTTTCAAAATTTTAAATCTTAATATAAGAAAAATCTAGTGAAAATTTAAAGTAATGAGTTTAGAAGAAGTGAAAGAGCATAATGCAAAGATCAAAACCATATGAAAATCATAAATTAAAACCAAATTCCTAGCAAAAAAAATTAGAACCTGAATTCTTGAAGCCTGATTTAAAAAAAAATCAGTTGAGTTCTAGAAGAAATGACAGAAGAAAAATTTAAAGAGGATGAAAAAAGCTGTCAGATCATAAATGTTGATTAAAATTTTGGAAATTTTATTCCCGTCATATGGTGCTGCCACGCAGTTAAGTTTTTCATTGCATAGATTATTTCTCCAAGATGACTTTAGGTTCTTCTCTTGGGTTTGGGGTTTGGGTGTCTATTCATAATTTTTTTTTTTTAAGATGATGTGTGTACGTTTTTTGGTGTAATATAATTTTGCTTTGTCTTTCAAAAAAAAAAAAAAGAAAATAAAGAAATAAAGAAAAAAATGAGTATTGAAATTATAGTTTTGGATGTGATATAGTAAAATAATTTATCAAATATGGAAATAATGTAAAGATAACATGGAAATGATGTACAGATTTGGGATAACCCATAATACCCCATTCGTATCAAAATTTTTGCTCTATTCGACTTTTTGTTGTACTTTGACTTAATTTTTTTTTCATATTATTGTTTGTTAGAAAAAATTTTAAAAAATATATATTTAGAAACTACATGTCTTGATTTATCATTTTTATATAAATATTTTTCATTTATACATTAAAATGTTAAAAAAAAATTAAATTAATTGTTAAAAACAAATTGAGCAAAAATTTTAGGATAGAGAGAGTAATAAATATTGCATATTTAATGAATTATTTCATTTTTAGTAAAGATAACATGTAAACATGGAAATAATGTAACATGAAAATAGTGCATAATATTATTATGTGTTTGTTTGTAATTAAATAATGAGTTATTTAATGAATTGTTTTCATTTTTTAGTGAATGTTCACTCAACGTGTGTACCTACTAAAACTCTTCAATTTAAGAAGCCTAAAAAATATTTTCAAATATTTTTTAAAATTATCTGCATGATTATATAAAAAATTCAAAAAATATTTATTTTCTAAAAATAATTTATTCAAATGATTAATAGATAAATATAGTGCAAACTTTAAAATAACAGTATTTTTAAATAAAAAAATCAATAAAAATGAAAATAATGTATTAAATAATGAGTTCTAATGAAGTCTTTAATTATAATTATATCCAAAAAGACATGAGATTAGCACTGTTCATTATAATGGCTTTTTTCTTTTAACCTTTTTTCAGATGTAATCTCTTTTTGTTTTTTTTAGTTCGGTCCCCTTTTGCACGGTGGTTGCTTTTTTACTAGTTCTAGTCAGTTTCACATTTTATTTTGGTTAAAAATGTATTTTCAGTACCAAAATTTTTATTATTTTCATTTTAGTCCCTAAGTTTAATCTATGTGGCATTGTAGTTCTCAAACTTAGTAATTTACTTGAGTCTTTTTATTTGTTGGCTTGGTTCCAATTTTTTTTGTTGGTTTTTACGTACTATTATAGCAAAACATTGGTCATCATGATATGTTTATTTTTTTGAGTTAAACTATCTTTTAGTTTTATTAAATCAATTGTTAAATGCTTAATGTCTAAAGTTTTTATCATCTCGTCTCTTGGTCCCCAAACTTTTTGGCCATTTTTTTTCTTTTTTGTTCTTACCTTTATTAAGTTAATGGGTAAATCATTAATTGATTAACATAAATTAAACATAATTTTTTATTTCAGTTATATTTTTTTGTTATTGATAATTGAGTTTTGTTGCATGAGTTATTTATTTCAAAAGTTTTTAGTTTAATAAAGTAATTTGGTCTATAATTACTAAAAATAAAAGTAAATTTTTTTTAAATAAATTTCTCACCAATATTAAAAATTGAAATTGAGTTGATAAGAAATGAAAATTTTCAGTGACTTATTTTTTAATGACAAAAATATATCCATTGTGTAGTGCATTATATCTCGATCAAAACTAATTATTTTAATGATAAGACCATAATAAAATTAAAATAAAGTGTAATTTTAACTGATTAACATAAATTTATGAATGAAATTTTTTAACTATTTATTATTAAAATTTCTTTAATGTTAAATTTATCGAAAACTCCTATGTAACATTATATTTCTAATAACTAAACGGAGAATTCTCAAGTAACCTTCTTCGGACGTCATGTCGGATCCGGGCTGTGTATGACCGTGGGTTTCACGTTGGTCCTACAGTCGGTGAAGGCAGCCCGAATCCATGTGTGACGGCTGTGGTCGGTTACATAACGACGGCCGAGAGAGCGAATTTCTAACTAGAAGTGGTATTTTTCATTCAAATACGAGAGGTTTCTGAGCCTTCCGATCTCTTATCAATCATCAAAGTACAGGAATTTTGGTAATCTGAAACACTTTTCTCTCTTTGGATTGTCTTTGGGCCGTAATCGAATCGTAAAGCAAGTAAGTTTCTGGTAGGAATTCTTTTCTGATTGAATATTGATCGATCTGGGCTTTGAGACAATTCACTTTGAAACTTCTCTCTCATCGCAGTTAGGTTTCTTTTTCGTTCGTTAATTTTCTTTTTCAGAGGGCTTGCACTAAGTTTTCTGTGTTGACTTTTTGTTTCATTTCTTGTCTAGGTTTTGTTATTTGGGAGGCACTAATCTGCAAGGTTGCTGTTAGGGTTTCTTTTCCTGGGTCAGATGGCGTTGCAAGAAAAACTTGATAGGTTCAAGAAACAGCAGGAGAAGTGCCAGTCGACCCTCTCAAGCATTGCAGCCAGGCCAGGCATTTCCAAGACACTTACATCTCATAAACCAGCCCCAGTACCCAATGGAAAGCTTCCTCCTCCTCCTGTCAAATTTTCAAATGATACTGAGAGGCTTCAACACATCAACAGCATTAGGAAAGCGCCTGTTGGAGCACAGATGAAGCGGGTCATTGACCTGCTGCTAGAGGTTTGAAGCTGATGCCCCTCTCGTTCCATTATCGTCTTCATCAAAGTTTATCTCTAAAGGCAGATTATTGTCACATAATGACCATGTTGAGAGTTTCTTTCTTATGGATAGTGTTTGGTAGTTGGCTATTACTCATTCTTTCTGGCTGTTAGGTTTCTCCCCTTCGTATATACTATAGTAGGTTTGTTTTTCTCATTTGTTTTTTAAGCTGTTATATGTATACAGGGACATAGTTTTATGCATGTGCCTCTCCATGCCCCTGTAGACAGCTAGTGGTGTGTCAAAAGATTGTATCCCTCCATCTCAAAAAACAACGAAAATTGTCTTATTTTCATAATGTTTAAGGATGTTGTGTTACATCAACATTTTTAGTATGATTTTTCATCAACACATATACACATATCCTTTATAAATGTATTTTTAAGTGTCTTTAGTTTTGGGACGCATAATATTTGGAGAAGTTGATCTTTATAGGGAATATATTTTTAACTTATATAATTCAGAACTGAGCTAAGCTGCCGGTGAATTACTTTTTTGGTTAGATCTTATGTGCTTGACAAGGTTTAGAGCCTTTAGACTTTCTGCGTATGAGTCTACTTGACAAACAGGAATATACCCAAGGGAAAGAAAGCTTGTCAGGATTTGAGGCTTTTGTCGGTCTTTGAGGACTCTGATAATTGTCAAACTGTTTTTGTTCATTTGAACCAAGAACTCTCTGCTTAAGGATAGGTGACTGACACCATACTAAGCTTTGGAAAGGTAGGGGGAAAACAGGTATAGCATGTCCTATGGCAGGGCAAGCAAGATAAGGTACATGTTCAAAAGACCTAGATAGACAAGCAGAAATGCTGTAAATTTGACATTATTGCAGCCCTATGGCTCTTACTGTGGTCTATGATTGAAATGGAAGGGGGGTAGCTTTTGGGGAGGGGGAAAGGAATGAGGAATTTGTTGAGAAATACCATGGCTTGCAAGAATTAACTGGGATTCTGTTCGTGGTCCTGTACTATTTCTTAGAATGTGAACATGGGTTTGTGTGTGAGTCACTTGTTTCTTCTATTTACAGGGTTTCCGTATATAACTTTATTTCTTTCATGCAGTGCTATGAAATAGAGCCATTCTGCTGCTAATGTTTCTTTGTAGGTCCAAGCCTTTTTCTTTATCTGTCAGCTTTTGAGAGAAATAGTACTGCAATCTCTATTTGCCAGAAAAAAGGGGAATCTGAGTTTTTATGATACTTGGTATTCATTTATATTGTTGGATGTGGAATATCGTTTGTTTTCCTTTGTGTGTTGTTTTGGTGTACATATATGCAACTGAACTTCTACTTGCTGATGATTTTGCTATGTGAGTATCTACTGCCTGACCTGTGACATTGTCTTGGGAAAAGTTGATCTTGACAATTAAGGGTCAGAGTATTTTACCACAGCTTTTGAGCTGGGAGTACTGCAGAAAAACAATTAAATTGAACCAATGTGCTCATTCCCCTTTCTCAGTTTAATTATACATGTGACTGTTATAGGGACCATCTCCGTCTCTCCATTCATCATTTTCTTCCTTGTGCAGCTTTAAACTTATTTAGATTAGCTATAAATTGTTCTTTCACCAAATGTTTGCAGACTAGGCAAGCGCTGACCTCGGAGCAGATAAATGAACATTGTTATGTTGACATGAATTCAAACAAAGCTGTGTTTGACAGCCTTAGGAATAACCCTAAAGTACACTATGATGGCAAGCGCTTCTCTTACAAGGTGATGATCTGTTTTGTATAATTGGTTAACTGGATAGCATACTTTCAAATGGATTGGTTAGATTAAGGAAACATGCTTTGGTTCCTGCATGTGAATAACCTGCTTATGATTGAACATTTCAGTCTAAGCATGACCTTAAGGACAAGGGTCAGCTTCTCCAGCTGATTAGGAGATATCCTGAGGGCATTGCTGTGATTGATCTTAAGGATGCATATCCGACTGTTATGGATGACTTGCAGGTACATAAAACTCCCCTGTTTTATCTGCTGTAGTGTGTGCATGTGTGTGTGTGTGTGTGTGTGTGTGTGCAGATCTGTGCACTCTGATTTTGTAAACATGCTTGTGCCCTTTGAAGGAGGGGGGAGGGGGTGAGAGCACTGTTTTGTGTGTTACTCATTATTTCTGTTTGTGTTTCTGCAATGAAGCTGCATTAGTTTGTTAAGAGTTTGATACATTGGCAGCCATGATGAGCTCACTTTTAGCACTAATCAATTAATGGTGATTAGCCTGGCCTCTAATTTGAACTGACCAATGGTGTGGCTGTGACAAGTAATGCAGGTTAAGTACATTGAACAGCTTTTAATTGCTTTCAGACACTGGTGATGGGTCACTTGTGTGTTACCCATCTTAAGAAAACAGCTCTTATATTTTTCCCATTTCTTGTGGGTTTCTGCATAGAAAACATATCCTGATGAGACCATTTCCAGACCCTTAAAGCTGCAGGTCAGATTTGGCTTCTTTCCAACTTCGATTCCCAAGAGGACATTGCATATCCAAATGATCCAAGGGTGCCAATCAAGGTGGACGATGACCTCAAACAGCTTTTCAGAAGTATTGAATTGCCACGAGACATGCTTGATATTGAGAAGGATCTACAAAAGAATGGCATGAAACCTGCGACAAACACTCAAAAGAGAAGGGCGGCTGCCCAAATTTATGGACTCTCAAACAAGTCAAAGACAAAGAAGAAGAAGCAGCATGATCTTACAAAGAGGTCCAAGATAACCAATTCACATCTTCCCGAGCTTTTCACCAACCTTAATGGTATGTAGCTATGAGCAGGTGTTGTATCACTGAAACGATGGATTGGTTTCTTGATGCTTTTTTTATAACAAGCACATCTTGGGGACGCTGTATGCCGGAGTGAAGTATGTCGTTTAAACAAGGCTGTTGAGTGTCTTTTAACACTTATAGTTTGGTCATCACATGTGAACTTGGCGAAGGCCCTACGATTCTAGGAGTGCCGTTGTCACTGGTGGCGTTTGTTTATAGAAGTTTAATGTGGACCTACATAGGATTTTACGGAGCATTAGCGTTGGATACTAATAATACTCTTGAGGAATCCATTTAAACGGTTGTCATGACTCGAGGATTTTTGGCTTTAAATTTGCTTTCATGCTTGAATATGATGGACTATGGTGTCCTTAACTGGTGTGTATTAAGCACAAAAGAAAGCGGAGACGACTAATAGTTTGAAATGTAAGCAGACAGCTTGAGCCAAATGGTTCTCCCGCATCACATTGCAAAGTTAATAAACTCTTGAACATTTTTGGCACTTTGGAACATGTTTGGTTAAAATCAATTACTATTTTCAAAAAAAAAAATTGTTTTTCATGCCGAGGAAGAAAAGAATAAAAACTATGAACTGACTGATCGTCACATAGATAGAATACAAATTCCTAAATAGAAGCCAAAAAGAAAGAGACGAATGAGCCAGCACTTGAAACGTGTACGTATGTTTAGAAATGCAAATCAAGCCTCCAGATTAATATGGCAGCCAAGACGACCGCAGCTCTAAAACGTCTAGCGAGCATTAGTATATTGATCTTCTTTTTTGTCAAAAAGAACGTCTAGCGAGCAAGTACGATGCCCTAGCATTCTCATTGCTCTTACCCACTATGCCATTCAGCACCTCGTCTAATTCACGCAAGGGGATGAAAAAATTTGTCTCATATAAACACCATGCTCATCGGGGCTGGCCAACATAACATTGCAAGGAATTACAACTCTCGAAACTGGAAAACTGGAAAAGATCTATCCTGATCATAACTATTATCATTGTTCTTCTTTCAATTTCTCCCCATTCAAACTTACAGCCCTCGTTGATCACAGGAAAGAAGCATACTTGTTCAGCACAGTCCTTCACATGTTCTTCACCCCATCAGATTCAAATGAAGTTTGGCCGATAGACTCCAACTGATTCCGAAGGTTCTGATTGTCCTCGAGCTGGCGATCATATTCCATTAAGAGGCCCTCGGATTGTTTCTTTAATGCCTCAGTCTCAGCCTGTGCATCTTTCACTGCATTTGCTCGCATGTTGCATTCAGATTCTAAATCCTTGATTTGTGACTTCAATGTAGCAATCTCTTCCTCCAACACTTTACGCTCTTCCAGTTTACTGTTCTTCCCGTCCTCAAAACCCCGGTTTTGTTTCTTTGCAGCTTCCACAGTCTTCCTCAGTAAACGTAGCTCTCTTATGTAATGGTGTAGTCTATCAATCATTAGTGCCAGGAATAACACAAACCCTGCACACACACAGAGCAACAAACAAAGCAGTCATAAGAGAGAGCCTTTTCCACAAGCCAATCTATCAATAATCAAACAAGAGTAGATGTTCAAATTCAGGAATTCAAGAACACAATATCTGAATTGTTTTATGCCCTCCATACCCCGAGAATCAAGAACCTGCCGGTAATGATAACTAGACTATTGGAGGCTTAACTATACCTTAAGCTACTCAAGAAGAATTTAATTAGATAGACTTGAACTTCAAGGGGATTAAACCAAGTTGGCTACTCCTAGCATTTGAAATCATAGGCTACTAATATGCATTCCGTAATTTCAAGCTGATCAGTATACTAGCTGTTTTTGTTAGTAGAAAATTTCCTTATCTTTAGGTTCACAACTAGAAGAAAGAATAATTGTAGTTTACAAAAACTTATCACCACATACGTAAACAATGGATGCACCAGTTTCATTTGAAACAAAATAGATGAAGGAAGCCCTTCCTGTCATTGGTTAAAAACATGCGACCAAGAGAATGACTTTTTCACTAAATTGGTTTGCCGGAAAAAGACCTAGCTTAGCCTCTATTAGACTCCAATTATATGTTGCTCATCTTTTACAACCCAAAGCCTTGAGCTCATCTGTAAAACTCGCCTCACAGCAATTCACAAGACACGCGATACATTTGTAAAACCATATCCCCAAAACTGGCCAGAAATCAAATATGATTCCAAAACCAGTGAGCTGAACACCCGCAATAAAGCATCGAATCTAGCAGCATAACTTCACAAATGCAATAATTTTGCTAACTAGAACCGCCCTGTTAAGCCCCGCTTCTTCCATACCAAGCGATCAACAAAGAAACAGAAATCGCCCCGAAAAACGCAGACAACTGAATCATTGCTTCTTGCAAGACAAAAGCTAGGGCATCAATCCCTTACCGATGCAGAACATATACAATCACTGCGAGAGGACACTATGTCCCCCTTCTCTAGAATTTCAAACACAAGGCGTTAACCCAAAAACTAAACCAAACTCAAAACACAACAAATTAGACATTCACAGGAACACGAAACAAACCACTGTTGGAATCGGAAACTTGGGAAAACAGGGGATTAAGAGGAAAACGACGACGAAATACCAACCCAGAAGAGTGGATTCGAGCATGTGCTTTGCGCTGAGAACCTGGTCGGTCGGGTTGGGGAGGCCGGCCTCGTCTGTACGGTGGTGGATATTGAGAAAGCTGTAGATGGTGGAGGCGAGGAGGGCGAATAGGGTACCGGCGACGGTCTTGACGACGACGGGGCCGCGGCCGCGCTTGAGGCGGTCGAGGGAGAGGATGATGAGCTTGCGGAGAGGGGTCTTGAAGAGGAGGGTCAAGACGACGAACACCTCGCCCAAGATGAGTGAATAGAGCAGCTGAATCATGGCTTCCGCAGAGGAGGGATTAGATTCAAACTTGAAAAGCGATCTGTTTCTGTTCGTTTCCTGTGTCGCAGCCCAAGTCGGTGATTCCGGAGGTGGGTCTCCTCTTAAACTCGTAGGCGTGACGTTAGGGTGGGGTGGGGTCTTAAAGTAGCAATGAGACTTAGCCACGTGGCGGCCCAGATTCAACTGAATTAATGCTCTCCTGTCAATGAGTCGGTAACCGGTTTGCTGCGGTGTTTTAAAACCCAGGCCGTTCCTCAAACATTTGAGAGTTCTGAGTTGTGGTTTAATCGGTTGAACCGTCGGATCAAAGACACTTGTATTTATATCTTAAAAACGAGAAGTGCGTTTATTGTAAAAAACAAAAATATATGACCTTAAAGAAAAATATGCATGTAATACAAGAACTAAAGTCAATTTTCACCTAATATATATTCTCTCACAATACAAACCTAACCTAAATCCGTGGCTAATTTTTCTTCTCTCATTCACAGGCAGCAAAGCAAAAACTATCGTTTTCCCACCTTCAAGTAGTAGGGATGGCAATGAATATTTATCCCAATGTATATTATATTATATCCTACCTGAAAAAAAAAGATTTTTTTTTAACAATTAAATAAATTTGGAGCAAATGTGGAATTTTTTTTTTGTCCCATTTAGATGTGAACCGGATGCAAGTTTAGGCCTACCCACCCTTATCCTATCTACATGTGTGTGTGTGTGTGTACTAAGGGCAATAATATAATTTATAAAAGAACCTAATTGACATTGCTTTTTGCAATTGCAACTAAATGTTAAAGATAAGATGACTAGGGCAAAACTCTACATAAGGTTTCCACATTTTATTTACAAAGTAGTATGCTTACTACTAAGTACGTGCTCATTTCACTAATTTGATTTTGCTAAATTTTTTATGATTTATCTATGACTAAACCGATTTCTATTTTTATTATAAATATCATTTTTTTTTGCAATATCAATTTTAATATTTTTATTATGGTACTTTATTATAGAATTATTATTTTTTTATTATGTTAATATGTAGTGAGCATGTGGATTTTACCATATTCTACCCCGCCTTAAAATGAATAGAATATTGATATTAAAATTGTAAAATTGATGAACGGTGGATAGGATATGGATTCAGCATCCAACATGATAGATAGGATGTAAATTTAGCATTATCCTATCCATTGCCTTCCCAACCTTCAAGTCTCCTTCCCTCCAATTTTTTCTTTCAAAATTTTCTTATTCTTTGTTCCTTTCAAGTCTCTGTTCTTTTTTTCTTCCCTGTTTTTTGTTCTTTTGTTTGCCATACACACTTCAAACTCTTTTTCTCAGTTAGGGAATTAAGGTTAAGGGAAGCAAAATGGCAGTGTAAATTGGAAGAATTACAAGGGCAGGCAAGGTAGATCAATGAGAAATTATAAGGGGTAGACAAATTGTGGATCATTTGGGTCGAACTGTTGATGGATCAAAGGCATTTCTTGTGGTACTCTCAAGTTTTGTTTATGGGCTTATTAGATTTCTTCTCTCTGTTGTTTTAGTTTCGTTAAGGTGACAATCAATTTTTCAAAATTTTCAATTTTACCTTTTTTTTTAAGCTTTTACAATTCTTAATTTTTTTTTTCAAACAATCGATTTGTTGATTTGCTGGTTCAATGGTTCTGAGCGGTTTTTTCTTATTTTGGCCAATTTTTTATTAAACCGTAAATGGGCCGATGTTCGAACCGGTGTAGTGTCTGTTGTGGTTAGCTCAGTTGAACCTGCTAGTCTAGTCCGGCTTTTGCAATAATGGCTTGCTGTTGCATCAGGTGGTCCTCAAACGCATCATTTTTTTATACTCAGAATGAAAATGAACAAAGAAATAAGGGAGTTAAAGAAAAAGATAGAAAGATGTAGTTAGATAATCTATTTCATTAACCGCTGATCGTGATAGTGTCAATAGAGATAATTGACTGAACCTTTAGAGAAAAGATCTCACTTAGGTAAAGGCTACACCAAAAAATATTCATCATTTAAAACAAACATTGAATTTTCTATTCTAGATAAGACATGTCGCTTTCATTGCCTTGTTTAGGATGGTTAACTTTTATTAAAATCGACATCAATGCTAGAACTATTTAATGGGTAAAGTTAGTGACGTTTTGCCATGAGTTGATTAGATTGAGTTTTTCAACGTTTACATCCTATGCTATCGACTTTCAAATAATTATTGGAAAAATTACTAACTACGAAACCAGTAGTTCCCAAAGGCCTTTCCTAAAAGCAAACTATAAAATAATTGGAGCAAGAACTTGAATCATATGGACTATAGCCTTGAAAGTAATAGAGTTGAATAAATGCAAAGCACCTTCTTCCTAGTAAGCAAATTAGCCTTTAGAGATTTTTGTTTTGGCTTCATTTTTTTTCTCTACATATTAATGAATACTCATAAGTCTATAGCTATAAAAGGTTTACATTATCATTATACGCTTTAAGTATGATTAATTTTCTCTAATTTGAGCAGTTATGCCACTGGGTTAGTATTCTTCCATATTTACAAAATATGTTAAATAACTATTTTTTTATAGGTAAATAAAATCATGATATCTCATAATTCTTGGACCAACGATCAGGGTCTTAAACATTTATAATTTTTAGTTAGTGGTCCAGCATAATTGAGAGGTGATGGAGGCCAAATTTGGATCATAAATAGAATTAGTTCTAGCATTCATACACTTGGAGATCCTTCACGAGAAAAATCATATCTGGAGTTGTGGATGTCAGAATTAATTGATTCCAAATTCATTTGAAAGCTAACAGATAGATCTTCAACTTTACTTCATATGCTGAGAATTAATTTGATCTTTTTCATTGTCGAAATCTAGTTATAAATGAGACTGTCTATTTTGCTGTATGCTAAAGATCAATTTTGGTAGAAAAATCATAACTTGGGCTACAGATGTTAGTTTTGAATGATCAAGCTATTGTTTCAAAGCTAAAGAAGAGATCTACAAATCTCATGCTTTGAAGAATAGCTGAATCAATGTGTATAGTGTTCAAAAAATTAAAAGAAATTTGGGCCGCCCTTGTTGACTTGTATTCACCAACCTTCATTATTCTAACCTACCATTTACTATTTTGTCTAACCCAAACTCTATAAATATGTAGCTTGGGAAGGATGAAGTTAAGTTTGTTTCTAGGCAATGTTAGTATTTTTGTATCAAATCTAGTTTTTCCTCTTTAATTTTATTCTTAGTTTTCAATTTTGAAGCTTTGTTCAAAGTGTTTTCTTCTTGTTCTTACTTTGATCTTTCAATCTATGTTTATTTCTTTTTTATACATGTTGCTTACTCTTACCATGACTAACTAATCCTTTTTTTACTAAAGTGAAAGGGTGAAACTTTTAGTATAAAGATTATGGCTGATTTGAATAGATTTTAATATTATTGGTATTAACTTTCTTAATCAATTTAGCTACCCTCATTATTAAGTGGGAGTCTTAATTTATCATAGTTAATTATTGGCATAAAAGCTACTTGATTCCTTTAATAAAGCTTGGCTTTGCTAGCTACGTTAGATTATTAAGTTATTGTAGACAAAGGTTAACATGATGGATACTTGAATTCATTTGTAAGTGTTGACATTATACGATCAATAAAGGCTAATATTAACGCATGCCTAATATTTCTAGAATTTGATTATTAAATTTCCCAATTTTGACCTCCTTTATGTGTGAATCCTAATTGAGTGGGAAGATGGAACAAAATTAACCATAACTGATGTACTAAAAATGGATCCTGTAACCTTAGCTATTTATTTGAATTTGAGTTTTAAACAACACTTGTTCATACCTTACACAAATACTTTCCTTGCTAAAAATCTTTAATTTGTATTTCTTAATTCACCCCCTGTTGTTAGACTCCTGAGATTTTACTACTTGCGACAACCTATACTTGTGTTACAACTGCTAAAGTGCAGCACCCACATTGTGTTTGAACATTGAAATGAAAATGTGATTTAATGAGAGATACTTCATTAGGAATATGGCTAGGTACCATTGAAATATAAGAACTGGGCATTTAACTAGTAGCAAACTGTAAAGGTCACTTAACCATTATTTTGTAAAACCTTTGTTAAGAGTACCTCGAATATACCAAGTCACTATATTTGAAGTAACAAGATAAGTAGAGGACTTATAACATGAAGATCCTTTATGAGCAGAATGTAACACGTAATTGTATTTTATGAATCATTTTTTCCAACTTTAATTCTTTATTTTTTATTTTTACTATTTTTTGTAGTTTATTAGTTTGTTTGATCCCATATTTTTTTTATGCTATCATTTCAGGTAAAAAGCATCTATAGTCTCAAACCTTTAATTGTTTTTATAAATTAGTCTCTAATATTCATTTTGTTATAAATTGGTCTCAAACTTTAAAAACTTATTGTATATCGGTCCCCATTTTTTCCAAATTTATTTCTTTACTTTTCATTTTTACTATTTCTTTCAATTTATTAGTCTATTTGATCCCATATGTTTTTACGATATCATTTCAGGTAAAAAGCATCACTAGTCCAAATCTTTTAATTTTCATTGTAAATCGGTCTCCAACCTTTATTTCATTATAAATTGATCTCAAACCTTTATAATTTGCTACATATTGGTCCTTAGCCATCTGTAAATACAGATACTTGATTTACAGAAAAGAAAAACTGATATTTTAAATTATCCATTAACTGTGAGAATATCATAGCATAGTTTAAATTTATGAAAATATAGTTATCGAATAATTTAAATTAGAATTTAAAAAGCTAATGTTAGAAAATTTATGAGATTTAATGAATTCAAACTTTGTAGTTATCTTCCAATAAATTCAAACTACATTATAATTTTCTCATAATTAATGGACTATTAGTTTTTCTTTTCTGTAAATTAAGTTTCCATGTCTACCTAGAGCTAGGGAGCAATATGTAATGAATTATAAATGTTTAAGAACAATTTACAACAAAATGAAGGTTAGGGACTAATTCGCTATGAGAATTAAAGGTTTGAGACCATTGGTGATATTTACACATATCATTTCATATCTTCACAAAATTTTCATACTTAATAAATTACGTTACCATATCACTATTTTAAATTATCATATCAATATTTAGTTTTTCATCAAATGAAAACATTCCTCAATCTCCATGTTAATCATGTATATTTCAGGGAAACGTAGGCAAGAGGGAGCAGTACTTTGTTTTATAACTCTATTCTTCTTGTTTTTTTTCTCCTTTTCTTGTGGTCAATCATATATAAATGTCAAAAATATTAGCAATTGATTGTTCAGTGTTACATATCTTCATAAACGTTTTCTTCTCGAAAGTTTAAGAATTTTTACGAGAACAGTATAAGGGATGAGCAAGGATGTAACTAAGGGCTTAAGGGCTATATATAGTCTAAGCATTTCTATCACATGTGAGATGTCATTTAAGGACAAAATCATGTGACTCCAACAATAACCATGAAATTAAATATCGTGGTATACCACTTATCGTGGATAAGCGGTATATGGTACAAATGTTTTTATATTTTGTTATTTTATAGCATTGTATATTATGGTATTTTGCATACTACTCACTTTTTGTGTGCATTTTATCCAAAAAATGTGGTATACTCCAAATATCGTGAGATACGTTCTTTGATATTTTATTTTTTATGAATGTATGTGAGATATTTTTTTAATAATTTTACATCAAAATATCACAAATATATAAAATATTATAATATAATTAATACACATGTCATAAAATAAATATTTACTTTTATTCTTTTGGTTACTTTTCTTAGTTAATATAAAAATTTAATGGTTACTTTGAGTCACCTAGGAACTTAGAAAATGCATTGTTATTATTAAAGCATTTTTTTCTCTTATATCAATAAATTAGTTTCTTTCTGAGAGTTATTTATTTTGCTCTATATATAACATTTTTGTATGTTTTTTATATCAAAAAAATATTTTCTATCATATATATTTTATTTATATTTGATAAATTTTGTTAAAAAAAATTATAATACATATAAAATGTGAAAAAAAATTATTAAATTTATGTTATCTTAAAATAATATTTTAACATTTATTTTTTTATAAAACGGTAATGATATGCGACATAGTATACCATGCTATATATCTTAAAAATTTAAAATATAATATACTTAACTGTAACAATATTTAATATCTTGATAATAACAGGACATACCTTACGCAAGCTCATTAGCTATCAAATGGTGCTATCCATAGGGGCGACAATAGTGCAGTGGTACGTCCGCCTTGGTACTCTTCCCAGACTCCTTATTTGGGAAATGGGCATGTTGATAAGTGAACATTAATAGCGGAATCCCACATGAATGACACCGAGGTCATTGGCTGTCAGTAAGTGATTTGAAAATGAATATCCACAAGAATAAAATTGTTGAATGTTAGAGTCCATAAGTTACTGTAGAAATGTATTTCACAAAAACGAGCATGCTTTAAAGCTTTGAGAAAATGTCATTTTTTTTAGGTTACTTAATTCAAATTCACAATAAGTCAAATAATATCTTACAAGTTAATAGTATTTGACTGTAAAGTACAGTGACTACATGTTGGCCACTAGTTGGGCTACCAAATAGCGTTCCTACATATGGAATTAAATACTGCGGTATATCATGTGGTTTGGTACTTAGCTCATGTAAGCGGTACGTGGTACAAATATTTTTACACTTTGTTATTTTATCATGCGGTGCATTGTGGTATTTTGCATACCTCTTACTTCTTGTGTATATTTTGTCCAAAAACCATGGTATATCATAAATATTATGAGATACGTATTGTGGTATTTTATTTTTCATGAATGTGTGTGAGAATTTTTTTTTTCATTTTACATCAAATTATTATAAATATATAAAACATTAAAATATAATTAATACACATTTCATAAAATAGATATTTATTTTTATCTTTTTGGTTACTTTTCTTAGTTAACGTAAAAATTTAATAGTTATTTTGAGGCACCTAAGAATAGAGGTGGGAACCGGGTCGGACCGGCCTGGGCCCGGCCGGTCCTGGGCCTGGGTCCTGAGGCCCGGGCTCGGCCCGGTTGTAGGCGGGGCGGTTCCGAGCCGGTCCCGGGCGGTCCTGGGGCGGGGCGGGTTTCATTTTTTTTTTTGTTAATATATATATATATATATATATATATAATAGAACAATTATTAATTATATAAGTCATAAATATTTTTAAGAAAAAACACCACCTCCGGTGTAAGTTTTATTAAGTTAAAAAGCCAAACGGCACTTACAAATAATCGGAACGTGCCTTACATTTTGAAATGGCAAAAACGTTCCGGAAATGATAAATAATAGAAACCTATGATCTATGCTGAACAGCATAATCAGATCAAATACAAACTACATGTATGATTGAAAAAAAAAAAATTCAACTCTCGGTATCGGATATTACCTCCTCATCCGAACTCTTTTGGTCTTGATGCCGGAGTGCTGCGAGGCCCCAATCTCGGTTGCACACGCATACTTCTACCGCGTCGGGTGTCAATCTTGACCGTTTTTCTGTTATCACCCGTTTTCCGGCACTAAACGCTGCCTCGGATGAGACGGTCGATACTGGAACGGCAAGAATCTCTTGTGCGATTATCGACAAGATCGGAAATCTTGATCTCTTTTGTTTCCACCACTCCAAGATGTCGAGGTCACTTGTCTCGAACGATGTGTTGAGATAGTCATCAACCTCAGCTAATCCCGATGTCATCGGTTGGGGTCGTTTGAGCATTTGGAGCGCCGGGTTGAATCTTGAAGAGATTGATCTCCTTGAAGGCTCGGTTTGAGGAGCTTCGGATCTTACCTTATCCGAATGCCGCTCACAATATAACTTGTATAAAGAATGCAAGTACTCGGAAGCAGAAGCAGACATAGCCAAAACATTTATATGAGACATTTCTAAATAAGTATGAAAAATTCCTTCAAGCAGTGTTGTTGTGCCCGTTATTTTTACATACGGGTTAAGTAAAGAAGCGACTAAAAAGATAGGTGGAATGTTTGAGAAATATTGAAGCCACTTAGCCCGCATGGCTTCAACAGTCGGTTTTAACAACTCATCAATTTTAAATTGATGTAAAGCATATGTGATGTTCACTAAATGAAACAAAACTTGATGACTTGTTGGGTAGTAAACACCAGAGAAAAATTCAGTTGCCTCGTAAAAAAACTTAAGCAATTCACCGGTTTTGGAACATTTCTCCCAAATTTCAGTCGTAAGAAATTCAGAACCCATTTTTAAATTCATGAAATGTGACAACAAATTTGCATACGGTAATGCATCTTGCAACATAAAAAATGTGGAGTTCCAGCAGGTTGGGCAATCCAATTTAAACCGTTTCCAAGAAAATGGTTTTTGATTTTCAATACAAAAGCTTTTAAATTCACGAAAAATAGCAGGTCTGGACATCAAATATTTTAATGAGTTTCGAATAGGCAAAATCTCATTTTGGAGAACTTCTAAACCCTTTTGCACACAAATGTTCAAAATATGGCACATGCATCTAACGTGAAAAAATGCACCGTTGAGCGGTGGTTTTAAGTTTTGACTCAAAAGGCGAGCGGCAACATCATTATTTGAAGCATTATCAAATGAAATGCACAGAACTTTATCAGTACAAAAATAATCACGTAAAGTTTCTAAGATACAATTAAATATTTGAAAACCAGTATGATCTGTTTCAATAACCTTAAATGACAAAATTCGTTTTTGCATTATCCAATCAGAATCAATCCAATGAGAAGTAACACAATAGAATGATTGACCTATAGGTGATGTCCACATATCAGAAGTAAATGCCACACAATGATCAAGAGCAGAAAAATATGCTTGCAAATCTGATTTTCCGGCTTCAAATTGTCTAAAGCTTTCTTTCCTAGCAGTTTTCCTAGATACTTTTCTAAATGCAGGATTTAATTGTGATTTTATCCAAGATTCTAGGTGGACATCTTCAGCTTGTGAAAAAGGTTTTTCGGTAAGCATCATCCAATTTACCATACCTTCTCTACAAGATTGTTGGTTAAAACGAAATATACCTGGTCCGCCGGCGCCGGTTGTAGACCCAAGTTGTGTTTGTCCTCCAGAACTAGTCCCGGTACTAGGGAGGACGTTAGCATGTTGATTTTCAAGATGCCGCTTCAGCGTTCCAGTGCCGGAATTCTTTCTATGCACAAAATTTTTTCCCGCAATGTTTGCATTTTCCGTACCTCGACTCCCCTTCGTTTATGAGCTCATAATGCTCCCAAACCCAAGCAGTTAGTCTCGTGGATTTACCTTGTGCTTGAGTTCCCTCCACGCCGGGTTCATGACTTGTAGGCGTCGGTTCTGTTGACGGATTCCCGGACGCCATCGCATCCAACTCTTCCACTTCATCATCGGATAATTGATCGTCGAGACCCAAATCGTAATTCGTCATATCGATTCCGGCATCATCGTCGTGAAACTCTTGAATTGAAATGCCTTTATCGGCGGGCCGAGATCGGCGACGGAACAAGGCTCGGAGGCCGGTGTTGCGGGAAGATGAACTATCTGTTGACTTGCCCTTTCCTTTTGAAGCCATGCCTCACGTACTAATAGTAGTGATTAATGCAAAATCAAGAGAGGATTATGAAGATATTAGGGAGAGATTAGTAAGAAATTTGGAAGAGATTAAGAAAATAAGGAGAATGGTTGAGAGAATATAGTAGATGAAGAAGAGAGATTGAGTGATTGTGTGAGGATTGAGTGAAAATGGCATTGGTATTTATAGGGGGAGGGGAAAAATTAGTTTGACCAAAAAGTCCTTGAAATTTAGTTGTTGGGAGGGGCAAAAATGAAATTTTGGGGGCTGAAATGGAGCAGAAAGCTGTTGGAGGGCCTGCTGTGTAATTAGCCCTTTTTTTAAAAAAAATTTCGCAGGTTAACGTTATACGCAGTAGGGAGCCGTTGCGGTGTGTCGGCAGGGCATGGCAGTCCGGTCCGGGTCGGTCCGGTTTGCGTGCTTCGTCTGGTCCGGGCCGGTCTTTTTTGCGTCTCCCTCCTCCTATTGGGCCCATACTCGGCCCATAATATTGCAGGCTTTTCCCGGGGCGGGCCGAGGAAGGTTTGACCGGTCCTGGCCGGGGTTGACTGGCGGTCCGGTCCCGGTTCGGGTCCGGGTCAACCCGGCCCACCTCCCACCTCTACCTAAGAACTCAAAGTGGTATTAGAAAATATATTGTTATTATTAAATTATTATTTTTTTCTCTTATGTCAATAAATTAGTTTCTTTTTTAGTATTATTTATTTTGCTTTCCATATAACATTTTTTATATTTTTTCTATTAAAAAAATCTGCTATCATATATATTTTATTTATATTTGACAAATTATGATTAGAAAAATTAGAATACACATTAAATGTCCAAAAAAAATTATTGAATTTATTTTATTTTAAAATAATATTCTAATATTTATTTTTTTACGAAAATGGTAATAGTATGTGACGTCATATATCATGCGGTATTTAGGGTGTGGTATACCTAACAGTAACAGTATTTAACACCTTCTTCTTATGATACAAAATTAAAATAAAGAAAATTGATTATAAGTAAATCTTCCATATAAATGGCAAAAAAAATAAACAACTTATTACTAAAATTAATTCCAAGTCAACAAGGATAAAAAGAAACAAAGGAAGATAGATGATCGAACAAAATTCTCTAGATTTATTACATGTAACAGCAAATTGCAACCTGGATCCCGATCTACATATTTTATACCGATTAATCTTCAAATGATGCCACAAAGAATAAATCTTCGCAGAGGTGGATTTTCATACATGGAAGTGGTGTCTGCGGGACCAAGTTTTACTTAGAAAATGTATGTAACTAAGAGGTATGTAAAATTAAGTTATAATATCAGTTAATTTTTATTAGACCTCATTATTTTAAATAAAACTGTAGCAAAAGTAAATACAATAATATCTTCATAAAAATTGTTGAAAGAAAATTTTGAATTGCTAACAATTTTTTTCCCTTTTCATTCTTCCTTCTTATCTTAAAAACCTGAATTAAATGAAACATTAACTCTTAAAATTTACTTAATTGGTTAAACTAGCTCTCAAATTATGAGTCAACCTATCTTAGTTCTGGAACTTAAAAAACCAAGTTAAACTCAAAATCTTCAAATAATTCAAGTTAATTCCTAATGGAAGTGTCAATATTGTCAAAGAAATATGCTATTTTCTGTTTGTTTTTAATGAAAAATAAACTATACCATAATTGGATTATTTTATTTTGAAAAACTAGAATTTAAATATTTAACATTAATACTTCTCTTTGAAAACTCATTTTTAAAGTTTCTAAATAATTTAAAGATTTATTTTATTTAATATTAAATGTAAAACACAAATATTTAATGACTACAAAAATAGTTTATTTTGAAAATCAATAAAATTTAATGACTTACTTTAAATTAAAACTAAATGATATTTAAAATAATATGGTCTCCACAACAATGGTTCAGTGGTTAGGAACACCAACTCCAAATCCCCACGATGTGAGTTCGAGTCTTCTCTTCTCCCTTTTCTTCCCCCATGCAAAACTACTTTTCACGCACACTCTCTTAAGTACTAAAAAATAATATGAGAAAATAACTTAAAGTATTTTTATTTAAAAGATTGTATTATGACTTAAAGTTTAACTTTTAATCAATTCAAAATTTATGGTTGAATGGAATTTATACTTAAATAAATGAATCTCACTCTAAGAATATTCTATCCACCAGTGTATATATGCCTTCCGATGGCAATCTTCAGATCATACAACTCCACTAGGGAAAGGAATAGAGGTGAGCATGGGTCACTTTAGGTTGATTTTCTGGTGAAACCAAATCAACTTGAAATAGGCTTAGTTTCAGAATTTTTTTTACTCAACCTAAGAACCGAGAATAAAAAATAACTAGAATCATGGTTTTGAAATTTTTTGTTTTGATTCTTAGATTTTTCAGTTATATCATATACTTATAACAACATTTAAATTCAATCAAATTGTATTTATAACTACTTTATGAAATATTTAACATAATATACAACTAAATCCATTTTTAAATACATGTTCTTAATAATATTCAAAGAGTTTCACATGTTATTACATAATATAACAAGAAGGCAAATGTATCTAATTGTATGCAATTTCACAAAATGACTTTGCAAATTTTAGAAGATCATTGGCCAAATACTTTACCTTTTTTTTTTTGGGTATCCGTACAAAGAAAACAATATTCAATTTGATACATATACACTTGTCACTTAAACCAAACCAACCACCATGTCATTGTAATTTCTTACAATATGAAAACGTAAACTATTTTCTATCCCCTGTTCTAATTTAGATTCAATATTAGGAATATTAGTTTTAGGGTTTAATGTAAAAGACTAAAACACCCTCACAATTCTTTATATTTGTAATACATAACTGTATAGATAATTTAATAATATCATAACTTCGGTACAGTTCCATCTCGAGTTGGTTCTATGTGGAACCAGAACTAACCAAAAAATTGTCGATTCTCATATATGTAAAACCAACCTACAAACCATATTCAATTTTTATTCAACCCAACCCAACCCAACCCAATAGAAGTGGTTCGGATTGGATTTCGGTTTTACCAAACTCATGTTTATCCTTAGAAACGACAACGATCTTTTTTAAAAGTGAGAAGAGGTAACCTATGATGTAAATGAAGAACTCGACCAAGATATAGTATGAAGAAAAATAGTTCAGCTCACGATTAAATAGGTTGTGTTTGAATCTGATAGTACAGAGGTAACAAATGGACTTATTACTGATGTTGGAAGCTAGAAGATAAGGCCAATACTAGCAAACATTCGAAGCTTCAGCCTTCAGTGCAAAGTTAGAGTATTGCAGATTTGTTCATGTTCCTAAAAGCAATAATGTGCTGATCATATAGGTAAAACATGTAAAAAGAAGATGAGATCTCTTGAATGGACTAGAAGTCCCTCATCCTCCTTTGCTTGGTTGATTTTACAGGACAAAATGTATAATCCTCCTTGAGTTGTTTTTCAATAAAATCCTCTCGTGGCCAAAAAGAAAAAATAGTATGAAAATTCATAAGTACAGCAGGAAGTTAACTTCAATTTCAGAGAACTCTATACAGAGAAGGGAGAGAAGAGAATAGTAATATTGCGTTTCAGAAACTTATTGAATTAATTCAATCAATATATTAAATAATCTCTCTCTGAGATTTTATACGGAAATATTTAATCCACGCCAAAGCATGCGTACATGACTGGTACCAGTTCCACGGGGCTTTCTTTTCTTTTTTTTGTTTTTTGGTACTCCGCTTGAACGGGCAAGCAATATCTGCTGACATCTGGAATCTCCCTCCAAACTACTATAGTATGTACTTCGCTCTTGCCAATTTTATCGTTCCAGTTTTTTTTACTGTCCTAAAATCATTACTCGACTTTTCAGTATAGAAATATTTTTCCAATTTTATCTCTGTGTTTCAGCCATTAAAATTTGTGTAAAAACTTTGTGAAAAATTAGATTAAAAAAGATAAAAAGAAAATTTGGCAGAAAAAATGGTTAAATAGAAATACCAACGGAGAATTTGCTGAATTACTTGGCTCGGCGCACTATTAGTTACTCGCATATCTTCCAAATAATTTCACAATCCACATCAAAACGAACTAACTTAAGCCTCGAGGATTCTTGGCCGATCAGTCGACAACAAGAAAAAAAGAATTTCTTGGTCGAAAAAGTAACGAACTAATAAGGATGGGTTGCAGCTGCAGGTAAGGTAATTCTTCAATCACAATACAAATTTATTCACTCTGCTTGTTTTTTCTTTTTTTATGTTTGCATTCTCATTACAGCTTAATTTAGTTGTTGCCCCTGTTGATTAATGAAAAATACACAGCTAGAAAAAAAAGGAAAGAGAAAATGAAAAGAAAAGCCTTTGAGCTTGAAAGAAAACACGTCAGACGCCACATTTGTCGATTGGCCAACAGTCATTTACTTCCGCCCCCACCGCTGCCGCTGCCGCTGCCCACACCTACGCCCGTTCCTTGACCACTACCCCCGCCAACTCCAACCCCGATTCCCACTCCGATCCCTATCCCAACTCCACCTCCACCTCCAATTCCACGCCCACCTGGACCACCACCACCTCCTACGCCTCCACCCGCGCCGAACCCACCACCATGCCCGGACCCTGCGCCCCCCAAACCACCACCTCCTCCACCACCGCCTCCTCCTCCACCTCCAGCAGCAACTCCACCAGCTCCACCAACCCCACCTCCTGCTCCGAAACCGCTCCCTTGTCCAGAGCCTCCTCCTATACCACCTCCACCGCCTCCTCCTCCACCACCACCTCCAGCTGCACCCCCAACACCACCACCCACACCTCCTCCAGCTCCAAACCCACTACCATGACCTGAACCACCACCGAGGCCTCCACCTCCACCTCCACCTCCCCCACCTCCACCGCCGCCACCAGCACCAACACCTCCTGCTCCACCTCCTACACCGCCACCAGCTCCGAACCCTCCACCTTGACCAGAACCACCGCCTACACCACCTCCTCCACCACCACCAAATCCCCCTCCGCCGCCAACTCCTCCACCAGCCCCACCACCTACTCCGCCCCCAGCTCCGAATCCCCGACCACTACCCGATCCACCTCCAACTCCGCCTCCACCACCTCCCCCAACTCCACCGCCAGCACCAGCTCCTCCTCCTAGACCGCCGCCACCCCCACCACCGAATCCGCCACCTCCTCCACGACCGCGTCCAAAACGAGGCCCGCGACCACGTCCCCAGCCACGACAACGCCGTGGGTTCCATCGACAGTCATCATCATAATCATCAAACCTAGACTTGCCAAGCTTGCCATCATCGCCAAGAGCCGCAGCAAGCCCAATGGCCAAAACTAGAAGAAGCAACGAGACCCATCTCCCCAAGGCAGCCATTATCGCTGTTTTGCAAGTGCTGCTAATTAAGTCAAGTAAGTTGCTTGGTAGTAGCCTAGTGCTGGAACTATATACATGTAGTATGGCTCGTCCACTGGCCAATGGCATTAATTTGGTGCACGTTGAATTGTCAATGCGACGCGTGGAACCGTTGGGCAATTGGCGGGAGCATTAAATTTTTAAACTCCAAAGTCAGCGCGTGCGCATAGACTACTTCCACCGAACAGGTTGAACTTACTTATGTCAACCCCCCGAAGCTTACCTGTAGGATTTACAGCATGTTGATTAATTACAACAGCTATATAATATATTCGCGTTTTATTTCCATGTGATAACCCTATTAAAACAGTTATTTTGGCACATTTTTTTAGTCATAGGTTGATTAATGAGATTGCAAAACCAATACGCACATGCATCCAACCAAGTTGTGGCACTTACAATTTGTATAACCAACTTCTTCGGGTACAATCTTCAATTCGTCCATTTCATTCGTCCCTAATCCAATTATTTAAATAAGAAAAATGCTAAAATACAATTTTTTTTATATGAAAAAGAATTTACAAACTCATGGACTGTACTCATATTGGAAATATAATATAATATTAAGTGTACCGTTTATAAAGTTGTAAATCAAATTATCTTCTATTACATAAGTTTGCAAACTCACTTTTTGTTTCAAAACTTTGTAACTTCAGCATTTTTCTTTAAATAATTCTTTTTCCCTCGACAATCATTATTCTAGCGCGCTTGAACAAAAAAGGAATAAGAAGAAGAAGATAAAAAAAGGGGGCGAATATAGTTTGTGAGTTAATGCACATCGACAGCCAATAAATATTGAGTGATTCTCAACTTGCAAAACATTAACAAAAGTAAAGTCTACAAATGCACATATAACGATAAAAGCAAAGGTTTGGGCAAGACATTTGGTTTTAAACAACACGCTAACTGCTTAACATGTGAGATTGCATAAAATGCGAACTTTCAGTAAATGTATAATTATTCTTGTTTTTTTTTCTTTTCCAAAAGTACCTTAAACATGAATGTTATCTTTTTCAAAATTTGCCAACCACAACTCGTCAGAGGGGGTGAAATGACAAAACACTACATGAAAGATAAGGAAAATCAACAAGTGCTAGCTGGGCAGTATAACAAGCTGTCAAACCTCGCAAAGTTAATGTAATCCCCGTTTCATGTACATTCACTCACACAGTGCTGGGTAAGATTTTTGAGTATTAAAACCAGCTGTACGTACGATTCGTTTGGAAAAAAATAAACGGAAGTTTGCGTACGTTCTTACTTGTTGATCCAGTCAAATATACCCAAGAAATATGCAGGAATTAAAAGAAATAAGTATGCAAGTTCTCCTGTGGGAGAAAATCGGATATATGACCGTTCGAACGAGACTACAAATGGAAGTGTGTGTGTGTGTGTGTGTGTATGATGAGGAAGTAGAAAAGAATTGCTCTGTAAAGATTTGGAATTCTCCACACCTGCGGTCTTACGTGCCTCAATCAACATTTTCGTTAAGGGAAAAGAAGAATCTGTTACACGACATCTTTACGGCCATGCATTATTAAGTACATTACGATGTGGTCAATTGAATATGTGTTATAGGTTTCCTTCTACTGCTTAAAATTAGTTGGGTTGATATCAAAGAATTAACTTTCTGCTCCTCTCTTTATTAGCGTCCTTCCCAATGTACTTAGAAGGGTAAATATTTATATAACGCACCAAAGTTTAGAGCTTATTATTCACATAATACATTTACCTTTTTTTAAATATATATAGGTGGATGTCATATGAACCCGTTCAATGCACTTGGAACATGTACATTGGAAGATCAGTTACGGGCAACAAATGTAAAAAAATAAACAACCCCTTTTTTTATTCCCAAACTTTATCACTTTAACCTGAACTCAACTCTACCCGTAAACTCACAGAGATTGCACAAGTTGAACTAATTTTACCCAACTTTACTGGTTTTCCTCCCAAATTAGTATATTTATATTTAAAATATGATTTATTTTAAAATAAAAATATAATTAATATGAATTTTTCATATATTACTTTAATTTATAATTTTTTAGTTATTCATTAATTATAAACATACAGGTTCTTTTAAAAATATACATAATTAAAAATATATTAAAAAAATCTAAACAAATCAAACATATAAGCAGGTACTATCCGAAGCAAATGACTCACAAAGAAGCTTGGGGATTAACTAAAAGTCTAAAATGCGACTCAAACACAACACTTCACATAAATAAATTCTAGAAGTCAGAGCTTGTGCCCTTTTGGCTGGCTGTGAACAATTAAATAGGATGGTGTCGGTAGAGCTGACCAATTAACTTCGGCATTTATACCAAGGCATGGACGAATTCAGGCTCATTTTTCCTCTTTCAAAGAAATAAATAAATTCCTCAAATAAAATAACAATATATAGTTAATAATTAATTAATTAAATGTAATTTTATCTCCCTTCTCTAATAATCAATATATATGGGTGTGCATGTAAATTCAAAGACGTGATAAAACTTATGCTATAAAATCCCGTTCGGACCAATCTAATTCGGGTCGCGGTATAATTAGGTTATACTTATTATATGTTAATAAAAAACGAACCAATACAAATCCCCTAATACCATAAGTAGGGATGCATCCTATCCGACGGAAACCCCCCTCCTCTCTCTCTCTCTCTCTCTCTCTCTCCAAAATCTACACACACTCACGGGTTGTCTGGGTTTTCGACGACTCTGGTTTCTATTTCTATTTGGTTTGCTGGTACTAAACTTGTCTTTTGGTTTCAGTTCTCTTGTTGTATGTTTCTTTATTTTGTTGTTTAACTTTCCAACTCTTATTTGGACAGTGCTTCGTGTGTCTTATTTGTCTGAGTCATTGACTTTGAGGTTTAGATTTCTGCCGGGATCTCATCTCAGTTGATAGTTGGTAGCTGGGTACCTGTTTCGGTTCCAATTAGCTTAAGTGTTAGTATGGGTACATTATTGCAAGTATTGATTTCATGATTTGGTTATTCTAGCTGAAGTGATACGGGTGCATTGTTGCTTGTACTGTTGTTTTCTTGATTTGGTTATTTCGTATGATTCAGCTGTCTATAATTACTCTTGATATGATATTTTCCTTTGAAATGTATTTAAATGCTTATGCCTAAGAAGTGTAATGAGTAGATGAGTTTTACCCAACTTATCTTATTTAAAAGTTGGTAGGATTTGAAAGTAAAAATTATCTATAAGATTCATGATGAGTAGATTGCAGGTAGGGCATCTAACATTAGCAATTAAGGAATACATAATCCGACCCAATAACAACCTTAGCAATTAGGGATGTAGTTGTCCTCCCTTTTGTGCCCTAAATCAAGGGTAAGTATGAGTTGGGCAGAACTAAAACCCAACCCAAATCATACTTATTAAGCTGGTTTGAGTGTGTAAAAATTGATAATAGGTTGTAGGTTGATTCTATTATCGAAAAATTCATCAACCTCTGGAAATTCATCAACCTCTGGGTTGGTTTCAGTTCCATGTTTAATTAACTCAAAATAGAACTGAACCGAAAGCGTATGTTTAACTATATTATAAATTTATGAAATTACATATTTACCCATATATTCATTTATTTGACACTATATTATGGAGGTTTTTTTTTCAACTTAGGACATATGATGGTCATTTCCTTAATAAATTTTGTAACTTAATGTGTTACTTTTTCAAAGTAGTAACTAAATGCGTATTTATACTTAGATGTGATGGTGAATCATACTCAATATTTCTTAGGGTTAATTATAATTTACCCCCTGAGGTTTATGTGAAATTACATTTTGTCCCATTTTGTTTCAGAAATATACATTTTTTCATTTACATTTTTAATACAGTCTTATATTAACTTTTAAAATCTTAATTTAGATATTACGGTAACCATCTTCCAGTAATTTCAATTAGTATAGTATTTTTTTTTTACAGTTAACGGACATTTTAAATTATCACTTTTTTTGCTTTTTACATTTCTTTCAGTTTTAAAAATAGTATTTTTTTTAAATGTCAATTAATTATAAAAAAATATTATAAAAATAAAAATTATTTAAAGATGGCAATTTTATAGCCTAAATTAAGATTTTAGAAGTTGCTGTTAGATTGTATTAAAAAAACAGATGGTAAAGTGTATTTTTTTAAAACAGAAGAGGTAAAATGTAATTTCACCTAAACATTAGGGGGTAAATTGTAAATAACCTTATTTTTTAATACGGTGAATATTAATGGATCTATAGTTATTTTATGTTCTTCAACATTTATTTTGAATGAAATTTTATTGAAATTTGTAGCCATTACAAGTATACGATATGATTCAACTAAAAAAGAATGAGAACTGGAACAAAAAAAAACTAGACCCATGATTCTGACACATGATTAATATGGTGAATATTAATGGAGGGGGTGCTTGGGCACCTAGGCCTTCAGGCTTGCAGGTGCCTGGGGCCTAGGCCTCGGCTGGCGCCTAGGCCTCCAGGGTGCATTTTTCAGGCAGTAAGCTTTTGAACTGTGGCACCTAGGCCTCGCTCCTGGGGCCTAGGCCTCACAGTTATAATTTTCCTTGACTTTTGCATTCCCATTTTTTGTTCCACTCGTCCCGGTGCCATTTCAATGTTATGGTCCGCTTCTCCAACCTACAAAATGAAGGATCAAAGTAAGAATCAGCCAAAAATATTGAGTGGTAAGGTAGAAAATTGTGGTCAAAGTTGACAAAAAGTCAACATGTTTGACCACAAAATTAACGTTTATCATCTTCATCCCACTATCTTTACTATATTTGAGTTTTTTGAATAATTTGATTTCAATTTATTCATATTATTATTTGTTAGAAAAAAATAATAAAATATATATATTTAGAAACTATAATTGTTGATTTATTATTCATATATAAACAATTTTCATTTATACACCAAAATTTTGAAAATAAAAAATTATAAATTAATTATTAAAAAGTAAATTGTGTAAAAAATTTAGGACGAATGAAGTATTATTCAGTAAAAAAACTAATTTACTAATACAAGAGAAAAAAGAATCAATACTTTTAGTAATAACAATACACTTTTTAATGTTACATTGAGTTCCTAAATAACTCAAAGTATGGTGCTTCTATTCTAACTTGTTCCACAAAAACAACATAGTCATCACATGTCATGAAACTCTGGTTTTAAGTTAAGAAATTTTACAATTGAGAGTAATATTCAATTGAAGTAGCATGAACTAAAGATTCAATTTAGGATATTGATTAACATCATATTGTGATTGAAAAAACGGACGATTATCATCAAATATGTGATTGAAAACTTGGAATAGACGGTGGTGAACCTTTAATTGATGATGGTGGCATTTGTTATAAATGTTCATATGATCTCTACTTCATAGAGTAATTATCACCAATTGAACTCATGTTAGGACCACTTAAATTTTGTTCAGCATTTATCATCATTGAATTAAATTGTGACTCATAAAGTATAGTTCTCATGTTTTTTTTTCCTCTTTTTTTGCACTTGTCTCATGTTCTCTTCTTGATCCATGATCCTTATCTTATGTAGCATGTGAAAAATAAATTTTACATGCAAAGGGCTCATGTGACCACTAAAACTTTGTCTTCTAATATCTTTAGACATAAAACCACTAGAAGTTATGGACTCATCTCTATTTCCATTATGACAAGCATCACCTAAATTTCCACCATTATCGTCATCATCATCATTGTTATGACCATCATTAGTATTTGAATGATGAGTAAACCCTGGTAGATATGATGGATAGAATCATTCATAGTCTCATTTATTAATTCAGATAAACCAACTTCTCCATTCATTACACGATCAACATTAATACCTATTTTTACCATGTTTTCTAACTATTGGATTTAGATTTCATATTATCATTTAAATGTGCTGAGACATATCGACTAAAAAAGTGGATATTTATCTTCAACTTCAATCTCAACTAATATATCAAGAAGATTTTAACGGATTCTCCATGTCATCTTTCTTTTCCATGGCCGTCATATCTATAATATTTAATAGATTTCTAACTCATAGTAGTGGCATATTGTTCTAAATTATTCAAAACAACTTAAAAACTAGCGGTAAGTGGTGTTGGCCTAATGAGCAACCAAGAGGAGGGTTGAATTGGTTGGTTTCAAAAAAATTTCCCAAAACAATTCTTTGTTGCCTTTAGTCAATAAAAAAATACAAGAGCTTACATAAACTTGCACTACTCAGAAAACTATACCACAAATGTCCTAGAATTTGTTTTGAAAATATGCTTTGAACAAACTAAAAAGAGGGCAACAAAGGTTTGATAATCAATGAACCGAAAAATACAAAGTAGCTAAGAAATAGAAGAAGAGAAAGAAAGAACTCGAACACCAATATTTTTATAAAGGTTCGATATCTTCTCTTGAGAGCCTACTCCTTTCCTCAAGTTTATCATTTGAGGGTTTCTTCTTCACTAAGAATCATAATAACACACAATAGCACACATTCCTTTGATAGTTATCTCTACCACAACCACTCACTAGTTTTTTTATAGGTTAACTAAAAACCTCACCAACATCTTTTCCTTACTAGTTTTCCTATAGGCTAATTAGGAACTTCACAAACTCAATCCCACCAAATGATATTTACAATGTTACAAGGTAGTAAGAACAATAGAGGTATTCAAAGCTAGATAAGCAAGTGATAGCTCAATCTCTTGACATTTCCCAAATTCAAGCTCTTTAAAGATGAAATCTTTTTTCTAGTTACCAAGAGTTCTTCCCAAAGTTTTTCTTCATGTCTTTGTACTCATTTGAGGGCCAAAAAGATGTTGAAGAGCCGTTGGGAATATTAGAAAAACTCCCAAGAAATCTGGTGACCATTGCTGTCAAATTTAACAAATTTTTTTTTTGTTCAGCATTTTCAACCAGTTGTTGGAAAATTTTCAGCCTGTTAAAAATTGAGTCTCAGACCAAAAAGTGGACTTCTCTTCAATGGCTAGAATTTTGATTGGGCTGCTGTGAAATCCACATGGGGAGTTGAGCTGGAACGCATAAAATTTGAATTTTTAAAGATTTCTGGGACGCGCTCTTGAGCGAAAGACATTTTTGGCGATTTTCAACTTGTTTTGCTTTTAACCAATTGTTTTTTACTTCTAGGAGCTAAAACGATTCTGTCTTCAGAAATCAACCCGCTGATTCGTTTCAACCTATTCTTTTATAACTTCCTGGAGCTAAAACATCTTAGGAACAAAAATAAACATACAAACTAACTTGTTGGACCTTTTCAATACATTGTTTTTGCTTTTCTTGCACTTTATTACGCTAACTTGTCAATGTTCACAGCTTACTCAAACATTTTAACACTAAATTAACTTACTTCAAGCCTTTGATATTAAACACTTGAGAAATCTAACTAGAGTGAAATACTAGATCAAAATACATTTTTCTTTTCTTAAAAAAAGCTCAAACTCATTTAACTCAAGAAATAAAATATTTTAAAAAAATAGACTAACTTTATTTTGTAATCATCAAAATTTACCGTGTGATCGAATGAACAAATTCAACAAGTGGTATACCCATGTTAAACGTGGTATATCACGTTATACCATGCGGTATTTTAACATAGCACGATAACTTATATACTGCACACCCACAATATTTGATTCTATGGTTCATGTTATTTGTCTGTAATTGCACGGAGCGGCGTCGTTCTCCATTCCCACATGCAGAACATAAATGTTGTTGCCAACATATATGTTCCGAATTAGTTATAAATCCTGTGGTATGAAGAAAAAATTAGGATATATATATCATTAAGGATTGGGATTGTAAGTGCAATTTATTTTATCAAACAAATCTTAAATTCTCTTATTTCGGCCTTTTATTTGATTGAAGAAATGATCCAATATTCGAATTGGAGTAATTGATACGTTGTAGCAGGTTGGGTCGCTTGGATTTTTTGAACCATAATACATGAAAGTCAGGACGGCCCAAGTTACTAGGTGGTGTGGGAGTGGGATTGGGATGTCCCTAGCTGCGTAAAAATTCTATATAACATAGAATCGTATGTCCAAGATATTTGACCTATAACGTAGAATCATATAATTGTAGCGCTGGTATTTACATCTAATCTGAGAATCATTTATACTGAAAACTTAATATCTAATTTAGATCAAGCAGTTGGAGCTCATAATTGACTAAAAACTTATTTGTACTCCAAAGAAATTAAATAAAAATTAAAATAAATGTTTGATATCCTAATTTTGCTTGAATGTCGAGATTATATTCTGATCTTAACAAAGAGCACGCATGTAGGCAACGTAAAGAAACTGGGTGCCACTCGACCACAATCTTGTGCGACCAATCACAAATCCTAAAACTGAAACTTGATCTATGTACGTTGAAGAAGAACACACCCGGCGCCCTCACCCCCAAAAGAAATGGATTTGGCTTGCTATATAGGGCGAGTAGGGTGCCCTACAGCCCGGCCACAAAGGAGAGCATTCTCAGGGATGGGGTATTCATCCCTCCAGGAATTTGCAGGAGAGAATACCCGGACGTAGAACTGTTGGCCCAAGTACTGCCGCCCCCAGTTCTCTGACCTCACATTCCACATTCCTGCATTGTCCAGTGCCATGTAAACCGCAGTCCATGAGTTAGGATACACCTGAAACAATACACTTGCAGAAATGTTTCCCCTTGCTTTGTGTCATCCTGCTAAAATTTCAGTCTCTAAATACAGGCTAGGGATGACGTATGTTATATACCTGTACCGTGCAACGGGAAACGGCATCCCTTAGGTTGTAGTTTAGTCTGCTTGCAGGTGTCCACTGCCCTCCATCCATACTGCAAAACATTGCCAGAGGTCAAATTTTCGAGTTTTAGAAGACCACACGAATTGCACCACATCATTTGGGACTTTGAAGGTTATATACGTACAACTTACCCAACAACAAAGAAGCTGTGACCATCAATGTGCCAAGACTGCAAGATGTCCTCCTGATTCTCAAAAACAATCTCAGCAAAACCTCTGAAATCAGCATTCATCACAGAAGTTTGCAGGTGACCACCTCCTCCGGTGGGGCTGTCCGGGATGCTTCCTAAGTTGAATACCCCGGGGATCCTGAAGTAGTCAGCAAGCTTAAGTGGTGTGTCAGCAGGGACAAAGGACACGCTATTCACAGCATACCTCTGCTTCCCATTTATTACAGGAGCAGAGTTTGCGAGCCTTATTGTCCTTGTTATGTTGATCAACCCATAATGATACGAGCCCTGGGGATTAGGCCTCGGTCCACTAGCCGTGAGATTTCTCCTGGTTTCCATTTGAAACAGAAAGTCATGATCAATGCAAAGAGGAAACCGGAATAATGATGGCAGACTGTGGTCATACCTGAGAGATCGTGCTTGTTCGAGAGACCAGTCAGTCTGAGTAGTTGGTCCACTGGGGGGAGGACCAGAAATGCTTGTGGCAGAGTTACTATAATGAAGAATTGCTGTTGCGGTCAGCTCTCGAGAGGTGAAGCGCGTAGAGGTAATTATGTAGTAATCTTTTGGAGGCTGATCAGCTGTAACCAGAACCGAGTAGGATTGGCCTAAGTGGATGTCAAGAGAATCATAAGTATTTTGGAGAGTGTGAGTTCCCTCCACCTCCACTAGAAGCATCTTGTGACCTTGAATCCGGAAATTGATGGAAGTCGTAAGTCCCACATTTGATATCCTGAACCTATACGTCTTACCTGCCAAGAAACCGGAAACAATTACTTTAACATTACCAACACAATCCTAAGAGTTGGTAGCCAGTGGTACTGGAAATTGGGTACCTTGATCAACATTAAATGTGTACCCGTTGGCACCACGGCCATTAATGAGCAAGCCATCAGGGAAGGGGAGCTCTCCTCCATTGTCCAAAATAGCCTTCAAGTCCTGAGAAAAGACTAAGAAGAAAAATGACCACAAAATCCTACCTGCAACGTTAATAAAAAGAAGTGGGGAAGTTAGGCCTCACATTGTGATTTTTCGTGTACCAATCGCCAGTTAAAATGGTGAAGTCAGTGGCTGGGGGAGCGAAAGGGACAGGAATGACAGAACGGCTGAGAATCCTAAACCCACCATAGCCCCCAGCAGCCTTGTGCAAGGCGAGAGACGGGAAATAGAAGTAGCTGCCAATCTGATCCTTCACTTGAAGCTTGTACGTGAAGTTTCCTCCTGGTGGGATCGGGCAGTTTGTGCCATAGACACCGTCCTGCCAAGAATTCCTCCTCTGCTGCACTCCGTTCCTGCACAACTCCAACCAACGCTTCAAGGTCCGAAATACTATCACCTTAGGTGATCATGCTTGACAGCAACACATATAAAGCTACAAAACTAAACAAGTAAGCCACCAAGAGGTCGCAGATATAGAACAGAATCAAGACCTATGGCCTTAGCCCAAGCGAATGCACCAATACATCACCAGTCCCCATCGCAAAAGTGGAAATAAATGGAAAAGAAAGCAAGAATGATGCAGAGAGCGGAGCCAGGAAGACACTAACCAAGAGAGGAGAAAGGGTTCATCCAAGCTATTGAAGACATTGACAATCAGGTTATCATTGGTAACAGACTCAATTTGCGGCCCTGGAAATTGGCCATTGATTAGTATCCCCTGCATTTATCAAACATGAACAAAGAGCAAGTCAGGAAATTATCAAGCCACAACATGGAATTGTATTTAAGAGAGAGAGAGACCTGTTGCTTGACCCCAAGAGGATAAATATCTCCATAAGAGACATTCCAGGTGTAGAATCTATAAGCGTCTTCTCCAGTTGCGAAAGTAGTGCACACGACCAAAACTGCTAGCAGAACTGTGAACATAGTGGAGATTGATCACTTGCTCTTTTCTAGAACAACTTGTTTGTTTCTTGCTGCAGGAAGATTGAACTTGAAATGGCAAACTAAAGATCTAACCCTACTTTACAAGTTTAAATATTAATTAATCTTCAGCAGCCAGCGCATCGGTCTCTTCAGCCTGTAAAGAACAAAGAGAGCTAGCTACGCTGCGTGCTTTTCTTTTTCGCTTTTGCTTTAGGATTGTCGGTAGCTTGGTCCAGGACTCGGATCGGATAGTGTCAGACTTTAGAATAAGAGCGATTAATGGTTTCTCAGTCTCACTCGCTCTCGCTCGGCTGGCGGGTTTGCAGATCATTAGAATCAATCAATAGACGCACATTGAACAGCGTGAACCATGAAGTCTCTTTGTGCATTTATTGTTCACAGATATTTATTGTTTTGGAGTTCGCCATGCGATCATACATGCACAGAAATTGGTCAAAATCTGAGCATAATTTCATGTCCGATCTTTATGTGTCACTTCCAGAAAAAAAGGAACAAGATTTTAACCGGGAACCAGAACATATGGATTCATATTACTTGAACGGATAAGAAGATAAGAAGTGTAAAGTGCTGGGCAATACAACATAACTTTTGATCATTACTTTTGATGCCAGCTGAAACTGTACCACCCTAATTAAAGGCACTACTAAATTAATCCTCTTCATCTTCGTCTGGGTTTATAAACACATGCCAATAATCAAGCCAATCACAGACAAGTTTCTAGATTTTGTTTTGTCGAGATTATAAAATAGCATTTCATTTATTTTTGCACCGGTTACTATTTTCTATAGTCTCATCGAATTCTTTGTATCATTTTCTTATTCAAAAAGTATTTTTACTGTCACTTTATTATTATACTACTAATATTTCAAATTTCCATTTAAAATTAAACATAGCCCCTGATTTTTTTAGAAAATTACTCTACCTATCCCAAGTTCTTTGCATAATCCATTATTTACAACAATTAATTTATAATTTTTTATCTTTAACATTTTAGCATATAAATGTAAAATTTTTATATATAAATAATAAATAAAGATTTATAGAGTGTGTGTGTGTGTGTCTCTCCTCTCTCTCTCTCCTCTCTCTCTCGTAAAAATCTTCTCTCTCTCCTCAAATTCCAATCCGGAAGCTCAAAGTCATTTTCTTCTAAGGACATATGAGCACCATATATATATATATTTACTCCCTTCTTATTCATTTGCTTAGGTTTCTATAAAAAGTACCTAACCCTAATTTCTATTTTATAATACTCCACAGCTGCATGGCCTCCAAGAAATTTTTTTCTCTTCTTGATTTTTTCCCCTAAATTATATCTATCATACTTACATAAATGTTGAATAATTTTTTTATCCTTTACTGTTGTAAGATGTTTTTTCGAACATTCTTTTAATGAAACTCAATTTTGTCATTATCTATTTAAGCGGAGTTGTATTAACATTAGAACACTAAAAAAAACTCTTACGTTGCTATTAAATTTTATTTTTTATTACAAACTTGTCCGTTCTTAATTTTATATTACAGAATTGTGCATTATATATTTTTTTTTTGTGTTAATCTTATAAAAAACTCTTAAATTGCCATTAAATTTGTTTTGCCTCAAACATGTCACCCATTAGTTATATATTACTATCAAATAATACCTCAAGTAAATATTTTATAAAAAGTAAAATTTCAACTTATCATTCCAAAAACTTTTATAGCCAAATCTTTTATTTGAAAAAAAAGACTTAAATGTAAAACTCATGCTAAAGTTTGTACAGCTAAATATTTTATGAAACTTAAAATTTCAACTTGGCATTTTAAAAACCTTCATAACTAAATTTTTTATTTGAATAAAAAAATAAATATATGGTAAAACTCAAGTTAAAGTTTTTATTACAATATAACATACCTTTGACCATACTTTTTTTGTCAATTAAGTTTTTTTTTTTGCAACTTGAATAAGTATATACTGTAAAATCTTATTATGTGGCAAAACTCATGGTAAAGTTTCACATGAAAATTTATAAGTGTTGAATATTAAAAAATAATTTAAGGTATAAAAAGTATATATTAAAAATTATATAAGTGAACACTTTATAATAGTTCACACATAGTTTTTCCTTTATCCTAAAATTATAAGTTCTTTTACTCTTTTAATGATTAAAAAAATTATTTTGTCTATTTAATTAGAATCGTGTTAGTATTAAGGCTGTAAAAAGAAGAAAAGAAAAGAATCCACTTATAGAAATCTAAATATATAGTTGCCTATTTAATTAGATATTTAGTAGTATTAAAATATGAAAATTATAATAAGAGAGGGAAAAAATGCAATGTGGAATGCATTTAGCCTTTGGTTTTTGAAAAATTTACTATTTTGACTACTAAACTTAGTTTGACCACTAAACTTAGTTAATTTTAACAAATATGGCTTGAGTTTATTCTACTATAAAAAACATTTTTGAATATACAATTTTTGTCAATTAAGTTTTCTTTTCCCTATTTGGATGAATATATACTTTAAAAGCTTAGGTATTTGGTCCATATTAGAGCAATCATATAATTCACATATGACTCAAGCATATACTATGAATAAAAAAGTAAACGATTTATTATTGTAGCAAAGGTCATTGTGAAAAATTTTAGAAAAAAAATTCTTAGCTATTAGAATTAGTCACTTATATGATAATAAAGAGCAATTTTAGTAGCAACTTTTTTTTTTTTTACATTTTTTCAAGATTTTAAAATATTATAAAAATTATAAGAATTATTTTTTCCCTCTTGGTCATCATTTAGAATGTTGGAGCATAAGTTTCTATTCTTAGCAACTAACTATTTCTCTATAATAAATAATATTAATGTATTTTTATTTTTATCATTTTTTAAAACCAATCAAATCTTATAAGTTGTATCAAAGTAGTATTATACATGCATTGTTTTTAGGATTTAATTTTTGGAAAAATCATTACTTAACAATAAATTTAGTTAAATTTGATAAATATGCCCTAAATTTTTTTATAAATGCTTTTGAGCATTAGTTTTGGGTCAATTATTTTCTCTTTCTTTCGCTAGATGTTCGAACTACTATCTTCATCTCAAGTTTTTTTTAACATTTTAATTTTTTGACTTAAGTTTAACTTAATTTTTTTATATTAATATTTGATAAAATTTTTTAAAAAAAATTATTTAAAAAGTAAAATTTTTATAGTTTCTAAATGTAATTTTTGTAATTTTTAATAAAAATATTAAATTAAATAAATTTAAGTCAAAAACCTAAAATGTTGCAAAGAACTTGTGATGGAGAAAGTATAATAATAATAATAATAATACTTAAAATTTACAACCTTTCATCAATAATTATTTATACATTAAACAAATAATAACAATATACTAAAGTTTTAATTCTATTTACAAAGAGAAAACTAAAATTTTTAATAAGTTTTTTTTACACTAGGAGGCCTTCTAGGAATTTAAACCTTCGGTTTCATCTATACCAATATTGGGGCCCCAAACTATCAAGTGGAATTAGAGTTATACGGTTGACTTAGCCTATTTATTAGAGAGTTATAGAAATTTATGAATGCTTTAACATGAAGATTTGTGGTTTAAATCATACATTTGGAAAAAAAAAAAAGACAATTGTTTGAAGTTGATTGTCCAAAATAATTTATTTTTATTTTTACATGATTTTTCATCTAAAACTAATACCATTTGAAAACTAATTATATATATCTATAATAATTTATTAAATAATTTTTTATAGTAATTTTTATGAATTTTTTAATTATTCAACCTAAAAAATTAATTAATTAATAATATCAATTTCAAACAAAAAAAGCCACAAAAACATATTTGGATTAATTTGAATTAATGCTAAATAAATTAAATCTTTATCTCAATGGTTAGGTTCAAGCTTTTTTGGGTTGATGTTCTATACTTTGTTTCTCTTCTTACAAGTTAGTTTTATATACCAAAAATCATTTGATATACATTGAGAGTATAGTTAAGGCTTTCCTTGCTTAATTATAAATATTTTTCACCCTAACACTACTATCTATCTAAAAAAGAATAAATAAATTCTTATAACATTTATTGAGAGAGTATAAATTTTTTATTGTGTTGACCTACTAATTTTCCCACAAAGAGAGTAAATAATGATTTTAATTTTATTATAAAGATTATACTTTCATGCAACATAATGTTCTATAATCAATATTAGAAAAATTACGATGTGACAAAATTTTTATCGACTTTTATACTCTTAACCTATGGATGTTTATTTTTTTTAATGAGACCCAAATTAATTTGGTGTTGTATATTTATTAGAAGTATAATTAGCACTAAGAATCTAAAAGGAAAATAGAGAAAAAATAGAAGCCTCATATGTGCAGTTTTTAGAAAACAAAAAAGAGGAATCCGTATGTTATTTTGAAGCTTTAATACAATTACTTAAAGTTATATATTAAGTATAAATTTTGATGGCAACAAAATTTTTAAATTGCCATAGTAAGTTAAAATTTTTTAAAAAATATGTCATTAATTAAATTATATATATATATATATATATATATATATATATATATAAAATTTTAACAATTTTTTGTACTCTTAAACTTGAATGAAGTATTTTAATTGGAACTTAAAAGTTTCAAAAACCTCATAATTATGTCTATTTGAATCAATAATTAAAATCTGATAAAACTCATAAAAAGTATGAATATGTCAAATGTTGAACCTTTTTATCTATGATTTTTATTTTATTTCCCTATTTTAATGATAGATTTTTTTAATTTCATTATAAACATTATACTTTCAAGCAACGTAATGTTATATTATCAGTATTACAAAAAGTATGAAAGTGATAAAATTTTTATCAATTTTTATAACCTTAACTTATAAGGTGTTTTATTTTTTAAATGAGACCCAAATTAATTTGGTGTTGTATATTTATTAGAGGTATAATTGGCACTAGAAATCTTAAAAAAAGAAAAAGAAAAAGAAAAAAATATAAGTCCCTTAGGTACTTTCTCAAAAACAAAAAAAGAGGAATCTCCATGTCCTTTTTTAGCTTTAGTACATTGCTTAAAGTTATATATTAAGTATAACTTTTAATGGTGAAAAATATCTTAAATAGGCATAAAAAGTTAAAATTTTGTAACAAATACGTCCTTAATTAAATTATATATTTTTGGGACATGTCCTTAAGCATAAATTATCAATTTTTTGTACTCTTAAACTTGAATGAAATATTTTAATTGGAATTTAAAATTTTCAAAAACCTCAAAATTATATCTATTTGAATCAATGATAAAAAGCATGAATATGTCAAAATGTTGGATGACCTTTTTATCCTTAATTTTTATTTTATTTCCCATTTTAATGATACTCAAATTTTTCATTCCCAATTTATTAGATTTAGAAAAAACTAAAATTATGGAAAGGAAAATAGAACAAAAACTAAAAATTGACTTGAACAAAAAAATGACAAGTATCTTAAAAATAAAAAAAAGCCTGAATTTCATATTTGGAAAAACCTAAAATTAAGACATGACCCAAAAAAGAAAACCCTGATAAGACCTAATTAGCCCTTAAACCTTAAAATTTTGTAACACCCCCCATTTCCCACATTTGATTATATATGATTCCAGAACATTTATCACTTTATTTACTTTTTAAACTTGATAAATGTGGTGTGGGCAGAATTTTGAAAATAAAGTATGTGGTTGTGTCCGTTGGTATGGGACAGGGGAAAAAAGTACCTAGCACTTATCCTTTTCCAAAGGATAGCCCATGTGGTGTAGGCAGGTGTTCCGTTGACCGGTTCTGGATTTGAGTCGTTACAGATGGTATCAGAGCCGACCCGGGATCATGATGGATTATTTTTGGCTAGGGCTAAGTGTTTTACTTGGTCCGGGGAACCAAGTAATAACCCCAACGTTTGGGTACATAAGGGGGGGAGTTTGTAACACCCCATGTCCCACATGGGTGAATTGTTGGAAGCCTTATGTGGATATATAGGCTTTTCCAAAACATAAGTACCTAGCGCTTATCCTTTTCCAAAGGATAAACTTGGGTCGTTACACAAAAGGTGTTCCGTTGATGCCAATAAATTTAAATTTTTGTAACAGTCATGTGTTTGATTTATATGGACTTAAACATGCCTAAAAACATAGTGTTTGTCAATTAATTTACTTTTTAAACTTTGAATATATTCATCAGAACTTAAAAGTGCAACTTAATATCCATATTTATCTATATGTAATTAAAAGTGCAAAGATATAGTATAAAATAACTAAACCACAAATTATAAGTTATTAATTTTCCTTTTAGGTACTAAGCTTCTATTCTACTTTAATGAGTTTATTTTCCTATGATTAACTAATTATTATAAGAACAATGGGTAGGACTACATTTTCAAACTTTAGTGATGTGAGTATAAATTTTAAATCAATGTGTAAGGATTAATTATCCAAAAATATAAAAAGCTACACAACATTTTTACCTCAAACTTTAGAACAATCAAATTAAATCTGCCATAAAACATAGGGTAAGTGTAGATTTTGAAATCTTGGAGGTGAGTGTATTTTGATAAAAAAAATCAAGAGTAGAGTAATTAAGCTTTTTAAGTAATGTATAGTTACTTATAGTTACATGCCTTTGAAAAAACTCAGTGTTTACTTACTAAGTTTATACTTTGGCATCGTTGCTCATATTTGTGTCACACTTCTTAAAAAAAATTTATTTTTACTTGAGTTTTTAATTGAATGTCCCACCTGTATTATGTTCCTTTCAATTTTGAATATAACATAAAAAAAATTATTAAAAGTTTACCTTATGTCTCTTTAAAAAGTCAAAGTTATGATAACATATTAATGGTAAATCTATTTAATTATTTAAGCCAAGTAATATATATAGAATCTCCATTTTAATAATTAGCTTTTTGAATCTAAAACATAGAAGTTAAGATAAAATTTACTAAATTAACTTTTAATAAAATTTATAAATATGTAATACTATTAAGATATTAAATTAAGATCTTTTCTCAACAGATTGAATATCATTTTTAAATTTTACACTGATAAGAGGAATTTTGATATCTTTGATTAGATTTTAAAAATACCATGAAGTAATTTTATAAGTACTCTACTATAACAAATAAAAAAAATTCTATCAATTTTTTTATAAAAAATATTACCTATAGCGTATTTTACATTATATTATCATTATTGTTGTTGTTGTTGTTGTTATTGCTGTTTATATTAAACAGAAATCTAATACAATGAGCTATCTATTATAATGAATGACGCAAATGAGGATAGTTATGATAAAATATTATAATAAAGAACTACTACATAAGAGATAGAAAAATTAATAAGAAATTATATCTAAACAAAAACAAAGTAAAATCATTATTGCAACAATTTATTTTGGATAAAATAATTAGAATTATAGTTATTTGAGTGAAAAATAACTTAGTATTTAATTCACGTGCAACGCATGTGTGCAATTACTAGTGTGTGTGTGTGTGTGTATGTGTGTGTGTATTCTCTATCAAATAAAAATATGAATAAATTTGACTTAAATTTAAGTTAAAAAAAATAAAATGGATTAAAGAATATGGGACAAAAGAAATATAATTTAGTTCCTATAATTTTTATTTAAAATTTCTCATTTTAACCTTTTTATTTTTCTAAGAAGTTGTAATAGAACTAAAAAAATTGACAAAATATTCAACTAAGTTATTAAAAGTTTGAAAATTTAATATTTAATCATTACTTTTCGTGGGGAAAAAATATAAAAAAAGGATAAAAAACTGTTATTATACCTTAATTTCCATACCAAATCAAATACTTCAAAAGTTTTAGAACAGAAGAAGTAACTAATGAGCGGTGAGAAAATGCAGTGGGAAACATAGGATACCTTTGGTCGACAAAGATGTTGAGCGAGCAGCATGTACGCTTACAAAAAAAAAAAAAAGAAAAAGGAAACGGCCAGAAAAAAGAAAACAGGAAAAGGATTAATTTAGGGAGCTTAGTCGATCGTTTGCTTAAGCTCAAAGAATCAGAATTGAAGCACGAGAAGCTTAGGGGGAAAGCAAATGAAATATGGAGCCATCCAGCTACGGAATTTCGCAACGCTCACCTTAGTGGGTAAGAAAGCACCTTTCAGGATCCTGGTTCGTATTCTGTCTTCCTAATTTATTTCTTAAAGTTAAGGGCAACTTGGGGTCTAGGCACAAACCCACACACTAGTGTCACGGGGGACTCATGTTTTATGTATATTCGTTGGAAAAATTACATCGATCCAAAGTTTACCCGAACCAATATATACTTTTGTCTCTCTTTTATTGGTACACATACAGCTATACTTACCTCTCAACCGGCAGCTCTACCACTCTACCTGTTAACATTATTAACATTGTTGGCTCAAATATTTCAATTTATGTTTTAAAATTGTGAAAATAAGGGCCTATCTTACGCTTGCGCTCACCAAGGCTCCCACCCCCGTCTTCGACCACACAACAACTCCCTCCCCAAGAATCCAACTTCCTCAGCTACTCCCACCCCATCGCCCACCTTCACCCCAACATCCACTCCCATATTGTCAATGTCATCTCATATTATTAGCTCCATTGCCACTTCCACCTACAAATCCCCCTGTCTATCGCTGCAGCAATAAACTGAGCTGAAATCAGTTCAATCGGAAAATGCAGCTTGAATTCGAGCTCAAGACTCCTTAAATTCGATTTGATATTAAAAAAAACCGGCATCAAGCTCGAATGATTTGATAAGGGTTCAACTCGTTTCCATCATTAGTTTGGCATCAAATAACATCAGGCATACGCAGTCGAAGAAAATTATAAAGTTTAACCATTTCTACTTCAGTTTTTGTAAAGATCATTTTTGGAAGAAAAAAAAATTAAAATCTTGTTTCAAAGCTATAGCACAATTTTTAAGGCATGATCAAGAAAAGAAAAATGAAAATTGTTTTTTTGGCTAAACATTTTATTCACCCAAAAGTCGGAATTTATTTCATTTAAAGCCACCTGCACAAGACATTCTTAAGACTTAAACAAACATAATTTTATTTTTTGTAAAAATTGTTGAACATGTCAAAGGAGAAAATGATTAACAGAAATTATCTACATTTTTTGGGGGAGGTTGTTCTCTAGGAATGCTTCAGGTAGTTCTACCAATCCATAAGACGGGACCGAATAAAGTTTTCTTTGCAGAGAGCCTTGCAGTTCGGGAGGCTTTGCAGCTTTGCAAAGACTTTGGTACCAACAATGTTTGTTCTTGAGTCGAATACTAGATTGGTGGTCAAAGTGTTTTGATGTACATGGCTGGTTATATTGGAGGCTGTGAGCTGTTTTCTGGATATTAAGTTATTGCTACTCAAGTTGGAGAAGTGGAGTGTTGTGTGTTGCTTTCATGAAGGTAAAACGATTGCTTGTCTCTTTGCTTAGAAGGGCTTCTTGTTTCTGATTTTTAGCTTTGGATTGATAGCTTTCTGTCCGACATTGTCCTTGTTACTCACTTGGAAGCTAAATGTGTATTTGGTTTATTGATTTACAAGAACAACCATTTGCTTTTGAAAAAACAAAATTAAATATTTTTAGCAGACATAAAGTGTTGTGTAAAAAACAACAAAAAAAGGGAAAATCAAGTTCAACCAAACAGATTAAAATAAGTATTTAAAGGTGGAGTCTAATCGCAATTACGTTTGTTGAACGCTGTCAAAGATGTAGCGAATTTGAATAGAATGAATCCACTACCACGTACTAGTACTAGTGAGAGAGGGAGAGATTAGTAGTAGGTGCGGGGGTGGATGAGTAATTATACGGAGAAAAGAGTTGAACAGAAAAGCAAAAGCCAACAGAATAAGCCACGGCAGGAGGAGGTCAATATGAGCCCATGTGGGCCTTATGTTGCCTTTGCCTTTGCCTTTCTTATTTTTTAAGCAGGGGCGATGCGAACCAAGCCCAAGTCCAAGGACTGGGATCGTCAATTCTCCATCCGACCGAACTAATCTGTCTCTTTATGCAATGCCTTGTTACGGATTACAAAAGTGGTATTTGCTCCGACCACAAATGTAATGCTGGTTTTTCGACCAGGTTCAATGAACCTGCAAGCCCCAAATCGCTTACTACTACTTTCCCTTCGTCTCTTTTGGCTGCTGGCTCCATCCATTTCCATGGCCAACCAAGCAAGCGTGCTCGGACACCAGATACACAAGCTACTCTCCTGTCTTTTGTCAGGCCATTTCGGAGGCTTTCATTTTGATCGGGTACTCTTTTCTCTGTTGTGTGTTTTTGTTTTTGAAACTGGCTAGCTTGAGTTGAGGTTGGTCTGATTATTAGGGTATGTATATGTGAGACATTGATTAGCGTGATGATGAAGCAGGGCCGGTCGATGGCGGATCAGAATCACAGCTGGTGAGCACAGAAGCCTCTTCATCAGAAAGAGTTCCCCTTTCACACTTCAGTTTAACTTCAACACTTGTTGATGATGGACGTCAACTCCATCACTCCAGTTTATTGCAGAATATATTACTATATTGTTTCTTCTTCTCCCTGCACTGGTCAACTTTTAAAATCCATAGAAATCAGCAATCGGCAGGTGAAGTTGCCACAATAATGTGATCAACTGATTTACCGTGGAAACGCTGATGGCATAGATCCGTATTCATAATTACGCAAGCATTGCAAACTTCTGTGACCTATTTTAATTTCAGGTTTCCTTACCCGTTTTTTATTTTTTTCAAGTGCGAGTATATAAATTGTTAAAACAGCCAGGCGACTAAAAGAGCTCCAGTGAAGGAAAAACCGAAGCAGGAATAGATTCGATTTGCTTGTATTTTGCTCCCCTGGTTAGCACTATTCTTGGATAAGCGTATGCCCCCTCCAGCCAAATGCTTGTATTTTGCAGGCATCGCATTTACGGTTCCATCGGTTTGAGAATCCCAGTGGTTACCTGATCAGATCTGGGAAAAGGTTGTGGTGAAGAGGGAGGAGCCCCAGTCCGGGCTGGCTAAGTAGCAGCAGGCAGCAGTCCAACGGTTGTGTGTAGCACCACCAACGGCTTTTCCCAGGTAGCTTATGATCAGTTTAGCAACCCAGGAGCCGAGCATGCCGAGGCATCTGCAATGAATTCTAATAGTACTCTCTGGTGGCGCCACTGCCAACATCCGCTGCTTCATTTGGGGAAAAATCATAGACAACAAGAGCACCCATAATCTACTACAACCCTGCGCAGCTGCCAACCTCTGTTGCTGAATATGGGAAAACATTAGGACCCAGCTTTCGGCTCTCGGCTGCTTGCAGAAGAAATTTCTTTCCTGTCCTCGGAATCAACTACATTTCTTTACTTTGTTGGATATAACAAGAGAGAGGAAGCGGAACATAATCAAACTCCTTAAACACAATCATAATGTATATTGCAATCACGAAATGGCAAAATTGCATGTTAAGCGAGAAAAAGAGCTCCAGATGCAAAGGCAATCAATCCAGAAGGTTAACCTGCCAAAACTGCAGCCATCAAGACTCAGGTTCAAGCTGTGATGTGAGAAACTGACCGCAAAAGCGTAGGCAAGCCTCGTAAGCTTTTGGGCACATTTTATTTGTTAGTGTACAGGCTTGTGTTAAACTCGAACCACATGCCAAAAATTTTCGTATCTAAGCAGCTGTGTGCCATATAACTTGCCAAATTTTTGGCCTTCTCACTTTGGAGTGGTGAGCATTCGGGAGTCAATACCATACGAGCAGCCGCAGCATTTTTGTTTTGTCAAGCAGGTCTATTTGTTTTTATCAGCCGGAGAGCTTGGAAATAATTAGACATAAACAATTAGGAAGCAAAGGGAGCAAGAAATTTCTAAAGCTCTCTTAATGTTTTATTACAAAACTGAAGCGAATAACAAGATCACACAGCAAATATATGGAGGAAAGAAACTGTACAGCAATCATTTTCTGGTACTTACAAATACACCTCACAAGTTTCAGTGAAGTCCCTCTGGTTTCGATGAATGTCAGATTATCAGGTAAACCGTGAATTTCCTTAGCCCCCAAGATTTTGGTCTTCAAATATTTTGCTGTTTCAAATATTTTGCTGTATACCTGAGATCCAAACACATCTCATGTCCAAAAATGCCTGCTACAAAGCATCTTTCCAGTCTGATTTAGAAGGAACTCACAAAAAACAAATCTTCTTTAGCCAATTTCGCTCTGAAGAAACCTTAGGAAACAGCTATACTGTTGAATCCATGGGATAACAACCCAGTATCCGAAGAAAAGTTGCAAACTCCTGCAATTCAATAAAACCTCCTTTTCCATCAAGAAACTAACAACACCAACCAAAAAAAGAAAAGAAAGCTAGCTTAGTGATGCCACAGATTAAGATATTTTAAGAACCCTATACATCTGAATCAAATCAAAGGAAAGTGTACATCATACTTCATACAAAACAAAAAATGATAACAGGAAACATACATGCAACAAAATAGATTTTTATGGCAAGGTGAAAATAAAGGAAATTCAACAGCCTAAAGAGGAAGCAGATGAAAAAGAAAGATATAATTTTTTGGAGGCAAGGAAAATAGGAATTTCATATGTTGTAAAACTTAATTGTCGCAACAAACTTCAAAAGAAAAAAAAAACCCTAGATATGTTTCTGTAAGAAGATAATATATTGAATGAGAAAAGCATGCTCTAACTTGATAGCATGAAATTCTCCAAAACACAAGGCAGGAGCTGCCCAGCATTTATCATTGCTTTCTTAGACAAGAGGTTCTTTCAAAAGCAATGACCACTTCAGGTCACTAGTATGAAAGCGCAATAAAACGAAAGGGAACAAAATCACTGTGAACAGACTTGCATTTCTATATACCTGAGACCAAACAGAGAAAGTTTCAAAGACAAGCATCGGTATATGCATGATTGAAACAAATTGGGAAACCAAACCTGCAGATGTCCTAGAGCATTTTGTGCACGAGGCTCAGCCATTGAAGCTTCAAAATCAATATAGAAAAGATAGTCAAAGTACCTGGAACAAATAGAGTAAGCAGTTAACACTCGTACTAGCAGAGGCCAACAAAATCATCATTGCACAAGACACATAGCAACATGACAAACACATGCTATGCGTAAGTTAGCACTATCATACATGATTTGCACTTGAGATATGATTTGACTAAAATGTGACCTTTAATCTCTAAAAATGGGATACTTGCCAGGTCACACGAAGTGAAGAAAGACTTCAAAATTTTTACCCAATTTCTTTGCTTCCCATTTATACTCAAAAGAAACATAGACAGCAGCTCTTCTTTGCATGCACCAGAAAGAACAATAGAATTTTGAACTACTTAAAAATGGAATACTCACTTGGCAGTACCAGTGTTGGAGTCATCCACCACCCTCAAAGGTTTTTTTCTCTGGGGCCGACTTTCAATCTAACATTATACAGTGAAGTGAATTCAATCTTCAAGCCCCAATGCAAAGTACATTTTCAAAATAAACCATGCTAAAATCAAGATACCTTTGTCAAATTAATGTCTCTTAGCGCAAAAACTGCCAAAGCCTTAAACAGCACTCCTGGTCCTTCATCCAATGTGAACACAACACTAGTCTGAAATGAAGGCCAATGATAACCTACGTTGAACCCTCTGGGATGAATACAATGGAATTATACAAATGAAACAGACTTTACCTTGAAGCGCTTGTCATTCTTTGGAATTATGGGATCCCTTGCAAGTACTAGAAATCGAGTGACATTATCAGAGTCATCCTGCATTGTTTGCAAGTTTCAGAAAGAGGAAAGTTTGTGACAGAAATGAAAATTCTCAAGGTATTGTTCCCAGGATATGAGAAAACTGGAAATTGATAAAATAGCAGAACACATCTGCGCACATCCAGTTTCTCTTTTATTATTGTTATCATTATCAAAGGCATTCAGCATTCCGGAGAACCCTTCTTGCATACTAACAATGATTTTATAAAACATGAGGTTCTCAAGTTGGGGAACACTGAACAGCAAACCTCAAGCAAAGGTACTACAGTCAGCTCCTCTCTACTCTACGCATACATGGATGATGGAATAACACAAAGAACAAAGAAGACCTAACTATAAACAAGGTTTCCTCCAAAACAAAAAGTAAAAGCTTCTCAAAAGTCAACAAAAAAGCAATAGCTTTGTTACAAAATCTAATAAGTAGAACTGAAAATAGTCCTTAGTAATCAATGAAGGCTAGAGAATTTGGCAACTAGGACATAATTCGATGTTCCCTTGGTGGCAGCTAAATGCACACATAAATTATGTTGATGCGAAGAATACCTGGATCCTCTCTGCAAGTATGTTTAGCCCATAAATTTCTGCAGCTCGAGCACTTGCAACAACACCAGCATCCAACAGTTTATTTAAGGCTACAAACTGAAAAAAAAAAAAAGAAAAACATATTTAACATTTTCCTGTGCACTAAAAACCAGGGCTTTCATGTCTATGAGATTATAATCAAATATTGCACTCTGTAGCATCAAAAGAAATACCTGAGCTGCACCGGCTGCATCATCAACATTTTCCCTAGCAACACCCAACTTGCTCAGCATACCATCACTAAGAGAAAGTGCCTACAGATAACAGTCCCAAATCATTAGAAATGCGAAATGATAGATCTTACACAGAGATGCTTAGTGGGACAATCTGAACATAATCAACATATTATAATCTAATTATTACCAACACATCTAATATAACCACATCAGTAAGGAGGACCAGTGATGTAAACTAATTGGTAGAAAACTTCCCATATTAACAAAGACAGCCAAAAATATACCAGTTAATTCCTCTAAAATACAAAATTCAAGAGGGTGAGTATAAAATCTAGACCTGTGGATGGCTTAGGACACGTTTTAATTGCTCTGATCTCACGCCTGGCAGTGCTAGAAGGCAGAGGTTTACAGCCATCTGCACCTCACCCACAATGTGAAGCCTATGACGAAGTAATAGATCATAGTTGCGATGGATGCTTCCACCTGAAGAATTCTCAATTGGAAGAACTGCTTTATCAGCCAGCCATAATTCAACAGCCTGTCAATTTTTTTCAAGTGGTAGGACAATAAAAGTAGAAAGGATCAAGAACAACTCCATACTACATTCACAAAACAAACATTCAGCTGTAATGCCAGCAATCAAGAAATTATTGCCAGTCCTTGAGCAAAAATAGTGGTCAAATCCACTTCAAAAGATACATTTCTCAAATAAAACAAAGTCATATTCAGTAGTTAAAATTGCATCCACTTCAGCTGCATAGAAAAACAATGAAAATGAACCTTGAATGCATCTTCAAACTCATCACAGGGCACTGTTTCACAATTGGGATAAGCTTTTAATGCAGCATCCTCACTGTAGGAACCTGGTACTCCCTGTATCATTAATATGGTGACAGGAACAATTTAGCCAACAGACTTTCAACATTGAAAATACTCATGCAATTCTGTCAAAAGAACAATACAGTGAGTGGCTTCGCACCTTGAATGATACTCGCACCTTAGAACCATTATCATGGGTAAAAGATAAATCAGCAACAGTTAATGGTCCTGGAGATTGTGAATAAGTAGGTCTGATGAGACCAAGCTAGAATCACAAGTACTTTAAGTGGGATGGGAGCTGCTAATTCAGTAATTATGAGATTACTATATCAGATTGCTTAACAAAGTACTAATGGTGCTGATAAGAAAAAAACAATACAACAAAGTACAAATGCTCCAGAAAGGGAACATATGGAGACGAGTATATCCACTGCCACTGTTAATGCCAGCACTACTGCAAAACTTTGTTAATTTGCTCAACTGTTCTCATCCTAGTTCCTACATAGGACAGACAATCTCTGCGAACGCAAAGTTACGGGGTTCTTCAAATATATTTCACATCAAAATCAAAGTTTCACGTCCTGTAATTTTGCAGTAAACCTCCTCAAACCTGAAGATCCACTATGCACATCTGCTAAGCTGATCATAAAACAAAACAATCCAGGCCACAACTAATGGCTGCTCCGTTCCAAGAGGACATTGTTCAGTTTCTTTCTTCCATTTCATTGCCTATAAACTAATGGCCTCAAAAATTCCAGCAAACATAATTCCCGGAATGAAAGTGAACCAACTGACAAATGATAGTACAAAGAGAAAGACAACTGAAACAACCAGCTCACTACATATTTAATGGAAGTATAATAGTGTAAAACTTGAAGAGGAAAAGACGCAGATTTGAATTGGGAAATAAGGAAAGAAAACCCACTGGGAAGAGAGCTAAAATCCTTGTTCAGTCTCTTGGCAGTATCATTATCAGAATGCGGCAGGAGGTGTCTTGATTCGGAACTCGCTGGATTAACCGGATTCTCATCTTCGGCGGACCCGGTCGTGAATTGACCCGAAAACCCGCAGACACACGCCCGACGGCGCAGCCTGAACGAATTCCTGATCCTCGTCGACGCCAAGCAGTGCGGTTGTTTGGACCCGGAATCCACACAGCCGAGCAAAGCGACAGACTTGAGGTTCATAGCCATGGAAAGAGCGGGAAGTGGGATTACAGGAAGGAGTTTGTAATTCTACGAGATAGAACTGAGATGGAAGATTGTTGGTTGGTGAATTTCGTCGCCCGTCGCCCAATGAGCATTAGGTGGGTCTGGGGTTTACTTCCAGGTGGATCGAACTTAGGGGTGCCAAAGGATACACTTCCGGTTCCTGCCCTCGTAATACCCGGTCACCTAAACCCAAAACTACCCATGTCCTGGATTTAACATTTTCGAATTCAGCCCATATCCTCCCTCTATATATATATATAATGCTTGAGTATTTGAAACAATACATGTACCTTATTTACATAAACCTACAAACATTTTAATTCTAAATTCTTAAAATTCACAAGTCGTATATGTTATACAATCTAATTTTAGTATGGATCATTAGTTTCTTTTTTATGCTTTATTGTGTTTCAAAATTGCAGAAATTTTTTTTCGTATATAGCTCAAACTTTGAATTTTATGTGTTAATATTTTCACTTTTATTTGAAAACTTCTTAAAAATATTATATTTGTTTGTAATATTTATTTTAGGGACAATTCGGTTTGCTTTAAGCAAATTAAACTATGTGCATTATTCGCCTAGTCAAAGGTGGGTCAAAAGAAGGATATGAAACATGCTAAAGTTTTGGAGTTATTTACAATTTTTTGCCATTGATTACAAAAAAAACAAACTTGCTTCTCTCTCTGTCTTTGCTCAGACCATTACACCCAAGCTGGTTGTGAATAAGGTAATCAAGAAACCGGCCACTGCAAAAAAGCCTGAGCCATCGCTAGCCCATCCTATTTTTATATCTGTATGTATCTGTCTGTTTGTCACAATTTTACAAGTGTCATTTGGAATATTTCTCTAACTAGATCTAGTTTTGGTTCTTTTGATTGTCATTTTGATTGTTGTTCTAATTGCTTCTAGAAAGCTCGTAAAGTCAAGCATCCGATTCTCTTCATTACTTTGGTGGCTAAGAAGATAGGCGAGGTGAAACTGGCTACTAAATAAGTTACAAAAGATTGTAAATAACACCAAAATTGAGGCATCCTAGTACTGGGTTTAGTTTCCCAGTGGTGGATATGTTGTAAATGAACCGGATTCAATGTCGAAGCTCACTAGCAGAGCTAGAAATTAGGAGTGCAGCCTGGAATGGTTATGGTGACGAGCTCGCCAAGCTTGGAATCTCTGGTGCAATGGTCTTCGTGAGATAGGAGAAGAGAAGAAAGACTTAACTAATCAATGGTAAAATTCTAAATAACACCAAAATCATCCCCTATTTCATGTCCTTCCTTTGACCTCTCTTTGACCAGATTATGCAACCAATTTAATTTGTTTAAAGCAAACTGAACTGCCCCTTTAATTTTTAGCATGTTTAATGTTTCTTATGGTAAATTATAGTAATTTAATGTTTTTAATTTATTTTCTACTTATATAAATATTTTGTACAGATATTACAAGTATAATATGTGACAGTTGGAATTATATTCAATTTTATGCAATAGTTCAATTATTCATCATAAAAACATGTTTGAATGCGTCAAAATGTACTTCTTGCATAGATTCCAGATATGTATAAATTGAATAACAAATATGCATGAACATAGAAGATGACAAATTTACACAAATCATGTGAGACAAATGTATAAACAAAATCACAAAAATTGTTATTTATATATTTTCACTAATAAATATGAATTTATAATAAAATTAAATTAGAATAGGAGAAACTTATAATAAATATAAATATGAATGAATTCATGAACACATCTATGGATATTGAAACTTATATGTAAAAGCAATATGTACAAAGAACATACATGGGGGATACATATAAATTTTATGAGACATACATACAAATATGATCTTAAAAACCAATTAATGTTTTTTAGTTAACTTTATTTTTATATTAAGCTAATGAATTAAGTTTCTAACATTTCCCAATACGTGCAAATATGAAAAGAGATATTTACAATGAGATGTAAAAATTATTTTTCATTGTTGTACATATAATATGTATAAATTATTTGTGCGTCACTAAGTATAGAGAAATATTTTGTTGGTAATAAATTGAATTTTTTTACATTTTATAATATGTACAAATTATATTTTATAAATTGTTTACATTTTATAATGACATTGTCTGAAATAGCTTAAAAATTATATTACAAATAACTGGAGAATTGGCAGATACTGTAAAGGAATTAAAGTAACAATTGGAGCTAAAGGCACTAAGAAAAAAAAAATGCAAAGCAGAATATGTTAACAATAAACATGCAGATGTTAAGTTGCATGTGTTCCCGTGTTATTTGTCCGTCTAATATTAATTTAATCATGGTTTATTGCGTTGTATTTTTTCTTAGCACTACTATAATTATTTTCTTCTACTAACTGTGCACATGTTGCCTTCTAAGGAAGCTATAGTAGTTGTTTTGGTTGCTCCTGGCATCCATGACAAAGATGGAGTAATAGTTTATGATGGGAGGGGAATTTTAAGTGCTGCTAGTGTCTAGTGATGAGTTGAATAGTGTTGATATTTATTCACTTCAGTGGACTTCATGTCTTATGTATCTAGTCATGAATTAGTCTATAACACTCTTTTTATTTCAATTGGTAAAAGAACAACTTGATGCATTAGTGACTGAGCTTATACTCTCCACCACTCCACATGAATATAAATAGGATGTAAAAGATTAGCGGTGAAACTAAGAATAATGGTAAATTATAAAGTGGAAGTACAAAATTATTGACTAAACTCTGCATAGAACAATTCTAATGCTCAAAGCTTAAACAGTCAGAAAGAACTCGAGAAGTTTAGAGGTAATTGTTAGAATTGGATTCTAGTAGATTTACCTAGTACGTTATAACTACACTAACATCTAAGTCCAACTCCTCAATCCCATTTTTACCTGTCCTCATCCTATCCCCTACTTTATTTGACTACTACATGTTCCAATTAACTCAAAACTTAATATTGGGGTAAGATAGAAATAGAATGAAATAAAGATTTCACTTCCATCAAATGCTAAATGGGAAAAAAAAATAGAGGAGATGAAAAGAAAATGGCTATCGTCGACCAAGCTTCTCTGATCCATGCTTCCATTACTCTACTTGTCAAGTCACCTTTTTTTCTCTCTCACCCTTATCTTCAATTGGTTCTATTTTCCTCTGTTTAAAGTCACTTTCTTTCCAGGTTTCATTTTTTTTGTTATACCTGGTTTTTCTCCCCTATCATACCGTTTAAGTTTGCACTTGTTCTTCTTGTTTTCCATGTTTTTTTTCCTGCTTGGGTACTCAATTTGACTATTTGCCTCCTTGATAGTTTGTTGCATTTGTTCAGCATTATTGGCTGGTTCTATGAATTTTTTGTATCAACCCTAACATTTGTGTTTTTCACTTTGTGGTCTTGTTCAATTGTTTTGTAGGTAAAATCCAAATTTAGCTATCTAACTTTAAGGGTCGTCCTAATATGATCCCTTAACTTGAAAAAGTGACTATTAAAGTCCCCTAACTCAACTCACATGTCATATTCCAGTCCCTATTGTTAGTTAAGGCATTAGTTTGGACGGAAATTGCCTACGTGGCACCCTAACTACCACGTGACATTCTATTTTATAACAATGAGTGATAAGACTGGAAGGATAATAAATCTTAAGGTAAAATAGACACAGATGAATAATCCTAAGGACCCAAAACATACTCTAACCTAATTTTTTTCTTCTTCCCCAATCTGTGTGTTGTTCAATGTGCCCAGCAACCCCCGCGACACCTTATTCCCGCTGCCAACCCGATCAACACCTCTTTCCCGCCACCATCTCCTACTTTTCCCCTACATTTCATCACAATATCTCAATCGCCTCCAGCAAAAAGTGGGAGGTGGGCCGGGTCAACCGAGACCGGACTGCCAGTCAACCCTGGCCTAAACCAGTCAAACCCGCCCCGGGAAAAGCCCGTAATATTATGGGCCGAGTATGGGCCCAATAGGAGGAGGGAGACACAAAAAAGACCGCCCTGAACCAGCCGAAGCACACAAACCGGCCCGACCTAGACCAGACCAAACCGCCTCGCCAACTCGAACCGCCCCACCCCGCCGACCCGCCTTGCCTGGCGCCGCAACGGCTCTCTGCCAGTAATGTTAACTTGCAAAAAAATTTTTTAAAAAAGGGCTAATTACATAGCAGGCCCTCCAACAGCTTTCTGCTCCATTTCTGCTCCCAAAATTTAATTTTTGCCCCTCCCAACAACTAAATTTCAAGGACTTTTTTGTCAAACTAATTTTTCCCCTCCCCCTATAAATACCAATGCCATTTTCACTCAATCCTCACACAATCACTCAATCTCTCTTCTTCATCTACTATATTCTCTCAATCATTCTTCTTATTTTCTTAATCTCTTCCAAATTTCTTACTAATCTCTCCCTAATATCTTCATAATCCTCTCTTGATTTTGCATTAATCACTACTATTAGTACATTAGGCATGGCTTCAAAAGGAAAAGGCAAGTCAACAGATAGTTCATCTTCCCGTAATACCGGCCTCCGAGCCTTGTTCCGTCGCCGATCTCAGCCCGCCGATAAAGGCATTTCAATTCAAGAGTTTCACGACGATGATGCCAGAATCGATATGACGAATTACGATTTGGGTCTCGACGATCAATTATTCGATGATGAAGTGGAAGAGTTGGATGTGATGGCGTCTGGGAATCCGTCAACAGAACCGACGCCTACAAGTCATGAACCTGGCGTGGAGAAAACTCAAGTACAAGGTAAATCCACGAGACTAACTGCTTGGGTTTGGGAGCATTATGAGCTCATAAACGAAGGGGAGTCGAAGTACGGAAAATGCAAACATTACGGGAAAAAATTGGTGCATAGAAAGAATTCCAGCACTGGAACACTGAAGCGGCATATTGAAAATCAACATTCTAACGTCCTCCCTAGTACCGGGACTAGTTCTGGAGGACAAACACAACTTGGGTCTACAACCGGCACCGGCGGACCAGGTATATTTCGTTTTAACCAACAATCTTGTAGAGAAGGTATGGTAAATTGGATGGTGCTTACCGAAAAACCTTTTTCACAAGCTGAAGATGTCCACCTAGAATCTTGGATAAAATCACAATTAAATCCTGCATTTAGAAAAGTATCTAGGAAAACTGCTAGGAAAGAAAGCTTTAGACAATTTGAAGCCGGAAAATCAGATTTGCAAGCATATTTTTCTGCTCTTGATCATTGTGTGGCATTTACTTCTGATATGTGGACATCACCTATAGGTCAATCATTCTATTGTGTTACTTCTCATTGGATTGATTCTGATTGGATAATGCAAAAATGAATTTTGTCATTTAAGGTTATTGAAACAGATCATACTGGTTATCAAATATTTAATTGTATCTTAGAAACTTTACGTGATTATTTTTGTACTGATAAAGTTCTGTGCATTTCATTTGATAATGCTTCAAATAATGATGTTGCCGCTCGTCTTTTGAGTCAAAACTTAAAACCACCGCTCAACGGTGCATTCTTTCACGTTAGATGCATGTGCCATATTTTGAACATTTGTGTGCAAAAGGGTTTAGAAGTTCTCCAAAATGAGATTTTGCCTATTCGAAACTCATTAAAATATTTGATGTCCAGACCTGCTATTTTTCGTGAATTTAAAAGCTTTTGTATTGAAAATCAAAAACCATTTTCTTGGAAACGGTTTAAATTGGATTGCCCAACCCGCTGGAACTCCACATATTTGATGTTGCAAGATGCATTACCGTATGCAAATTTGTTGTCACATTTCATGAATTTAAAAATGGGTTCTGAATTTCTTACGACTGAAATTTGGGAGAAATGTTCCAAAACCGGTGAATTGCTTAAGTTTTTTTACGAGGCAACTGAATTTTTCTCTGGTGTTTACTACCCAACAAGTCATCAAGTTTTGTTTCATTTAGTGAACATCACATATGCTTTACATCAGTATAAAAATGATGAGTTGTTAAAACCGACTGTCGAAGCCATGCAGGCTAAGTGGCTTCAATATTTCTCAAACATTCCACCTATCTTTTTAGTCGCTTCTTTACTTGACCCGTATGTAAAATTAACGGGCACAACAACACTGCTTGAAGGAATTTTTCATACTTATTTAGAAATGTCTCATATAAATGTTTTGGCTATGTCTGCTTCTACTTCCGAGTACTTGCATTCTTTATACAAGTTATATTGTGAGCAGCATTCAGATAAGGTAAGATCCAAAGCTCCTCAAACCGAGCCTCCAAGGAGATCAATTTCCTCAAGATTCAACCCGGCGCTCCAAATGCTCAAACGACCCCGACCGATGACATCGGGATTAGCTGAGGTCGATGACTCTCTCAACACATCGTTCGAGGCAAGCGACCTCGACATCTTGGAGTGGTGGAAACAAAAGAGATCAAGATTTCCGATCTTGTCGATAATCGCACAAGAGATTTTTGCCGTTCCAGTATCGACAGTCTCATCCGAGGTAGTGTTTAGTGCCGGAAAACGGGTGATAACAGAAAATGGTCAAGATTGAAACCCAACATGGTAGAAGTATGCGTGTGCAACCGAGATTGGGGCCTCGCAGTACTCCGGCAGCAAGATCAAAAGAGTTCGGATAAGGAGGTAATATCCGATACCGAGACTTGAATTTTTTTTTTTCAATCATACATGTAGTTTGCATTTGATCTGATTATGCTGTTTAGCACAGATCATATGTTTCTATTATTTATCATTTCCGGAATGTTTTTGCCATTTCAAAATGTAAGGTACGTTCCGATTATTTGTAAGTGTCATTTGGCTTTTTAACTTAACAAAACTTACACCGGAGGTGGTGTTTTTTCTTATATATATAAACAAAAAAAATGAAACCCGCCCCGGGACCGGCTCGGAACCGCCCCGCCTACAACCGGGCCCAGGACTGGCCGGTCCGACCCGGTTCCCACCTCTGCCTCCAGCAACTCTACCCTACCATTGATAGTCTCTAAGAACCGCCGACCGACTGACGAAAACATCTGGGATGAGGCTCGTTGCCATCATTTCACGGTTGAGAACAATGTTTTTTCCGCCAAATATGTGCCCTTCAACTTAAGGCCAAACTCTATAGAATCCCACTCAATTGACGAGATCATTTATTGGAGTCGCTCTAATGGGTTGTTCGACGTCCAACACAACATGGAGGCGCTAAAGAAGTTGAAGAAGTTCAACAGTTCCAACTGGAGCAAGCTTTTCAATTCGCGTGTGAGCATGACTACATGGCCCTACGGCTTTAGAGTGTGGTCCAAGAAGGAGTGAGTGCGGCCAAAGATTAACTCGGATTGACCTGAAGTGTTGTCTTGCCCATCAACGAAGAAGATTGGGGAAGAAGAAGAAGATTGGGTTAAAGTCTGTTTTTAGTCCTTAGGATTATTCATTTGTGTCTATTCTACCCTGAGATTTATTATCTTTCCAGCCTTGTAACTTATTGTTATAAAAGAGCATGCCACATGGCAGCTGGGGTGCCACGCAGGCAATTTCTGTCCGAACTAACACCTTAACTGACAGTAGAGACCAGAATAGGACACGTGAGTTGAGTTAGAAGACTTTAATAGTTACTTTTTGAGTTAAGAGACACATTAGGACGATCCTTAAAGTTAGGGGACTAAGTTTGGATTTTACCCGTTGTTTTGCTTAATCCAATGTCTTATTATTTTTTTTTGTTGTTGTTCTATTCCCATCAATACTTGTCGATTCATGGTGATTACATGAACCAAAAGCTACCTTGTGTGGATATGCAAGATACATAGATTGATTCCTCTAAATTGTTCACAAATACAGGGCAAAGGAAGGGATGTGAAGCTACATGTGCTACTGCAACTTGGATAATTTGGTGAATGAGAAAGAAATTCCTATTTAATAATACACAAATGCAATAGGCAAGCTTGTTGGTGAAGCCCATGTAAAAAAAACCCAGGTAAGATTCTCTGTTAGCATAAGAAAAAAAAATAGGTAAGATGGAGTAAAGAAAAAAATATGCATATAACTAACCACCAGTACTTGAAATTAAGACTGGCCAAGTCAAAAAAGGGAATACATCGTTACTAGATCAATAATATAGATCTTGAAGTTGTACAAAAAATGAGTACTTGGTGGTAAAGATGTTATTTTTTTTTCATTTTCTCTTGCACTCAACATTTCAAACTAAAAAATTGATATAATATTATTGCCAATTTCACTTCATTAAAATGTGCAAATAATCAGTGAATTCCATTGTATAAGGTTCTAAATAATTGAGATTCTTTGAGAAAAAAATCTAGATAATTGGGCATAAATTCTATTTTCCTTTTTTTGGTCACAGATATTCTTTATACGCTACCTGTCCAACTCTTTATAATCGCATCCAAGGCATTGGACATTGCAAATCACTTATCTGAGTCTTGTGATGGTAATTCTTGAGCGTTAAAAAGAAAAAGATGTTGTCAGAATATAGTACACAAACATGACCACTTCCAGATTTTCTTTAAGCAAAAGAAAAAAAAATCAATACCTTCAATAAATCCATCATTCTAGAGAAATGATTTTAACTCGTATTTGTTGGAGATTGACCAATGCAATGATGCTGGGCAAAAAAGAAAAACAAGAAAATGGTAAAGATACATGCATGTAATAGTAACTAAATAAGAATATATCGAATGCATGTTATCATATTCAACTGGAAAGATGAAGGCTGACTTAACAAATTTAAAGTGTCGAGGTTTGAGTAACGAGTTTCAAAATTAGCTCCCTGTGAATTTATACAAAAGTTACTAGTAGGAATGCCTTTTAACAATAAATGATATACTAATATTATAAAAGCAAAGTATACTAATTACCTGTGAAAATTGATTTAGTTGCGCTACTTGATTATCTTCTCGATTCAAACTTAAAGGTGAGATAGTAGTACGTTGTTTTTGTTACTTATAATATTTAGTGACACAATTTTGAAATAGGAAGTAAAAGTGCAAAAAAAAAAAACATAAATACACATATCACTCTTACAAAGTTATTGAAATAAAAATTATTTAACAAAGTAACTCTTAAATTAATACCTCCTCTTTGTTTGGTTCAATATTTTGACCTTTTTTTTTCTTGTAGCTTTTTTCAGAGCACTCTTTCTTTGACTACATGATCTAGATTGCTTCTTCTTCTCTTTGTGCTTGATTCTTTTGATAGTACAATGAGTATTTGATAGTACACACTAGTCATCTTGACAATTACTCTAAACAATACAAAAGTTACCACCAGAATCCTTTTCAACTATAACATTCTCTAATTTAACCTCCACTTCTTTAAGTGTCCTTTGTCTATCAAGTATAGCTAGACTAAATGTATCCCTACTAAGAACAGTTCTAGCAACCAAATGAGCATATAACTTCAAAAGAACCTTGTAACATGTTGCGACATCTATTTTCAGATCATTCATTTTTTGGGGGATAAATGAATGAATCGTACATTTCTTTATATCTTTAGTCTATCTTTTCAAGATATATTAATCAAGCACACGTTTAATATTATGAAAAGAAAAGACTTTTAAAACATAAGCACACAAAATTCCAACAAACTCAAACTTCTTGTAGCTACATGTCATAGTAGAATTGGAGCAGTTTAGTGCAATTATCTAATGACATGATTTTTTTGTAGGAGTAACTCTATATCTCATGATGCCATCTTTCTCTCTCAAGCTATACAACTCACAATTCCAAGTAAGCCACAATTCCTGTGAAAATAATTTGAAGACATCTGGAGTATATACATTAGATGGATGCTCTAATATATCTACCTGAAATGGCAAATATGGTTTGCTATTTAGAGCTTTGAAATCTGCTTTTAATTCCTTAAACCGAATGACATCTAGTAACCTTTGGAAATGACAAAAAGAATGTCATAGATCATAGTTATAACCAACATACTATTTGATTTGGTTATTCATGCTCTCACTTTTTTTTGTTGTAGACATATCAACACAAAAAGTATGCCGCCATAAACTAAAGCCCATTTCTCTTTTAGTTCAAACTGTTTCTGTAACCATGCATTATCTTGAAAACCATATTTTTCGAGAATCATATGCCAAGCATTTAAAAAGTCATTTTCCTCTTCATGATCATGTACACAACTATTGAAATCTTTAGCAAAAGTACTAAAATTCTCAAACACATAACTAAGGTGTTTGGTGGCATTCTGGTACATATGCCACACACATAACTAATAATGAGTTTCTGGCTACTGTACACTAAAAGCTTTAGCCATTGTAGTGTCTTCATCAGTCAAAATTGTTTTTGATTTTTTTCCAAACATGGCTTTCACAAATGAATCAAATAGCCACATGAAAGTCTCAGATGGCTCATCATACAACTCAACAACACAAAAAATTATAGATTGCTTGTGGTGATTTATACCACCAAACACTGTAAAAATTCTTCCCTTTTTATTTTTCCTATATGTTGTGTCAAAACAAACAACATCACCAAAAGGCTCATAGTCTAATTTTATTCTACTATCAACCCAAAAGATATTAGGTATGAAGTCCTCAATATTAACTTGTAAAGCATAAGAAAAATTAGGGTCCTCAAATTGTATTTGCTGCAAGTATTCTAAAACACCACCAGTATCCTCCACGTTCATTTCTTCTATTCATTTGCACATTAAATAATTCTTGTAATTCCCAAGAAAAAAACCAAGATTGTTAACTCTACCAACTCTTCTTGCTATATATTCAATACCTAACATTGGAGCTATTCCAGATTGATCAAGCAGTTCCAATTCAACAGCTTGACCAATGTCAATGGTTTTTTTAGGCCTAAAAAACATACTCTTTTTAGGACTAGCTACCAAATATGAATGTTCTGCTATAAATTTCATAACACGTAATTTAGCACTAGATCTACAATTAATTTATATCATAGTTTTGCAGTCAAATCTTGTTTTTGGTCGATGACATTTAACATTATCATTTTTTTTGTCAACTTCACGTGTACCTTAAGCAGAACAACAAATAATTTGGTCTAACAATTTGCTTTGCTTATCCTTGTGAAGCTTATTTTTTCGAATGCTAAATCCAACTTCTTTGGCATAGGTATTTTAGAAGTTATAGGCATCTTCCTCATAATCAAATTCCATTCCAACCTTAGGTATGACATATTCTAAGACGTTTAAATAGATTGAACTTATAGTTTTGGGATTAGAATTAGTTGCGCTATTTTGATTGTCTTGTTAAACACTTTCTTTCTTAAAGGAATCATGTGGCTTAGATACGTCATGAGCTGAAAACAACAATCTTCGACAAGATTGAGTTTTGGCTTCCCCAACTAATTGCTCTTTCTCCATAACCTTAAAAAAAATAATAATAATATTTAAATATTAATTAAAATACCAACAATAAATTGTTATTATTTTATGGCATTGTTCACTAAATTAAAACTCACATAAAACAAATTAAGCTTTCAAAACAAGATTTGAGTTTCTATTGCATGTTTCAATTGTGAAAACTATTGTATATGATATATCTACTTGCTAGTCTCTTTACTAATAAATTCATTTTTGCTCCAATTGATCAAACAAAAAGAAAAAATTCCAAAACAAGTGTGATCAAACACTAATGGCAATGCAAAAAGCATCTTGATAGTGCCATATAATATATTCATTTGTTAGATTTCATGAGACAAATAAAAGATAAATAAGAAAACAATCTTAATCAATGCACCTTGAATGTAAGTCCTTATTCCTATAACATCTAGAGGCAGACAAGAATCCTTCTAGCCGGCAATTGGAGTCTTCAAGCATGGACACTGGAATAAAATTTGATTTTCTTTGGTTTTTATGGTTTGGCTTAACAGGAGTGCTCTTTCTGTTTATACTGTTGCGTTGTTAATTCCAATATTAAACTTCTATTAAGTATATACATGTGGCATAAAAATAAAATAGGGGACAGGGAGGGGATAAAAAAAAATAGGGACAAAGGAATTGGACTCCTAACATCTCATCATTCATAATAGAAACCAGAAATTAAAAAAGATAGAGAAGTTATGGACCTAGAAATGGAGTATGTTAGTGGTGCCACCCTTGAGGCCGTTGCTTCTTACTGTTAATGAACTAGATTGCACTTAACTTCATGATCGTTGTTGGCATTTAATTGCCTACTCTTATAAAAATGAGATGGTAATTTTGAGAATTCCAAAATTTACTCAATTTCATCAAACTCTTCTTTCCATTTCTATCTGATTTGGAGGGATTATAAAATGTGTTAGAACAGGGGATTTGGGGAAAGCATTTATTTCTTGTCAACCTCTTCTTCATGTTTCTTCTTATACAAACGTGGAAGGGAATAATTGTTAGCTCCCCCTTTCACGCATTCACGCATTTTTCTCTATCCAAACGTGGGCTTACTTCTTTCTAGCTAGGGTTATGAAAATGGTAGTTCTTACTCTTTACATTTTCATAAAAGTAATTCTTTTAAGACAAAACATTTCCATTATGTTCAAAAAAATGTTACATCCAATAATTAAACCAATACATGAGGAGTTTCCTACACCATTAAATTAGGATCATGTGAGTGGCACATTTGTGCTTAAGGGTTAACTAAAGTTTGGTTTTACTCGAAATAACTAGATAACTGGAAAAAAAAAGTGTAATTTCATAATCAAAAAATGATATACAATTTCGGTTTAGTTTTTTGTTTGCTTCAAATCAAAATTCTGTTAACTAAATAAACTAATTTTTCTACTAGTATCTATGTTTTTTATTTCGAATGGAATATATATATTATAGATGTTTTCTATGTATATGTACATGATGTTTTGATTTGGAATGAAATATGGATGTTTGTTGTGTGATTGGAATAACCATTTAGATTTTGATAGATATTAGAGGTTTGAAATGTATATGCATACAATTCAATTATCATCCTAATTAAAAACCTAAAAACTAGAAAAAAAATTTCAGTTATTTCGGTGTTTAGTTATTTTGGTTTTCCACTACAATAAGTTCTATTCAATTACTAGTACATAAGACCAAAAACCATATAAATTTGGTTATTCAATTTTAATTAAAACTAAAACCAATTGATCATATTTATTTGTGCCATAAAATCCACAAAATTGTTTGGGTTTAAGGCAAAATCTTTTATGGTATGTATGGATTTATTTAGTAGTAAACAAACCTAATGATGTTATTTATCAATTAATGCATAGTTAGGGGCTAAGCTTGTTATATTATTACAGATTAGGAAATTAGCTTTTCTCAATTCTCATCCTCTGCATTTCATTCAATGTGAAACTTGTGTTCTTTTCAACTATGACATTTGACTAGACGATCATAAATAAATCTACAATCACTTCTTGTTCCCATATATTTTTTTTCCCTCATAACACACACACACACACACACACACACACATATGAGGGAAGGTAAGATTTTCCTTTTAGGACCAAGCTAGAAAATTTTTCTTGAGGTTGAGAAGATGTGGCATTTCATAAATATACATATAGCTACTTATATAAATTTTGATTACTATTGTAAAAAATATATAAATAAATAAATATCATAATGATATTATTAGTGTTATAACATTGGTTTTGGATTACAAAAACTTAAAAACCATGCTCTTTAAAAAAAATTAAGTATATTTCAATATTTTTTAGAAAACATTTGTAAACAATTTTTTTATATAACTATTAATATATGAATTAGAGTGAAATTATGGAGGTTGAAGGGTCTAACCTTACATACATACATACACACATACATATACAAACACATGCATGCATAAACACACTATTAGGATTTTGGCTTAAATTAAGAAGTTTGAGGGCTTGGCTCATAATTATTGATGCAGTGAAAAACGGTGTACAATCAAGCAAAAGCACTCCATCAAAAGAATAAACGAGAATTCATTAGCAGAGAATGCTAAAACAAAACTGAAATACTTGAATAGTATTGATATATTGAATAATAATAACGTAGGAGACCTATTTATAGGCTTATAAGGAAAACCTATCTACATAAACTTTAGCCAACCAAGTTCCTATCAACACACTGTTATTTTAGCCCTCAAAATATGGTTATAAAGGTAGAGCCCCCATAACTCTTGTACAGGTTGAATTTTCTTTAAAATGACATGTTATAATAGTAATTCTAATAATAATGCAAAAAGTTATGACTTTCGAAAGTTAAAAGAAGCATAAGACCTATTTTTACACTTTCATCTTCGTGTTGACTCTATCAACCTGATCCATGAATTTATCCACAAGACACTCCACATTAATTATTCCCATATGTTTTGGATGTTAAAGTTCATGGTTGATAGTCTTATGGCTAGGTTTTTTTTTTTTGTTTATGTGTTATGTGAAGTTTGTTTTGTTTTGTTTATGTGGCCAAAGTTTGTGTGAGAGCGGAAAGTTTTTGTTTTGCTTGGAGCGAAGCATATGTCTAAGGAAATTAATTTAGGATTTCAAAGTCATTTAGATATAGTTTTTTATTGGTACCATATCAGGCCCGACAAATTAGGGTATATGTTACCAGGGCCCTATGCATGAAAGATAGTAAGCCCATGAAGACTTCAAATTAAGGAAGGACTCCAATTAGGGGAAATATCTATTAAAAAAAAGATTCCTATGATCAATGGGAACTGACATTCATTTCATTCCTCAGGGGCCACAACACAAGCACCACATATGTATAAAAGGACCTGCATGGCTTGCAGGATATGAACTATATTCTGCCCTAAACCTTAGCTACTTCTACTCTCAATAGAGGAGCTAACTTAACCACCAGAAAGTTTTCCCTCTGACGTTGTATTTGATCACAGGTTCCAAGTGCTGGTTCGCTCAAGTTAATTAGGTGAAGATCTGGTCCAATTACTGTCATTGGTAGTTTGACTATAAATTTGGCATTATCTATAGGAATGATGGTTTACATAAGACAATCGAGGCATATAGCCAAGATCACTTCAAAGACAAAAATGTGATGATAGATGACGGCCCAAGGAATAGGTTAGGGCGTCCCATGGCTATGAAGCTGGATGAAGGGCCATGGGTGATGAGCCACTATTACCCCATCGAGATCCAACCCAGGGTAAAGCTCCCCCCATCCTAAATGATGAACAATTTCTGCAAGCTCTTTAGAATGATCCATTTGAGAGGCTTAGGGCCATAATTCAACAAGAAGTTCGAAGGGCAATTCCTATAGAGCCAAGGGAAGTAGCCAAGAGTCACCCTGTATCAGAAGGGGCCAGACACGGTCCTTTAGAAACTAGATTAGATAGAGGAATGATTGAAAGCTATCAATCCGATCCAAAGCAACCTCCTTTGAAGTTGGCATAGACATTAGCTACTTGTAGATCCAGCCATTCTCCAACAAGATCAACAATTCCCTTGCTGGCCATTCTCCGACGAGAAATGTCCATATATATTACTTGCAAAGTTATCAATATATAATTATTAAAACAAGTAACAAAGAAGTTTGATGAGATCATAAATATCAGTCGAACATCTAATATATATTTATATAACCCTCAACTTAATTTACATCTGAAGTTCTTTTATAGAGTCACGATGCATATCCGAAAAATTTGAGTGTACGTACATAATTAATCCTGATCATCTGTTATTGTTTAGTTATTGTTCTTTACGTGTAGGGTACAATTTGGTTTAGTTTGGTGGTTCTCCAAAAATACAGTAAAAGCATGAGGTGGGAAACGTTGGTGCATATTGGTAACCTGCTACACCAGCTAGTGTTTTGAGTGGCTGCTGGCTAGTACGTACTGACCTAATTCTTTGAAATTCTAGGTCGAGTAATTATAGTGCTAAGTTCCAATATTAATGAACATATATATAAAATAACAAAATTAAAATTTTAAATTTCTTTTTATTGAAAACAAAACAGCTAGCGAAGAAGTTGGGTTGGGGGGTATACCTGTCAAATTATTTTCAAAAGGAAAGATTTTTGTAAAACAGGACATTTTAAAACGGTCGTTGGCGTTGCATTAACCATGAACATAAATGCAGCGAGGGATGGGTCCAAAGAGGTGGTTCCATACATGGGCCGGGCATTAAGTAGATAGGAATTAAAGAAGCGGGTGGGCAGGGCCATGCAGTGGTGGTCAAAGGGAGCCGATGCTGCCTAGCTACACAAAAACACAAAAACAGTTTCCTCTCTTCTTTGTGGGAATCAGTAATATTAAAATTATCCGCTAGCTTCTTCTTCCTTCCATTTGGAACCAAACTGCTCTCTCTATATATAACCACAAGCTAGCTAGCTAGCTAAATCAGGCGATGCCGAGGAGGAAGCAGAAATAATATATCGCACATCAAAATAGGTAGAGAGAGGGAGAGAGATTATGAGGAGCTAGCATCCGAAAAAAAGCAGAGGAAGAAGATGGAAGACGAGGCAGCTAATTAGATGATCGATCCGTGGATCAAGAAGAAAGAGAAGGAGCAAGCAAAAGATATTGGCGTGCCTCAATCCGAGGACACGGTTAGATCGGTTGAACCCTAGCTTGTAATCTGATTGAGCCGCGTCAATATCTCCTTTCTCTTCTTCTTCATATGATCCTCGGCTCCTTAATTATAGCTAGGTACGCTACCTAGCTTCACCGTCGAATTCATCATCTTTAAATATTTTCTGTTTTCAATTAACAAAAGAAGTAATTAAGTAGCTACATAATTAATCATATATATCTGATCGATTATGTCTACTGCAAGTACTTTACAGGCTAGGCTAATTAAGGTAGGGTCTAGCTGGCTAGGTAATTATTGGTTAGTTTCTTCTTGCTTGCTGATGTATATATATTGCAATGTACAGTTATTGAAGAATCACCTGGAGAAAAACCAAGGAGGCTCAATTAGTTTTAGCCTTTAGGATAAATACTAGTACGTATATAAGTACGCATATATATATATATATATATAGTTACTTGTGAGAATTATATTAATTAAGGTCGTCGACCGGGAAGGGCCAGGATCTGAAAGGCAATATAAATGTCGCCTCTTTAGGGTTTTGGCCGGGGAGGAGCAGATTGAATCATAGAGATAGAGACTCTAAAGGAATAACATGTTGCTGGGTATCGTCATCAATAGAGTAGGTGAGAGAGTGCAGTCAGTCAAGTCGCCCATAATAATTTTCTTCTTAATTTCTACACTTTTCAACTATTTATTTCTTCTTTGAAAAAAAAAATTGAATAGGTCTTACGCAAAGTTGCACTTTAAAATTCCCTTTTCTTTTTTCCTGAAAAATTAATATGCACAGGAAACTAATGAAATTATCGGAGTGCCGTTTGTTGGTGGCATTATATTCATTTCATTTACTGCACACTATATATAGAGCTCACAAAAAAAAAAGTCTAAATTCATTAACAAAAAGATATATCTAAATAAATTAGAATCGTCAATGGACCACACCAAGAGTAAATCATAAACTAATTCATTACTTTCAATCAGTAAAAAGGGTCTAACAATCACCAATGCCTGTTCATTTTGTAGAATTAATTTTTGTTTCCTTCTTCAAATTTTTTCTCCAGCATAGCAGGCTTTCTTTTTCTATATTTACAAGTATAGCTAGATATAATAATTCATAGGTAAGTTATGTAGTATCTGGAGACCCCCTAATATCAATTTTACACTTAATTATTTTGCTCATCCGTTTAATTAGACAATTAACTAAATTTCATGAACAAAGATTACAGTGTTTACACTAGTCCAGCGGTACACCATAATTATAGTCAATCATGTTTGTCAATTATGAATAATTAATCTTTTTAACAAACGTGAGCACTATATATATATATATATATATAAGTGACAAAATTCATATTTTTATGAATGAATATGTATAATATGAATATAGATATAAGTAATTATATAAACCTAGTCTCATATATAGATTATAATTCACGATAGAAACATTCTTACATACAAACCAAGTTAAGTGAAAGTTATGCTGGGAAATTAGCACTCATCCTGCACTCAGATTCGAATCCTAAACTCATATACATATATCTTAGGGCCTCAATAATAACAAACATTAATAATTTTTATATTTAAATTAACGTGAAAAATGTATCTTCTAGACTTCGAAGAACGACCACTCATAAAAAAAAAAGAGAAAGGTATTATCCCAAAATAATTCATGGTTTAAGAAAGTTACAATGCAGTCTTTCATTAGTAAAATTGAGTATTATACTCATTCTAACTGTTACATCATATATCTATGTTTTTGTGATTTATGTTTCTAATATAAGCAATTAAGGTATAATTGTCAATGTATCAAATTGAATTTCTAATTATGCAGGTGAATAATTTAAATGAAATAACTCAAAAATGTAAAAAAATTATTTTGGAAGTGAAGGAATAATTAATTAATTATATTTTCTTGTGAAAAGAATGGAAAAAATTTATACTCCAAAACCATATATAATACTAATTAATATAGACACAATATATTGTCATGCTTTAAGTTGAAAAATAAAAAGATTTCTAATGAAACAAAAGGATTAAAGTCTCATATATATATATATGTGTGTGCCAGGGAAAATATTGATGGGGAGGGATCAAGGAGGAAAAGGGACAGTGAAGAAGTCGGAATGGCATGGACGAAAGGGAACTGACTGAGGGGAGAGGCGGTGGTGAAGCGGGGGCCATTACATAACTGCCGCGTCGGCAACCCAATCCAATCCCACGCCCATTACTTTCAATTTGGGCCCGCCCGCACTTACCTTTCTACCCCTTGCCCGACCTTTTTATCCTTCAGCGAATGCCTCTGTGCATGCGTGTATCCCTGTATAAGTAATGATGGCCTGAGATTAACAAATGTATCCATCAAATGCCGTCCATCCCACAGATTCAATCAATTTCCTTCAATGTGATAAAGATATTAGCAGTTGAGCTAAGTCGGTAGAGGTGCATGCATTTTAACTCTGAGGTTAGAGGTTTGAAATCTCTCAAATATATATGTAATATGGAACAAATTAGAAGTCAAGACACAAAAGAATGAAGGTTTGGGCTATACAAACTCGGGCTCATAGAGCAGTCAAGATACATGGAACAACTCTGTACTATAACTACATATGTGTGTGTGTGTGATACTTTCGTGTACAAAAAATGGGCATCTGTAAAGCTTTGTCTACATCTACCACTTTCCCTATATTAGGCGAACTAGGCCAACTCAAAAATTCAATTTAATGTAAATTTGTAAATTACTAGTGTTGTATATCAATAGTATCACTAAAATTTTATTACATGCATGCAGGCTTGACGCTTCACCACTTGCAAATTACTATAGTTGATCCAAACTACTTATCTAGGGGCTGATTTACTATTTTGGTATCCACAATCTAACTCCTGGCAAGTGTGTGGCCTCTTAATTTGTTTCTGTTTAGATTTGTTACTGTCTTGGTTATTTTGAAATAAACTGCATTTGCTTGGCTGTTAAAAAAAAAAACTTGTATATTGCATGCGTGCAGGTATGCAATCATAAAATATGATACGTATGTGGAAGAGAAACATACACTAAAAATAGGGCAAATATATCCTAATTAAATGTTGTGAAAATGAAGAAAAATGTCCCATGTTTTATATAACTAAGAGACAATTCCAAATAGTTGCATCTACACATCATGCAATATCAAGAATCTGGTGGTAGTTTATGGGGAGAATACCAGAGATGGTATTTTTCCACATCGATTATGTTTTTTTTTTTAACATTCCGTAAAATTATATACACATAAAAGTAAAATATTAATTAGATACCCCTAGTATTTATTAAGTTAATGAAATAAAAATAACTATCTATAAAACGAAATTGGACATTCAAGAAATAATGTTAAAATCCTCAGTGTTATTATAAAAAAAACCTTAGTGTTTAATAAAATCTGTATTATAACTCTTTCGATGTCTGATATAGTTTCACAAATGCCCAATATTCAGGTGTGTAGCTAGAAAATTTTGTTAGCAAGATCAATGTCTGAAAATTCAGGAGATCAAATAAATAATTAAACTATTTAAGGTTAGAGGACTATATATGATTGGCTGTAGGGTTTTACCAAAATTTTGTGGTCCAACATCACAACAAGAATTAATAATTTCATAAGTGTACATATAACCAGGAGTACCTAAGAATGCTGGGTGTACAGACATATAATACTAAACTTCAGGCATAATTGAATTATGTAGTTTATATAACCAAGACGAAGAAGGAGGGATAAGAATAAATAGGCGATGGACGTTAAAGTGACGTGAGAGAGGCATCACAGATCCCAAGTCGGAGAATACATGTAGCTGAATTGATTGACGCAAATGTGAATTTGGTAGATTTTTGATATGATATTTAATAAGTTGCCACCTCCTCTCTCCTCTCTGCCACCTTCGACCCCTCCCCAAATTAAAAACGGAGACCCACTTGCCGGATCCGTTTTGATTTGGAAGCATCCAATTGATTGTCCCTTTGATTTTAATTTTCCTGTCATTTTCCTTTCTATCTGCTTCCGACCAGTCTCCGGGTCGGGCCCTTTTCTTATACTCTTCCACTCAGCCCTTTACGTGATCTCCACCCCCACCCTACTACCTAATCTCCATTACTGAGTTCTAAAATCTTACCCCCCCAACCCAAAACACCGAAAAAAAATGAAAAACAGAAGACCTGAGATATTTTACGATACTAATGTAAATTGGAAAATGCTAAATATATATGCAAGCAAATCTAATATAGATATTTATGGATGTATCATTCTCTTATAACTTATAAGAGTTGGACGTACTATAATCGACTTCAATTTTTAGGTATGTTTACCAAATATGCTATAGTTTATGTATTTAGTTGTAGGAATACATTTCATTTGTATATTTGAAACGACCCTATCAATTTTTTTTTTAAAAAGTGAATCATACATATATACTCCATCTATTTTAAAATATTTACAACATATTATATGTCTAACTATCAAACGTTTATAATATTTTTATATTTAGTGAATGACTTTACTATATTATCATTCAATGCTTAAACTATCATTTAAATATTCATTTTTTTTAACTTTCCTTGCTTATGTATACAAATTTAAGGTTATAATGAAAATAACACATAAATTTTTTTCTCTCTATTAATCTTTATGTCAGGTCAGATGCTTCGAAGGTTTTGGAACAATGAGGTATAAAGGTACTCAATGTGTGATGTTTTATTCTAGCATGATACATGTCAACTAATTATCATAGAGCTTAATTCATTTTAACTCAAGTAAACTTGATCTAAAATTGCTTATTTTTAATTTTACATTTTTTTACCTTGAATCAATTTCATTTAAAAACATATTATATAGATGTAATACTCCATTTTAAAGTAAAATTTTAAGATATTATTAAATTTTTATAATTTTTCTTTTTGATGCTTAAAAATAGAAAAATAATAAAATATAGTAAAATTATAAAAATTATATTTTTAGTGGATTATTACACCTATATAGTATTGGATTTTAAATAAAATTAGTTCTAGATGAAAAAAAATGTAAAAAATAACAATAAGTCATTTTTTGATTAAGTTGACTTAAATTAAAATGAATTGACTCTTAAAATTTAAACAGGTAAATTCCACCGGAGGTCCTTTAGATTATTTTTGTATCCTAAACAAGTACCTTACTTTAAGGTTATCGTACCAAAATACCTTACCTTATATTATGTGTCCCAATTGGGTACTTTTTGTCCATTTCACCTTTAAAACGGATGGATTTTGCTGATGTAACATTAATTAACATTAAAATAAATATAAAATAACAATTTTGGTGCTTAAAAATTTTCCAATCAATTATTTTAACCCTCAAAATTTTTAAACCTCAAATTCAATCAACCCTTTCTTCCTATTTTTTGTTGTTTCTCTTAAATCTATCTTTCTCCTTGAAATTTTCCCTCTCCTCTCATGTCTTTTTTTCCCGATTTCCCACTTTGGTGAACCACACTTCATATTTCCTTCTCAATTTCCCTTCTGATTTCCTTCTTGATTTCCCTTTTGATTTTGCCAAAGATGTTTGTTCTTTTATTCCTTAAAAACGGTGACCAAAGGAAAGACGAACAACGGCTTTCACAAAATAGGGAAGACAAATCCATCGCCATCCGCTTGAATCCAACCCTTCCTCCATCACGTCGACTCCTTCTCTGCCTAATCTATCCTTTCCTCCACTAATTCTAGCAATTTCTTTGTCGATTCCAACCTTTGTCATCATTTTCATTGCCATTTCTCGAAGTCGGCATCAAACCCGCCCCGTAAAGACCACCATAATTCAAGAGCATATCTAGTGGCCCTTTACACCAATGGGATCGGTGGGTTTTGAAATTAGAACTAGCAACCCTTTATGCTTCCACAAAGACGAAGGCTAGAATCACCATTTTGCCATTACCACCCTCATTAACACAAACACTCGGATTTGAGCGATGAACAGGCCAACTCGCTATTAGATTAGAATTGTGATGAACATGCCACATTTTCTCCATTTTCTTCTATATTTCTAAAATGAATCAGATCCTAATACCTCCTATCATTGTTTATCTAATTCATTCATTCATCTGATTTTACTTGGTGGTTGAGTTGTTTGTCTGATTGGAATTGAAAAGTTTAAGGTTTAGAAATTGTCTCTTGTTCATTGAATGAGATTAGGGGTATAAATAGTAGATTTAGAAGTTTAGGTCTAGAATTATTGAGTGGAAAAGCTAGATGACCTAAATTATTATTTTTAAGATTATTTTATTTTTAATTAATGCCACATCATTAATGTTGATGACAAATGTGATTCACATATGTGTCATTCGCTATTGATTGGGCTAAAAATATGACACTTCACCAATTTTCATCTATTTTGATAGTGAAATGAATGGAAAATACCAAATGAGAACAAGCATAATGAGATTGGGTACTTCGATAAGATAAATTTAACGTATAATACTCATTTAGAACATGAAAATAAGTTAAGGAACTCTTGAAAGTATTTACCCAAATTTAAACCATCATTTATAAAGTTTTTAAATATGCTTAGGACCTTGGGTCTCAATCTTGGTAATAGTAAAATGGACCTTGATCTACAAGCAACAAAATGGGTGTTAAAGTAGGTATCGACGAAAGAACTAAGTCGCTCAAGTAAGTAATAATTCAAGATGATAGAACTCAAAGGAGAGCAATCGATATATCATTTACGAATAGTGATGTATTTAAATGGACCTTGGAGTTGAAGCCCATGCAATGAAGGCTATTAGATAAGACAATAAGTCCTATAGTATAATCATCGTTAAATTTGATGTGCAACTATCCTATGTGAGTTCAGCTCCATCCCTATCCTTTAGGAGGATGTAGGTTGTTGTCCTACATGGGCTAGCATAGTTGGCTAGGTTTAAATGTCTTTTAAGCCTAATTGTTCTTGTTAGGCTTAAGCCTAAGTTGAATTATGAAAGCTATTTTTTATTTTTATTTTTATTTTTATTTTGTGGGTATCACAAGATTTAATTCAAATAAGCTTCCTTCGTATCCATTTCACATTATCATTCTCCTAAAAAGTCACACTTCAACATTGTCCAATGTATGAATATAAAGTTTAATTAGCTACAAAACTTCATACACTATTGTTTTCTTACCATGCTTATTATCCATTTTTTTTAACTGCAAAAGAATTGAATTAAAATCAAGAAGGATTACAAATAGGCACTAGCCAGTGGCTAAGCTCATGCGTAATGTTTGTTTATCCACAAGAATAACATTTGCTCCCTATTCAAATGGAATTATACAATTAAACCCACAAAGCACCTGAACATCTAAACCATAAAATTAAGTTACATAATATTTAAATTGTGTCGTATGCATAGAATTCCACTATAATCAATTACACATACTTCTAGTGTTGGGAGTTCTACTCATTCATGTGAGATTCATGTTTGTCTCAATTTTTTTTTCTTGATAGATTGTCTTGAGAATTTTAATCTTATATACACCGTATATATGAATATATTTCATATACTTAGTTTATATAAAAAATGATTATATCACTACAAGATAAAAGTAAAAAAGTGACTAAACATCCAATTGTAACTAGTGACGCGAAGGCATAAAAAATTTCAATTGTAATAAACCTAGTCATTAATCAAGAGCGAATAACGAGCGACTACTTTGAACAACTGAATAGTTCAGTCACTCTATTTATTTCAAATTCTATTTTATGTTTTTAGTTTTATTTCATTTATTTTGAAATTCTATTTCCTTTAATTTCATGTTTGGGGCTCGATAGATTGACACCTAAACACCATCATTAGCCGATGGTGCTTGCCATACACATATTTGTCAGGACGCTGGGTCTAGACGAATTGATGCCGCAATTCTCTAGGGCTTAACATACACACACATGTTGTCATTGAAGCCAATTTTTTGGCCTTCAATTTCAGTGAATTTTGTCAAAACCGAATAGAAAATTAAAAAGAGAAATGAGGAATTAAAGGGTGGAAAAGCTCGAATCTAAGGCAAAATGAGGTAATTCTACAAATCAAGCGCAGATCTAAAGCAAATCAAGGGGGAGTCTCTACATGTGGAGCTTGTTGTCGGTGAAGGAGGAGTAGCTACTTTGGTCGGAGACAGAGGAGAGAGAGGCGATCAGAGGAAAACAAGTAGGAGAGAGAAAGAGGAGATTAGAGGAAATGAGAAGAAGACAAAGAGGAGATTGGAGATAAAAGTGGGGAGAGAGAGGAAAAACAAATAAGAGATAAAGTTGGGGGGAGAGAGAGATAATTTAGAAATAAAATATTCACATCTTGTGCCATATTTGAGTGAAGCGACTGACTAGCGATTGATTTAGGAGCTACTGAATTTTTCAGTGGCTAGTTAGTTGCTCTCTACTTGTGGCCTACAATGGAGTGACTGAACGGCAATTGAAGTCAGCTGCAACTAAAAATTCAGTCACAATTTTCAGTCGCTCTTATATATTTTCTCTTGTAGTATATTCACATTTATTAAAAATATTTTATTTTTAATACTGCACATTTACATTCAATTACAATAATTAGAAAATACATTAGTGTTTTTAGTATTGTAATCATTATTTCCTTTTTTTTATAAATTTTTTGACTATTATAAAAAAAAAGGAAAAGGATATATAAGCAATACTACTTTTGAAAAAATAATTATATAACTAGTACTCTTTCCTTCATTTTGCACGATTTCAATTTGTTAACATAAATTTATTTACATTAATATTTGATAAAAAAAATTAAAATTTTATTTTAGAAACTAAACAACCTATGGTTTTTAAATATAATTTTTTCCAAAATTTTTACCTAATATTAATATAAATAAATTTTAAGTCAAACTTAGATAAAAATATTTAAATGGTGCTAAAAAAATTGAAGTAGTATTTAGTTGGCAATATAATTTTGCACACTTAGTAACCCGTGTGGACTGACCAATTCATATGAATTTGTTGCTGGTTTATATATGTGTGTGTGTGTGTGTGTGTAAAATCATGTATAAGGTATGTATGATATTAGAGAGATATCAAGAAAAGTTAGGAGTATATCTACCTACTTCTTGAAACCTTGAAGGCATCAAGTTGCAAATTAACAAAGAATGATGTACAAAGTACCTAGCGTGACTCGAACCCTGTTAACGGAAATGGATGTCCGAGTACGCTACCAACTGGGCTATGTGCCACAGACAAATCTGTTGCTGTTATCATGAAAGATATGTTTATTCACATTCCTTTTTAGGGAAAAGTAAACTTTTAGTTCTAAAAGTTTACATATTTTTACATTTTAGTCCTTTTTTTTCTTTTCTACATGAGTTCTAAAATTTTACAATTGCATAAACAATTATTGTCAAAACTTTTTACTTTTCTAAATGAGTTCAAAAACTTTGCAACTATATAAATAGTTAGCCCTCGAATTGATAGCTTTTGAAACCAATTTTTTTTTAAAAATTACAGTTTAAATAATTTACTAACTATATTATAATAAATTTATAATGAAGAATAGTTTTTTGACAATTAATAAACCATTTAAATTATCAATTTTTTTTTCCTCTATAAAGCATATTCATGTTTAGTAATTGTCGTTCGATAAGTATAAAAATAATTGTTAACACTTTAACAAAGTTTTTAGGACTGATTTAAAAAGTTCAAAACTTTTAGGACTCAAATGAAAAAAATATGACAAATTTGTTAGGCCTAAAATTAAATTTGTTAGGACCTGGGCCGATTGGTACAACATATACGGTAAGATTGTGACATTTTATGATGATTTACATATTAAAGTATTGATTTTGCGCAGGTTGCATAGCAATCTATAAATTAGAATAGACTTGATTTTTTTTTCAATAAAAAAGAATAAACTTGGATTGGAAAGCAGAAAGAAACATATAATGTAGCGTAAAGCATGAAAGTCGGAGCGAAATGAAAGGTAAGGCCTGTAATCCTAAACGCAGGTTGTGCCCAAGAAAAAGGCACCCTGGCAGCCCTGTTTTCCTTCCATGGCATGGCCACGCACAGGACCACCATTTTTCCGCACTTAGTCCTCCTTAATTTCCCTGTATATTCCATGCATCCCTCCAAAAGCATTCTCTAACTTCCCCCGCCCCCAAATTCAAATGCCCCCTTCCCTTTCTAATCCCACCTTCCAAAACCAACGCAAACAGGGCTCAATCATTCATTAAACTAAACTACTCCCTCTCTTTTACCTCTCTCACCATCGGAGGGAGGGGACACAAAATTAACACTACCTACATATTGACGATTAATTTGATCATCCGGTAGTGCTTCTAAACCTTTAACCCTCCCCTGTCCCCCCCTCCCACCCTTTTTCTTAAAAAAAAAAAGAGTAAAGAGCAAAAACACATCGACGCAGGGTAGAATTGCGCCGCATTGACACATAATTTGGCACCCAAGCCAGAGCAACCTCAAACCAAGGAACAGGGTTTGGGGGCTGGTGGCTGGCGGCGACGAAAAATCGAACTATATACTTGTGCGGGTGCGTGTATATATAGGAGTAATCAATATAAAAGGCATAAGAAGATGAGTGAGAAGGAGGGGAGCGGCGGGCAGGGGATGAAGAAGGGGCCGTGGACGGCGGCGGAGGATGCCATATTAGCGGAGTACGTGCAGAAGCACGGGGAGGGGAATTGGAATTCGGTGCAGAAGAACTCTGGGCTCATGAGGTGCGGCAAGAGCTGCCGCCTCCGTTGGGCCAACCACTTGCGGCCCAATCTCAAGAAAGGCGCTTTCTCCCCCGAGGAGGAGCGCACCATTATCGAACTTCACGCCAAGCTTGGCAACAAATGGGCCCGCATGGCCGCTCAGGTTTGGTTCATTTCATCACCAACTAACAAAACTGCCTCCCAACTTAACCTGCGTAATCATTAATCTCAAATCAGCAGCACCATGAGATGAGATGGGGACATCACAATAAAATTTTCCTTCTAAATCATCAATGTTTGTAATTTCATAGAGATGTCCGGGCTAAAATGGAATAGCTTTTAAAACATTTTATGCCACCAAAGGAAAAAAGAGAGAAACAACTTACTACCTATATATATACCCATTATTTTGCCATATACTGTACTATATATATGTTAATATTGCAAGAAAACTTATATGCAGTTACCGGGGAGGACGGACAACGAGATAAAAAACTATTGGAATACTAGATTAAAACGAAGGCAAAGAGCTGGTCTACCCATTTACCCTCAGGAGAATATTAGAGAAGAGGCAACACCTGCATTTTGTCACCATGTCCAGCAACAACAATTCCACCGCGACCCATTTGACCAATTATTGGCAGGCCGAAAGAGACCTATTTCTTGTTGTTCTCCGCCTAATTCCAGTTTGCCTCCTTCTCAACGCCAAAAGACTACTGGACATACCGCTTACAATTTCTCTCCTAATAATTTCACTTTCGATACCTATGGGAATCACCATCCCATAATACCGAGTTACATCAACAACACCAACAATAACTTCAACTTCCAATATTGCGACAGGACCAACCACACCGACAAGGGAAGATTAGTGTTTCCGTTGTCTCAAGTTCCTTCCTTTTCAACTGCTCTGTACGGTACTAATCAAAACTTGAACGGCCAGTTCTCGCCACCATGCGACGATGGTTTGAGCTATAGCTCATTGCTCATGGGTGGCATTAGCCTGCCCCATGATTCCACTAATTATTGTAATGACAAAGATCAGAGAAATGGTGCATGTCTTGATGAGTTTTTGATGGGTTCTCAGTCTCTATTTGGAGATGCGCAGAGCAATATGGACATGCTTAGTGAGAAAGACAGGAATGTCTGTTCCACTGGTAAGTTCTGAGTTTGCTCATTTCACTCCAAATCAAAGTACACAATAGGGTAAACTATATACATGTATGCCAATTTTTTTTCTCAAATTAAGAAAGAAAAAAAAGCAATAGGTGGAATGCTGTTGATTGGTTGTTTTGTTGAGTTATATATGTCATGTATACTCTCCTAGAGAGTTGTTTTATGTCTTGTGATGTACGTTGCTCCTTGATAAGCTGATCAAATGTAAAATGGCATATATAGCTTAGTGGAGTGGGGTTGCTTGTTTATTTTTCTGCGAGTATACTACTAGTCATGCCACGCCGATCTACCAAAGCTATTAATTGATGTAACAAAGTTTGCACATGCCATGCCACATCAACCTCTTTATATGAATGCGGAAGATTGTCTTAGGGTTTGTGCACCAAACCTCATAAGGTAGATCAGGACGACTCCTCCTCCTCTTCTTCTCATTTTCTTTAGTGCCTAATAAAATCATATAAAGGATGATTGACTAATTTAGTAGCTCTTTTATCGGCGACTTTATAAAGGTGTGAAATTCCTAAGTACAGGTTATGTAGGACTTGAGCCTGATAGATATGATATAGTAATCATATGCCAATAGGCAACAATCCATTTTGTTTTTAAATGTCACCATTCCTTATCAGCTGCTTTACATATATATAATATTTTCTTTCTACAGGGAAAAAAAAAATAATACTATAATAATAAGGCAACAACCACATCAGCTGTAGATCTAGACTTTGAGTAAAACTACGAAAAATATTAATGCTGTTAACGTATATATATCTATGGTTTTGGAAATCATAAAATTGGTATGGTTGATTCAGGATCGAAACAAGGCGAGGCAGCATCGGAGGAGATGAATTCCATGGACGACGACTTGTCCAGCCTCCTCACCAACTTCCCTTCGGCGACGCCACTTCCTGACTGGTACACAGGCAACAGAATAGCCTCAGCCGGTGGCCCATTTCCCGACAACCCCACCCAAGATAGTGCAATAGCTGTAAACACATCTTCTTCTCACCTGGCTTCCGCCAACTGGAAAAATATGCCTGGAATTTGCTGAGGACGTACTGATCACATATATGTATTCATGAGTATCTATCTATACTCTGTTCCAGAGATACCACCACTGTGTGTTTGTACTGATCCGTAGGAGAAACACCGAATTGGGTTTCTTCATAAAACCCCAAAAATGGAAAGAAAAGAAAAACAAAATTACAAAAACCAAAGAAAAAAAGGTTGACATGTCATGTGTCGTGTGTATGTGTATATATATATATATTGTATATTTGCGTCTTCAATGCTCAACTTATATAGTATATATATATACAGAGAGAGAGAGAGAGAGAGAGAGGTTTCAACTTTTGGTAATTCCAGAAACAACATGGAGCAATGATATGATTATTGCGCTTTAAGCTGGAAATAGGCCATTAACAAAGGCAACAATATTAATCAACTTGGGCTGATCAATTACTAAACCGTCAAGCCACATTGAACCAGAAAGTGGATTATATGGTACCTATAATATCAAAGACTCCCTTGATCTTTGCGAGCGCTTTTCAAAAATCGAAGTTAGTAGCTTTGCTTTAAATATTTTCATGAGGCTAAAATCAATGTTATGACTTATGAGTGGTTATCACTCATCATAATGATAATTAATTGTGGAACAAGCACAATCAGTCCTAAACGTTGGCACATATTTCTATTTGAGTCCTAAATCTTTTCAATTGTCTATTTCAGTCTTAAAATTCTAACGCATTTACTGTTAGTCTACTTCAGGCAATCTGAACGGCATGGCTGCGTTGGCACTAAACGGTATTATCTGGTGCTAACTTGGCATATGTAGAGCTTTTTTAGACGTGAAACATTATTCGGATAAAGAAAAAAAAAATCATGAAAACTGATTACATTCAGATAAAATGGTTCGGTTGTTTTTTAGTTCTACCTGTTTGAACCAAAACTGAATTTTATGCTAGGTTATCAAATCGATTATAAAATCATACACTTGAACTAAATAAACTGAATATTAATAAATATTTTACTATATTATAATCCATGTTGACCCTACATATGTAAAGTTATTTCCTACGAGGTTTGTTAGGCTATATATTGTTTATCCTTCTCTGATTTTGGGCAAGAGAGATAAAAAACTTTTAATATTTATCTTTTTTTTTCATTTACTATAAGCATAGGTCTTTAAAAAAAGAATTGAATTAAACTAAACAAGAAAAATTGAAATATAATTCAAACAGTTTAGATCGATTCTAATATGTAATTCGATCGGATAATTTGAAACACTTTGTAAAAAATTAAAGACCAATCAAATAATTGTGTTCAAATTAGTTTTAAGAAGAGCCCATATTTTTTTTTCTTTGAAAAAATTACCAAAACCCCCGTATGAGGTCTACTCAAACCTATAATTTTGTCCTCATTTTTCAAAAACCTAGGGTTACTCTGTTCATAAGTTAACTCAATTAATGACCATTAATACAAAAAAAGGAAAATCCTTGACTTTGCCTTCTTAACCTTCTTCCATAAAAATTTTACATCCCCAATTTCTGAACAGAAACCCAATGCATCTTCCATAAAAAAAAAAAAAAGAAGAATATGTTAATGATCTTACATCAGTTTATGTTTTTCATCATATATTATCATTTACATCAGAGAAAGAGATTGGCCGAGGTGTTAATGCCAGATATCATAATCTTTGCCATAATTTCGGGATAGAGAGAATGGTAAAAAATCTAAAGCATAATATTGTTTTTGTAATTTTTTTTAACATTGATGCAAATTTAAAAATTAAGAAAACTTTAGAAATACTTAATAGCTAAGAATTAACATCTAGAGAGAGGTTAATGATAAAATTAAGTGATATTTTGTAAGAGAAATCTAGAAAATTGAAAAAAATTCAAAGTAATTGGAGGCTAAAGTGTAGAAGGACCTACAAAGTTGTGGTTTGGAATTATTTAGCCGAAAAAAAAATCTAGCTGAAATCGACCTAGAGAGACAACTCAAACTAGTATAAATATGTTTGAGGGGCAAATGCTCCTTGTGGCCTAAACAAGGCTTGTACTCCTCTTTCCACTTCAATAAATAAAACCTTCAACTAAGTCCATTTCTTATTTTAAATTATTTCCCAACTATCACAAGTATTCAAAATACCAATTAAATCATTCCAAAAAAAAATCAACAATGGTATCAGAGGTAGGTTCGATCATCTACTTGGGCATAGATCAATCAAAGCTTCCCAAATAAGCTCTATAAACTAAAAATACACCACTAATGGCTACTTCAAAAAATAACCATGCCATCCCCCTGCCAGTTTTCTTTAGTGAAAACTATGATTATTGGAGTATTAAAATGAAGACCTATTTTGTATCTTAAAAATCGTGGAATATTAAAAAAAAAAAAAGAATTAATATTCCTAAGAATACATCCACGTTATACATGACATAAATTGGGAAGTTGGACGACGATGAGGCAAAGGATGCACAAGCACTATTCACCTTGCAACAGGCAGTGGCAGATACTATTTTTCCAAGAATTATTAAGGCATCTAGTGCAAAGCAAGCGTGAGATATCTTGCAAAATGAGTTTTAAGGATCTTCCTACGTGTTGTACAACTACAAAGTTAAGGCAAAAATTCAAAAATATAAAAATGAGGGATTCTGAGACAATAAATAAATGTTATTCTAAATTAACTGAAATAGTTAATCAAATGAAAGCCTATTGAGAAAAACTCTCAAACTAGAAAATTGTTGAGAAAATATTAAATTTTATCCCAAAGAAATATGAATCGATAACCTCGGTGATAGAATAAACAAAAGATCTATCAATATTATCTGTGTCCGAATTCATAGGCTCACTTGAAGCAAAAGAAAAGAAGCTGAATAGGCATCAAGAATATCCATTTAAGAATGCCTTTCAATCCAAAAAGATTGTTGGTTTTGAGGGCAACCAAGATGACGCAACTGTAAAATGTTCACGCATGTGGAGAAGGACTACTGCTCTAAAGGAAGTAAAAATAATCAAGCTAGTTACTCCGAAGAGCAAGAAGATGAAGAAAATATTTCTACGCCTGCCAAGTTACCATAGAACAAAGTAAGAATACGTGGTTGACCAACAGTGCCTACAACAATCATATGACTTCAAATCAACAAGTGTTCTCTAAACTAGACACCACCTACAACTTGAAAGTGCAACTAGTAGACAAGAAATATATCAAGATCATAAGTAAAGGCATTGTATCAAGATCATGAGGACAATCACTCCTAGTAAAAACAAGTATTTCATCCTCTTCATTGATTACTTCACTATAATGACTTGGGTTTATTTCATAAAAGAAAGATCATAAGTACTTTGAATATTTTAGAAATTCACACGTCAAGTGAAGAAACAAAGTGGTCATCACATTAAAACCCTAAAAAGTGATAAAGGAAAGGAATACACATCAAGAAAATTTGACAAGTTTTGTGAGAAGGAAAGAGTTGATCAACAACTCATTGTCGATTATGCGCCAAAACAAAAATGGTGTCTCTGAAAGGAAAAATAGAACTATGATAGATGTGGCAAGGTCAATGATGGTAGAAAAAGGCATGGCAAAACATTTTGGGCAGAAGTTGTCTATGTTGTCATTTACATACTTAACAAATGTCCAACAAGAGCCATAGAAGGCAAAACACCAATTGAAGTATTGAGTGCATGGAAGCCTTCAGCCAAACATCTCAAAGTCTTTGGTAGCATATGTTACATCCATGTTTCATAAGAAAAAAAGGTAAGCTCGACAACAAGAGGAAAAGAAGAATCTTCATGGGCTACAGTTATAATCAAAAGGATACATAATCTATAATTTAGAGACTGAGAAGCTAATGATTAGCCGTGACATGGAGTTTGATGAAAAAGAATCATAGAATTAAGATGAACAAAAGATTGAAAAGAAGGTAGAAATAATATACATAAGCCGCCACTATCAATTCCTAGTGAAGAACAAAAAGACAAGTAAATTGGAGATGGCAAAAGAACTTCATCCCAACCAGTAGCTTTAGAGTCTTCATTACTTACAGATTTTGATGATTCAGAATCAAGGCCAAGAAGGGCAAAGCCACTTATAGAGCTAGTTGAAACATGCAACGTCATATTAACAGAACCTGAAAGTTATAAAGCTATTGCAAAGCATGAAGAATGGGTGAAAGTGATGAAAGAGGAAATCAAAATGATCGAGAAAAACCAAAAATGGGAATTAGTGGATCAGCCACATGGCAAAGAGATCATTTGAGTTAGATGGGCATACAAAACAAAACTTAAGTATGGTCGAACAGTACAAAAACACAAAGCAAGGTTAGTTACCAAGGGCTACTCACAACAACCAAGTATAGACTATACTAAAATCCTTGCTTCAGTCATAAAGGCTAAATGCAATCTGAGCATTAATTGCTTTAGCTGCCCAAAAAAAATGGAAATCTATCAACTAGATGTGAAGTCAGCATTTCTCAATGAAACCCTTAAAGAAGAAATCTACGTAGAACAACCACCAGGATTCATAGTCAAAGGACATAAAGATAAAGTCCTTAAACTAAAGAATGCCCTATACAAGTTAAAGCAAGCACCACGAGCTTGGTATAGCCGCATTGACGGATACTTCACCAATAAAGGATTTAAGATGAGCATGAATGAGCCAATGCTCTACATTAAGACCCAAGGTAAAAATACTCTTATTGTTTCTCTTTACCTATACGATTTAATCTACGCAGGGAACAAGAGAGTATGATTCAAAAATTCAAAGAAAACATTTGAAATGAGCGATTTAGGTCTAATGCACTACTTCCTCGAAATTGAAGCAAGCCTAAAAGAAAAAAAATATTTATATCACAAAAGAAATACACATAAAGCTTCTTGAAAAAGAACAAGATGGACTGCTGCAAGTCCATCACTATTCCTCTGCTAAGGAAAGAAGACAACTCCAGAAAGCTAGATGCCTTTTACTACAGAAGTCTAATTGGAAGCCTACTATATCTAACAACAATGAAACAGACATAATGCACACTACAATCTTATTATCAATCTTCATGCAAAAGCCAAGCGCAATCTACTATAGAGCTGCCAAAAGAATAATCAGGTATCTCCAATGAACTAAGGATTTTGAAATTTGGTTGAAATCCACTACTGACTCAAGACTGTTTGGGTACACAGATAGTGATTGGGGAGGATTAGTGGATGATCGAAAAAGCACATCTGGCTATGGGATCACACTCGGATTAGGATTTTTCTCATGGTCATCAAAGAAGTAAGACTCCATGGTACAATCATTTGCAAAAGTAGAATATATAGTAGCCTACGGGAACCACAAATCAAGCTACATGACTACGACGGATTTTAGCAGACATGAGTGAACAACAAAAAAATCCAATAGAGATCTTTTGTAACAATAGTTCAGTCATATGCATGGCAAAAAATCCAGCCTACTACAGCCGCACCAAACATATAGCAATAAAATATCACTTAATTAAGGAATTATCAACAAACGACAAGATCAAGTTAGAACACTGCACAACACAGGAACAAGTTGCAGATATCTTCACCAAGGCATTGCCAAGAACAAAGTTCGAGTGCCTACGGACCAAGCTTAGGGTTCAAAAAATTTGCATCAAAGAGGAGTGTTAAAAATTGATGCAAATTTAAAAATAAAGAAAACTCTAGAAACACTTAATGGCTAAGAAAATCTAGAGTTATTCTAGATAAAATCTAGAAAGAGGATAATGATAAAATTAAGAGATATTTCTTAAGAGAAATCTAGAAATGTGAAAAAAAAAGAGTCAAATTAGGGGCTAAAGTGTAGAAGGATCTACAAAGTTATGGTTTAGAATTATTTAGCCAAAAAAAAAATCTGGCTAAAACCTACTTCGCTGAAACTAGTGTAAGTATGTTTGAGGGGCAAATGCCCCTTGTGGCCTAACCAAGGCTTGTACTCCTCTTTCCACCTTCAATAAATAAAACCTTCAACTAAGTCCATTTCCTATTTCAAATTGCAAAACCAGTCCTTCAACTATTCCAAACTAGTTCCCAACTATCCTAACTATTCAAAATACCAACTAAACCATTCCGAAAAAAAAAAAAAAGAAAATCAACAATTTTGAAAGGTCAATTCATGCAGGGACATAATTGTGAACTTGTGGAATTTTGGTACAGCAGTATGCATTTGAAAAAATAGAAGGGCGACCTTATGGCAAGAGCAATGATACAAGGGAAGTCCATAAGCGCTAGAAGGAGGGCTTGAACCTCCGACCTTGTGGTTAACAGCCACACGCTCTAACCAACTGAGCTATTCCAGCATACATGTCGATGGCTTTTAATTAATATATTTAAATAATCAAATAGTTCGTAGGAACTCGCATCGGAGACGTGAAGGTAAAATTCTGGGAAAAAAGGGAAAACCCGCTCGATAAGGAAAAGCCAAATCCGACGTTAATGGAAACCTTAGCGTGACACATGTGAGAAATTGAATGTACAATTAATTTCTTAGCCATTACCACCCTACCTTCCTTAGGAGACACCGTCACACGCAAACGCTACTAAAACATCCCCATCATTACAGCTACTATTTCTTTCCGCATTTCAGAGCCAGAGCCAGAGCCGGAGCCGGAGCCGGTATACAACTGCTCTTATTCTTTTGAAAAGGTAAAACATCCACCAAATTTCTTCCTAATGCTACTATCCTTTCCATCATCTTCTTCTTGTCGCGTTGCCTATTCTTTCCTGAACCGACCAGAAACGGTAAACCATTGATCAATCAACCAAACGGAGTCGATGGGCTGTGATTATTTTTCGGTCTAACTTGCTGCGACATCTCTGTATGTGAAATCGATATCGCGTCGTCTAAACTTATTTTTGTTTTCTCCTTCAGTCAGTCATTTTGCAGGAAGGCCTCCGATTAATATTTCTATAGAGATCGAGCCTGTAAGTCTTTTCAAACTAACTGGATGTTGCAACTTATGTTAATAGGCAATTGTCAATCGCATTCCAGTTTCAATTGATTGCAAACAAGATGGGAAGCAATGCACCGACTTGGGCAGATCAATGGGGATCCTCGGACAGCTTTGGAGGCGAACGAGACGACAAGTTTGATAGCAAGAAGAGCGGCGGCAATAAGATGTCCAAAGTCAAAGCGGCGGCCTCCGCCGGGCTTGGTGAGGCCAAGGCAGCGGCAGCCGTCGGAACCAACACCGCCAAGGTTGCTGTCGCAGCAGCTGCGCAGAAGGTGAAGAGCGGAACATCCATGGGCTTCAAATGGGTCAAGGATAAGTACCAGAAAAGGCACTCTTCTGACTGATCAATTTTAGCCTCCCTTCTGCGCTAGTTCAAATTGCCAGCCCGATATACAGTACTAATTCATGTACTGTTAAATGTAGCATTACTCTTGAATTTTCGCTGTTTTGAATCGCTCAAGGGCCACTGTTTTGCCTACTTCTTCATACTTCTGTATATTCAGGGCATGAAGCTATTTTGTCTGCACGGCCTGATAATATGAATCGAACCGTCATACTTTACTTTCACTAATGACTCTGGAATACATATGAACATCGAAAGGATCTCTTTTTAACACAAGGGATTCAAATCTTTATCTTGAAAAATAGAGATATGTACTAGGGAAGGGCAGAGGACAATGTCTCCTTCTGCGAAGACACAACAGAAAGTTATTTACCAACTCTATGATAAGATCTAAGCTTGTTTGTTTCTCTTGACTCGCCTCTATGCAGACAGCAAAATGAAATGACCGAGACTCCCAAAGTCTTAGGCTGTCATTCTTCTCCCAAGTCAGAGGGCGTGGCTCCGACCAATCGCCACGATGTCCAAACCCCCTAAAACCTTACGAAAAGAAATCTTGAAAACAGGTCGCCCAAACGATCATGCAATTAGATAATATGCACTGACATTATGAAGAAAAGCTACTGTTGCTGCATCCATTCCTTTCAGCTGCCAGCAACCTAGTATGCAGCTCTACTGCTATAACCACAGTTAGCCTCATAATATTTTCCCAACCCTGAGTCACCCATTTCAAGAGCAGTGTAAAACATGACACGAATGGTTTTGATTGCGCAAGGCTTCAGTTCAAAGTAGGCGCTCAGATAAAGTAACACAAATAACCGAATCCATATAAATGAGTTCTTTTCACCCAACGTTTCAAAGCAGCAGAAGAAATATCCAGCGAAGAACATCAAACGGACCATCAAGAATTTACAACTTAGAACTAGCAGCATCACGTTTTCTTGGTCATATTCACATGCATAAAGCTTGCTTCAGCCAATAGCTTTAGAAAATACCAAATGTGTTCTCTCCACTGTAGGTCATGTACAGGAAGCCATCTTCATCTTTGTTTTCCTCATAGATAGCAGACATCATAGCAGCTACAACAATGCAGACAAGACCGCTTTGAGATAATATTGAAAGAATAAGCTAAAAGCAGTAAAACATCAGTGCAGCTACATATGTCACCTGTTGGTGGCAAGATGTTCTTGACAAAAATGAAAATCGCCTTCTCAGGACTCAGCTTAATCCTCTTTCGTACAACATAGACAAATTGGCCAACAGTTAGATCAGCAGGTACAAGATATCTGCACTCATGTGGGGCAAACTTCAACCAAACAGCGAAGAAAACAATTTCATTTCAACATGTGCTTAATCCTAATGGGAGATGCACTATCAATTTTATTTCTTCTCTAGTTGATTACTGTTAATCAACAAGAAAGAAAACAATGAGAAGGGTAGGAATACAGGATTTTGATAAGACAGTGATTAGTCTTCCAATGAATCCAATCTCTTCAAAAAGATACAAAGAGAAATCTTTGGCCCTGTTTAAAATCTTTGGCCACCATTAAACAGGGCTAGGAATGCTAGTATATTATGAAATGAAATCAGGTCAAAAGAGAATGTATTGCTCTAAGTTCTGAACTTACACATACCAAGCATCAATATCTCATGTCACATATTCATGTTAATCAATATACAGAATAGGGATACGTAGACAAAGGTCAAGGAGATCAAAGGTTTAGGAACAAATAAGGAGTGAAAAAAGGGAAGAAAATTAATTAGAGTAGCAATATAACTAACTTCTTCTTATCAATATCAGGCACATCGCTCTTGTCCGCCCTTTCAACAATCACCTAAGACATAAAAATGAAACAGTAACTATTAAAATGTACTCAGAGAAATATTTTAAGCGCATAAACCTAAAAAATAAAAGTTCATACTGGTATTCTGTCAGGATACTTCTCTCTAATGCGAGCAGCTTCCGCCTGCCTCCTCTCTGGAAAATAACAAACACATCAGAATCACCCATAAGAGACAGGCTTTTTACATGGGACGATCATGATAAAAAAACAGCAATTCATTAGAACCATTTATTGAATTTGTTGTTCGTGCATGCCCTTTCTCATAAATTGATCTTAATCTCTTACGACCAGGAATATTGCTCGTTAGAATATTTCCCGAAGACTGTAATTACTTGAAAACTAAATAGCCCTGGAGAACATCATCTGCAGGAGGAAAAACAGCAATCCGAAACCGACAATCCGTGATTGGAACAAGACCCACATCAGACACGAAAAAGTTCTAACAATTACTGTCGATGATCAGAAAAGAATCACTGTTAAACCCTCGTGCAAGACACCAATATCATCAACATTAGGGTTTTCCAAGAACATGGGGAGCAGATCGAAACAAACAAACGAAAAGAACGCAAAGAAACTATTAAAAGAGAGAGAGAGAGACCGAGGGGATGTTCCAACTTGAAGGAGCTCTTGGCCATAGCAGCGATCCTGGCAAAGAAAGAGTAAGAAATTCTACGAAATCAGGATAGAAAAATCATGCATAGGGATCTAAATCAGTAAAATTAACAGACGAAAAGAAAGAGGCTGTAAGAGAGGAAAGAATCGATCTGTACCTAATCCGAACTCGACCGAAACAGCAACAAATCAATCCAACCAAAATCGCGATACTGTGTCTCCGGAGCTTCAACCGTAAACAGCAATTTATGCAGCGGATGTGAGGCCCGGGCCCCGCGTAACTAGAAAGGCCCGTTTGCATAAAATGGGCTTCGCATGTCCATTCTTCTCTCCTCTAGATCAAACGCAGATTTTGGTAAGCCGACGCCTAATTTATTGATGGGCGCCGGGTCCACCTAACCCGGGACCAGCCTGGGCTGGACAGTTCTGAGCCTGGGTCTCGGTCTAGTAGGACCAGGCTCAGACCTATTCCGAGCCAGTCCGAGGTCGGGGTTTGGGGTGGGTTTGGAAGTTTTTTTTATTTTTTAAAAAAAGTATAAACATAATTAATTATATATGTAATAAATATTTTTAAGAAAAAAAAGTCACATTTGATGTAAGTTTTATTAAGTAAAAAAGTCAAACGGTACTTATAAATAATCGAAATGAGCCTTACATTTTGAAATGACAAAAACGTTCTGAAAATGATGAAAAATAGAAACTTATGATCTGTGCTTAATAGTATAGACAGATCAAATACAAACTATAAGTATGATTGAAAAAAAAAATTTAAGGCTCGATATTGGATATTACCCCGTCATCCGAACTCTTTTGGTCTTGTTGCCGGAATGCTGTAAGGCCCCAATCTCAATTGCATACGCATACTTTCATCGTCTCAAGTGTCAATCTTGAACATTTCTCCGATATCACTTGTTTTCCCATATTAAACGCATCCTCAAATGCTACATTGAAGACTAGAACGATAATAATCTTCTATGCGATTATCGACAAGATTGGAAACCTTGATCTCTTTGGTTCCACCACTCTAAGATGTCAATGTTGCTTGGCTCGAATGATATGTTGAGATAGTTATCGACCTCAACTAATCCCAATATTATCGGTTGGAGGCATTTGAGCATTTTGAGGGCTAGGTTGAATCTTGATGAGATTGATCTCTTTGGAGGCTCAGTTTAAGGAACTTCGGATCTTACCTTATCCGAATGCCGCTCACAATATAATTTATACAAAGAATGCAAGTACTCAGAAGCAGTAGCAGATATAGCCAAAACATTTATATGAGACATTTCTAAATAAATACGAAAAATTTCTTCAAGTAATGTGTTGTGCCCGTTAATTTGACATATGAGTTAAGCAAAGAAACAACTAAAAAGATAAGTGGAATGTTTTCTAAATACTGAAGCTACTTAGCCCGCAATGCATCGACAGTCAGTTTTAATAACTCATCATCTTTAAACTGATGTAAAGTATATGTAAGTTCACTAAATGAAGCAAAACTTGATAAATGGTTGGGTAGTAAACACCAGAGATAAATTTAAAAGCCTCGTAAATTCACTAGTTTTAGAATATTTTTCCCAAACTTCAGTCGTAAGAAATTCATAACCCATTTTTAAGTTCATGAAATGCGTTAACAAATTTGCATATAGATATGCATCTTGCAACATCAAATATGTAGAGTTCTTGCGGGTTGGACAATCCAATTTAAACTGTTTCCAAGAAAATTCTTTTTTATTTTCAAAACAAAACTTTTTAAATTCACAAACACAACGGGTCTTGATTTCAAATACGTTAATGAATACCCAATAGGCACAATTTCATTTTGGAGAACTTCTAAACCCTTTTGCACACAAAAGTTTAAAATATGACATATGCATTTAACGTGAAAAAATGCACCATTAAGAGGTGGTTTCAATACTTGACTCAAAAGGTGAGTGACAACATCATTGTTTGAAGCATTATCAAATGAAATGCACAGGACTTTATTAGCATAAAAATAATTACGTAAAGTTTCTAAGATACAATTGAATATGTGATAACTAGTATGATCCGTTTCAATGATCCTAAATGAAAAAATTCATTTTTGCATAATCTAATCAAAATCAATCAAATGAGAAGTAACATAATAAAATAATTTACCTATAGGTGATGTCCACATATTAGAAGTGATGCCACACAATGATCAAAAGCAGAAAAATAAGCTTGCAAATCTGATTTTCCAGTTTCAAATAATCTAAAGTTTTTCTTCCTAAAGGTTTTCCTAGATACTTTTTTAAATGCAGGATTTAATTGTACTTTATCCAAGATTCTAGGTACACATATTCAGCTTGTGAGAAAGGTTTTTTTGGTAAGCATCATCCAATTTATCATACATTATCTACAAAATTGTTGATTAAAATAAAAAATACTTGGCCCGTCGGTGCTGGTTATAGACCCAAGTTGTGTTTATCCTCCAAAACTAGTCACAGTACTAGGGAGGACATTAGGATGTTGATTTTCAATGTGGCACTTCAGCGTTCCGGTGCAGGAAATCTTTTTATGCACCAACTTTTTCCTGCAATGTTTAGATTTCCCATACCTCGATTCTCTTTCATGTATGAGCTCACAATGCTCCCAAACCTAATCAGTGAGTCTCGAGGATTTATCTTATCCTTGGGTTTTCTCTACAGTGGCTCCATGACTTGTCAGCGTCGGTTATGTTAACGGATCCCTAGTTGCTAGCACATCCAGCTCTTCAACATCATTATTGAATACTTAATCGTTGAGATCCAAATCATAATTCATCATATCGATATTGGGGTCATCGTCACGTAACTCCTTGATGAAGATGCCTTTGTCAGCCGGCTGAGAACGACGATAGAACAAGCCTTGGAGGCCGCGGGAAGATGAAGTCTTCGTCGACTTACCTTTTCTCTTGAAGCCATCACTCACAAAGTAATAGTAGTGATTAATGCAAAATTAGAAGGAGATTAAGAAGAAAATGGGCAGAGATTAGTAAAAAATTTGGAAGAGATTATGAAAAAAAACTCAAATGCTTGAGAGAATATAGTATAGGAATATTGATTGTTGGTGTGAGCATAGAGTGAAAATGGCATTGTTATTTATAAGGAAGGTCCAAAAATTATTTGGACAAAAAAGCCCTTGAAATTTAGTTGTTGAGAGGGATGAAAATAAAATTTTGGGGGCTAAAATATAGCAAAAAATTGTTGGAGGGCTTACTTTGTAATTAGCTCATTTTTAAAAAAATTTTTGCTGTAAGTTTTTGTTGAGAGAGCCATTGGAGGCGTCAGGCCCAAGGGCGGACCGGCCGGTCCTGGGCCAAGTCGGTTCACCAGGCGGTCCGGGTGGTTCAATTTGCATTTTTCTTTCCTTACATGCCCATATTTGCCCAAGTTTTTTGCGGGCCGTGCTGGGGCGGGTTTGACTTCTAGGCTAGTCCTGGTTTGGGCAGGGTTGAACCGACCCATGTCCCACGTCTTGCTTAATTACAGCCTAAATTAGAGTTCATGGTCTGTAATGATATGGTTTAGTTGCTTCCCTTGAATGTGGTTTAGGTTGTTTATTATGGTGAGTACTAGCATATGTGACTACAAGAATACAAATTTTTTATATTTATTAAATTTATAAAGAAAAAATGTTAATAAAGTTATGAATTCAAACTCACATCATAATCAATTCAAAAATTTTAAGAAAGTTAAAATGTTTAAAGGTTGTTAACAAGAAATTAGGTAATTATAAAGCATATGATACAAAGCTTCCTATAATGAATGTGTTTAGTTGTCTCTCTTAATGTGGCTTAGGTCGTTTGTTATAGTGAGTACTAGCATATGCGACTACGAGAATATAAATTTTTCATGTTTATTATATTTATAAAGAGAAAATATTAATGAAGTTATAAATTCAAAACTAAATCATGATTAATTCAAAAGTTTTAAGAAAGCTAAAATGTTTGAAAGTTGTTGACAAGAAATTAGGTAATTATAAAACATATGGCATAAAATTAATATAGTGGATTTAAGATTTAAGCAAAAATTTAGGTCTTAACAATCACTCATGAAAGGTCAAGAGCCTAAAACACAAAAACTAAAAATTTATTACATCTTTTGCATTTATTAGGATAATGGTAAAAATGCATGATTTCAAAGTTTGAGAACTGAAATATATCATGAAATATATCATGAAATACAAATAAAGAATTGATTGTGTAGTTTACCCATTTTTTATTTGACATAAAAAGAGCAAACTGCCCTGGGAATAAAAAAAGGCGATCACTTTTCTTTTGTCAACAAAAAGGCAATCAAATCCAAAAGAAAAGTGATCCACCTATCTGATTTCGCATCTAACAGGGCCAAGTCAAGAAAACGTGTTTTGGCTCAAATTTTCAATGTTGTGGCAAGTGAGGTATTGTATTCGATGTCCCATCAAAGCCTTATAATTTTAGTTAATATAATTTCCTTTTTCAAAAACTTCATTTTGTTTTGGGAATATTTTAAAAAACTTCGTAATTGATCATAATTTGTATTTTGGACTAAATGCACCAGCAACCCCTGAACTTTGCAAACTCAACGAGTTAGTCCTCTAAGTTTAATCCGAACCATAGCAGCCCTTAAACTTTCAAAATGAGATCAAGTTGGTCCAGATGTTAAATAAGGGCAGACGACATTAATTGAGGCTGTTATAAACCTAAAAGGCATCAAAACTGTCTGAATGGTCTTAGGTTCTATTTGTTTTATAAGAGGGGCTACTGTTTGCTATTTTAATCAAGAGACGATGAATTAAAAGTATAAGAGGGATGGGTTGTCAACTTCTTCATCCTCCAACATGTGTTATCACTGACAGCGGCTAAGAGTCCCAACACCACGTTTCCACCTGCCGGAAAGCCAGCCCAATCCATCATTCCTTCCAGTTCACTACTAGTTACGCAAATTCAAAAAAAGAAATTGCGACCGTGAAAACCACTGCGAATCCTTGTAATCAAGGCCTCATTGGATCCTTGATGATGGTCACGCTCTCATCTTTATTGGAGGATTCCTGCAATAGTAGAGATGGAGAAAAGGCAATGAAGGAAATGACGCCCAGGGATTTTAATGGCTTTTGGTTAACACAAAGAAGTCCTCTTTGAGGCCACAAGGAATGTTGTTGTTGATGGTAGGACTAGTGTGAATTTCTCGAAGAGGATTGAGATTGATCAGTTATCGATTTCAATTTCACGGTATTTTTTGTTGGCGGTGAGATCAATAGGTTCATCTTAACCTCAACAACAGTTTCAATATGAAGAACAGACGCTACCACTCACATGTAAGCATTTTAGGCTCTTCGTGGACTAACTCGAAGCGAGTTGAAAAGTTAAAAGGTTGGTGCTTTCCAAGTTTTACTTTAAGGACTAGGTTGACTGAGTTTGCAAAGTTCAAGGGTCTTTGTTCATTTAGGCCTTTTTATTTCTTATTCCCAATTATTTCTTCTATCCTAACTAGGGATACAACATAATGTATTTTGGGTTGTCCTAAACTCTGCAACATTTTCATATTTTAATAAATTATTTTACAATATTACCCTTAAATTTATCATTTTCTTATATGTTTTTTTTTCATCTTTTTTTATTATGTATAAAAATGAAACATACACTACAACAAAATGGTATATAAGTGACGTACATTTATCGACGTTTTCAAAACAAAGTTGGGAAAGACGTATTATTACTAACATATTTAAAAAAATGTAGGTAAAGAACTATTTAAGCTTGACAAATTATTAAAAAAATGCAGCTAAAGACATGTTTAAAAAATTGCGGCAAAATATCTATCCAAGCCCAACAAGGTTGAAAACATGCAGTTGAAAGTCCGCCTGAGCCTGACTAGTCTCCAAAATGCAACTAAATCATTGTGCCTATTAATCATGCCCTACCCGGTCACATACCTAACCAATTTAACCAAAACATAAGAAAAAAATTGGGGGAAGGTGGGGCAAGAAGAATGCGTGCAACTGGCAGCTTCCTCCACTAGCACTAACACTCTGTGCAGCTTCCGCTTGGTGGCCTTTTTAGCTAAGAGCTTCCTTCGCCGGCACTTCATCCGTTCTTTCTACCACTGTTTCATTTGCTCCTCCTGCCACTACTGCCCTTCACTCACCGCTACCTTCAGTTGTTCCACCAACTAATTGTGCTACCTCCAATTGTTCCGTCAAGTCGTCCACTCATCCTTCATAGGTTTGTCCAAATCTCTCAATTCTTCGTGGTTTATTGATTTTAATGATTTGTTCATCTGATTTTCTGATTGTTTTAAAACTCTCATTCGTCTGATTTTTATAGGTTTGTTCCAAATCTATCATCTGCATTGGTTCATATAATTTTTATTCACCAAATGTAAGTAATGTTTCTTCTATCCTGGAACAAACACGAATATGTATGTTCAGTAATTAGAAGAGGGTGGTGGGATGGCTTGCAAATTATCAATCTAAATCAATTTCATTCACCAAATTATGTTCAGTAATCCATTTTTTAATGTTGTATGTTCTAACAACTATTGCTAGCAGGAAAGTAAAAGCATAGGCTTGTGGTGTTTGGAGGAGTGAAGTGTTGTTGATGTAGTACAATTAGTGTGTCACTATGATGGTGTTTCAATAGTCATCAGGCATTTGGTGTTGATGCTAAACATTTTTCTAAATGACAGATGTATTTTTGTTAAGAGGTGGTATGTTTTTTATTTTTACTTCCTATTCTAATAAAACTTTTTGATTATTGTTGGTCTTATGCGTATTGCAAGAAAGTTGAGCCCATCCCAGTTTTGTATTTGCTAGCCCATCTTGTGTAGTTTATGCATTTACAATTTACTATATATTCAATGCCATCAGTATTTTTTCTTTTTTATGTTAAAACTGGGATGAGAAGTTCCAAGCAACTTATGGCCAAATGCTTTCTGGCATGGACATCACATTTTCTTTCAGTATTGCAGGATGATTGGTCCACACCAAATCCATCGTTTGCTTAAATAGGGCTGGATGTGTTGAACTGATTGAAGCTTTATTGAAACTGGTCTTAGTATCCAGATTCTGTGAATTATTATATGACATTTGAAAACATGACCGGAAACTTAGGAGTTTTGTGGCTAGGTAAGGGCAGGTTAAGCTTGGTTTTGAAAGTGCATAGGTTACTTGGTCATCAGCTTTAGTTTAGGGGTTAAAAAAAGATCAAATTTTTGATAGTTGAGGGGGTCAATTGGAGTTATAGACATTCATTTAAAAGAATATGTTTCTCTTCCAGTTCGTAGAACAAGCTAAAATACTATCATCATCATATCTATTCTAGCTTTTTTTTTCTTTGCTTTTTATTAACAGCATGTTACTGTCAAGTTGTGAAACCTTTCTGTTCTCCTTATGCCTGCTAACTTCAATGGCATTCCAGAACAACTTGCTGGGAAAGTGATTAAAACAAGTTTTCGATCTAAGTCTAAAGATGCAATATATGAGAAAAAAGAAAAACTCAGCCCACATGTCAATATGGTGTTGATTAATTTGGTTTTATATTCTAAACTAATACTTCTATTATCCATTTTCACTAATTACGTGGTGATGTGCATGTATATATTATTCCTTTTCCATATTTGCTTGACTCTTCTCAATATTTTTTTGTAGATTTTGGGCATTGATGCAATAGAAATTGACGTGGTACTTATAGAGCTTTTGGAGGTGCGTGTGTATTTATGGAGCTCCAACTTTTAGTTTTAGTTTTACTTCTTTGTAGATTTATGGATTTGAGTTCTTAGTGCATGACTACAATGATGAAAAGCATCATATTTTTTATATCTAGAGTTTCTACATGTATGTATTTGTTAAAATATTTATTAATTAAAATTTTTCTTTATTCAATATGAATTTTCTTGAAATTTTTATTGATGATAATGATAGAGTATTTTGACCTCCTAATAAGAAATAAGTGAACAATGATATACCATGAGGGAAAATTAATATTTCAACTACACTTTAATAGCAACGTTTTCTAACAAAAATGCTGAGAAAATTCAACGTAATTTGTACATTGCTGACATTTTTCAATAAAAATGCTACTGAATGCAGTACATTAGTGACATTTTAAAGAAAAAAAACAACTGAACATAATCATTTTATCAGCGTTTCTTGTCAAAAGTGTCACTAATGGTTGTACTTTATCTGCATTTATAAAACGCAAAGAAATACTTAAAACCTTTATCAATGTGTTCCTAAGTAGTTTTTTTTGTGGAATTCTTAAATTGTCAGCAAATGTCTTCTCGCATTTTAGAAATGCTAGTAAAGGCGAAAAAAAAATATCACTAATAATCCCTTTTGTTGTGGTGATAAAAATAGAAACAACACATAAATTTTTCCTTTTTTTAATCTTCACCTCAAACCAAAATAATTTCATAAAAAATGACATGGATGAAGTATATGATTGCAAATCAACATTTCTTCTTTTTATCTAAGAAAAAAAAAGCATAACGAGTGTAACAATTACTTTATGTTTTCATTTACCTTTTATCAATTACATATGGCTAAACGCAACCGTCTTTAACGAAGTCATGGCATAAAATTTAGCTAAAATAATATGTATCAAAATCCACCCAAAAGAAAAAAGACGAAGGAAAAAAAAAACAAGTGGCCGGGGATGTCGCGCAGCCCTTGAGCTTTATAAGGTACAAAATTTCCTCTGAGGACATGCCCATACGACGCCTGGATTTACAGGGTAACCTATAACAGTTATAGGTCATCAATCATATTAAAATTAGAGAACTTACATCAAAACTTTCGTTAACTTCAAAATCATTTCTGTATAGTTATATATTAAGTCATTTAATTCAAAAGGAAGAGCAAATTTAAATATTGTTTAGAAGGGAAAAAAGTTTGTTGATTCATGGGTCATAGTACTAAAATCACCAAACACAAAAAAAAAGGTAGGAATTGAATTAAGTAACAGAAATATGTCGATGATCTCGCTTTGTCTAATTATAAATTGGAATCTACAAAAATACAATGTAAAACATACAAGCAATTATGTAGCTGAAACACATGAAACGATGATCAATGGAGCCAATGCCATAAATAACTTTCAGCTGGCTTAATAACATCAATCTACAAAGCTAACTATGATCCCAATTAATCAATTTTTTGTCATATATATATATAAGCTTACCTACTTCAGTTAATTATGTTCTCGTCTGCCTCTGGAATGTTCTCCAACGCCGGCCTCCAAGCGGAGTCGCCGCCGCCGCTTGTTCTAAGTCGCATCTGCCTGGATCTCATAATTCTCAGCAACAACTCCAAAGAAGAGCGCTTGGTGGACCCATTCCGGGACTCCAGAAGTTGCTTCAACTCTTTCTGTGTCACCACAACTCTAATCCTCACAGGCGCTGCACCACCTTTATCCTCCACATTACTATTATTATTATTATCATTATGGCTACTATTTCCGGCTTTTGGGCCAACTTGGAACCTCACCACTTTCTCCGCCTTTGCCACAGACGTTACCGAGTCTACCTTCGCCACCACCACATTATAACTTGTACTGTCGTTGTCCTGATCAGCTTGAGCGGCCCCAATCTTGCGAGTAAAGCAGCAGTAATTACCCATACTGGCCGGTCAGTTGAGGGAATTATTAGTAGATTAGATGGTAGAAACAGACTTGCAATAGAGAAACTAGAACGCGTGGATTGAAGTGAGGCGGTAGATATAGAGAAAAGAAGACAGCAGCTAGCTAGCTAGCTAACGCACATGCGAAGAGCGTTTGTCTCGCCGGGGTTGTTGAAAGGGACAACAAAACCACATCCCTGTATTAATTATATATCCTAGGTCTAGCTAGTTAGCTGCATTGATTCTATATAGGAATGGAAAAAATAAGAAATAAACCACTAAAGTTTTGGGGTCAGCTTGAGTCAGTCACTAATGTTTTTTTCAATCAAATAAACCACTAATGTTATTCAAAATAGATAAATAGATCACTAATGTCCAATTTACCCACTCGGCTTTGAAATATTATAAAATTTACCCATTATCTTTTAAAATTGATCCCTAATTACACAATTCCATAATCACCTCCCTAATTACATTCTAGGCATAACACATTCGTCACTGCTTCCAACTCCTTCAAAATATACCATCTCCCTTACCCAAGATAGGATACCTTTGGCTCCACGCTATCATTCCTGAATGATACCTTGCTCATATTAGCACTCAACACCCCTTTGCTCTGCTCGCTCAAGAACACCACCCATTACTCAACATTTTTTATATTAACTTGAATATCTTCGCCATCAGCAATGCCGCATGGTGGTGATCAGGCACTGCTGATTGGTGGTGGATGATCTCTTGGATCTCCTTTAAGATTGCAGAAGTAGGGTACATGTGGGTTTAGAGGCTGTGAGAATATGGCATGAGGTGAGGAAGAGCAAGAGGAGAAACAACATGACTATTATTAGCAAGCCCAGCAGGATCCCAATTACTACTCATAAAAGGAGGCTGAAGATCAATGTTAACATGGAGAAGGTAGTTGAAATGTTAGAATCATAAACTTCAAAGGTGCTAGGAGCAGTAGGAGAAAATGCAAGGACCAAAGCTAGGAGCAACAGGAGAAAATGCAGGGACCAAAGCTGGGAGCAACTGGGACCAAACTTAGTATTTTATGCTAAAATTTTATCAGACTTAATGGTAAAAGTTATTAAAGTTACTAATCTGAGCCAACTCTGAAATGTCAGCAATTTATTTGGCCTAAAAAATAGTAATGGATGAATCGAACCAATATAAAAGCATTAGTGGTTTGTTTGTTAATTTTTCTATAGGAATAGGACGCTTAATTAATCTTAACTAGTCTTAAGGCTTCTTGTCTCTTAGCGAGGTTTTGGACAACGATAAGGATTTTCTTATACCCTTTTGGTCCAATGTACCCATTGTTGCTTCTTTGCCTTCCGCATCAAGGCAGGTGATCCAATCCACATGCCAGCTGCATCAGTCATCATCACCTAACTATGTTATGCCCATCAATTAATGACGAATCAATCGGAACAAAATTTATGACCTTAAATTTATAATTATAGTGTGATAATACATCTACCGGGAAATTAACAAACAACTGCTGATAATATGTATGTAACTACTCAGACTAAAGAACACAGGTATATAACTGCTGATTCAAACTCGTATAACATGAGTAATCATCCAGTTACACTTCAATAACTTTCCAGAAAACTAACATCAAGTTAAAACAACTGTTAGATTTATGTAAAGTTATTCGAATATATCATGCAAATTGATTTTCAGAGGGATTGAAAATTTAACATTTTATTTTAATAATACATATTCATTTTATATAAGCATAAGTTTCAATGGTTTAAGTTTTATTTGGGAATATCAAAACTAACAAAGCCCCAAATTGAAAATTTTCATGCATAAAATCCAATATTACTTAACTCTAATACATTTATAATTATAAATAAAGAATCATGGATATATAGGTGTAAGGCGGTTATGGAGAGATCCTTACTCGTGGAACATATGTATGGTTGAGTCGTTGCTTAGTGACAAAATCACAGTTGCTTAATTAATATGGCAACTAATCAAATATGATGATAGTTAATGATGGGGGTTTACGATTAATTAGGTGGTATTTCGATGTGAAACATTTTTTTTTTCCAATTTTAGAAAAACTAATTTGAGGTGCATAAATTGTTTAAAAAATTCACTATATCTTATTTTCTAAACTCTGAAGAACTTATATATGTGTTAAAATGAAAAACGTTATTTTAGATGTTTCATTTTATCTAGGGAAAATTACAAAAACCCTCTTGTGGTTTGATGTAACATACACTTTGCTCTCTTTATTTTGAGAAACCTACACTTTACTCCTTATTTTTTTACAGTGTCTGACAATAAATTTTGAAAATTTAATTTAAACTGTCTGATAATTATGTTTCAATAATTTCAACATTGTTTATGTTTTTTTCATAGCTAACAGACCTTTAAAAAATATTGATATACATATTTACAATGAGGAAAAAACATTTACAGTAAGAAAAAAGTGATAATTTAAAATATCTGTTAAGTATAAAAAAAATATTAGAAAGATCAAAATTATTGAAAGATGACTACTGTATAGTTCAAAATAAAATTTTCAAAAAATTGTTATCAAACAATGTAAAAGAATTAGGAGGTAAAGTATAGATTTTTAAAAATAAAGGGTCAAACTGTAGGTTAGGAAAAACCTTAAGGAAATAATTGTAAGTTTTCATTTTATCTAATGAGTTGTTTAAAATTTTGAACATAAGGTTCTCAACATCTTTATAATAAATTTTACACTTAAGCTTTTATCAAATGAAATTTAATAAAAATTGAAAACTTATCCCCATCCAAATGTTAGCCCAGCTTTGTATAGATCAACTGCCTAGTTACTTATTGTTAACTTGAGAAGCTAGCTAATTTTCTTGCCGGCAGCTGGTTAAGAGCACACAAGTGCAATGTATTTGACCCCAGTGTTTTAAAAATTCAAATTCAAGAGGATTTGTGTGTGTGTGGAATGGGGCAGGGAGGCCTAATAAACGCGTCAAGCTACTTACGTACTGGAACATCTTTCAATTTGCGAAATTCACATGGGGTTAGGCCAGTGCCACTTATTCAAGCAGTTGCCCTACAAACGTTTGTAATGCAGCATTTATACCATTTCTCCAACCTGCTACACACCTGATCCCTACATGAAATTAATGCCATGGACATGTCCATTGCTTAAAACTTTGCACTAAGAAAATAAAAATGCGTACAAGAAGTAATTTCTTATATATTTGATACAGCATGTTGAAATTTGATCCAATCAATTCAAAACTGTACGGGTTTTTTTTTTACAAAAAAAGACTCAATAAAGGATCATATGTTATTGATAAAGAAACATAGAAATGCAATCCCTTAAAGCATCTCCAACAGCTTCTCTATTTTGCAGTTTTTCTTCATTTTAAGGAATATGAATCCATTTTTCACTCCAACAGTTTCCCTATCCTATTCTCCAAAATGGGGAATGAGATGAAAGAGAAGATATCATTCCCTATTTTTGCAGAAACTCCAAAAATTTTTGGGAAATAAAAAATAACATTCTCTCTTTCTTGTAAAGGTTGTCTCATTTATTATTCATAACAATTAATTCATAATTTTATTTTCTTCAAAATTTCGTATAGAAATATAAAATTTTTATATGAAAATGGTATCTTAAAGGCTCTATTTTATAAATTTAATTTTTTTAAAAAAAATTATAGTACAAATTAATATGAATATTTTTAAGTCAGACTTTAGTTAAAAAAGTTTAAATAGTCACTTTTTGTGAAACAAAGATAGTAAATTTTATATTTTGCACAATATTTAATTATACAACAATTATTTCATATTTTTTTTTCAAAATTTCTTATAGAATTATAATTTTTTTTTTGAAAATTGAACCTAAAGACTCTATTTTATAAACATAATTTTTAAAATTTTTTATAATATAAATTAATATAAATATATTTAAGTCAAATTTTAGTAAAAAAGATAAAAGAGTCATTCTTTGTAAAACGGAAGGAGTTATTTTTTTACATTTTTAATAATATTTAATTATATAATAATTAATCTAATCATTAATTTGAATTTACTTTAAATCCTTAATATTTAATTGCTATATAATAAATACAAAATTTTACAAAATAGGGAAGCTGTTGGAGTTTGAGTAAAAAAATTATAGAGATTTTACTTTTTACTTCCCCATTTTATGAAAATTTTGGAGAAACTGTTGGAGATGCTCTTAGATGTGGATTCAAAGATTCACGTCTATAATGGGAAAGGATAAGATCGCATCCATAAGAAGGCAAACAAATAAAAAAAATCATGGAGATATTATACCAAATGTGCAGGGTTCCTACAAACAGCAGCAATTAATAGCAAATCGATAACTAATCACCAAATGATGGCTTGACATGCAAAAAAATTTAGATCTCCAAATAATTTGCAATAAAAATAATATTAGAAACCCAAGTCGTGCGTTTCTAGACTGGGTTCTTCAACGCTCAAATTGGTCAAGTTTCTGAAAGAGTAGATAATTTGCAGGATTTTTATAGGAGATGAAGCGGGTTATGTGCCGACTGAATATGGAGATCGTAATCAGATCTGATGATCACGGGATGACGATCCACTTTCTCATCATAAGATGCCTGCAATAAAGATTTGACCTCATCTTATAGTATATTTTGAAAAGTTTGTCCCAATAGGAAAGTCCACAATAACATTTTAGGCTGTAAAAGGAGTTCTGGCCTCCAAGTTTTTTTAAAAAATAAGAATATCCAATTCAACACATGGGCTATCAACCTAATTGAGCTTGCCCAGGCCCAGGTATGATATCACTAGGAAACCATCTTTTTTAGCCATTATTTGATCTAGTTCCACGAACAAGAATCAAGCAAATGTTTTCTTTACAAGTTAAGTCAAGTTGATATATATTCTTTTAGTTAAGAAAAGTGAAACCAATTGGCGGAAGAATAGAACTAGTGTTATCAAGTTTTCGAAGCCCAAGACCATATTGATCGCATCAAGCCCAATGGGTCAATAAAGGTTGAAGAGCCAATTCACAAGTGCTATGTATCTATACGAAGAATACCTCTTTTACTCACATTTAGGAGGGAGCTAGAGCCTGCAACACGCAGTCCAATTGGCAGTGTACCTAGATATCAACCCCTGCCAATGGAGTTCGAATCATGCTAGTTGTATTGTGTACCATTCTCTATCAATTTATAGCTTGATGTTCTCTAGGTTTAAAAAAAACATGTAGATTTTCCCCCAACTTTTTTTGACATCTCTTTAATATCCTATATACCTTGTAAATGCTTCTGAATTTAAAAATAAAAAAAAAAAAAGGGAGCTGGAATTTTCTGTTGGGGGTTGGACTTAAAAAGTAAGTAATATTAAATATTTATCTTAACCAATTTATTTGTTGGTTTATAAATAAAAGTACCAACGAATCAAATAAAATAATAAAAAATAAGAGGAAAATATAATATTAGCATGAAATTTTCCGCATCAACAATGAAAAACAATAGCATGAAAAAAAATATTAAAAAATGAAAATAACTTAAATAAATGAAAAGCCATCTTTGAGATAAGAGAAATTGTAAACTATGGCAACGTTCAACATGTAAATAGTTGTTATGGTAGACTAAGAGTCAATGATGCTTGTTAATTGTTAATATGTGGGACACAACACTAAGGATTTGACATGGGAAAGATAAAATTTTGAGAGCAAGAAACAGTGACTTTAAGGTTAAATTGCTTTATATATATATATATATATATATATTACAAAAAAAATGCTTCATTCTAATTAAAAGTGAGTCAAAACAGCATATTACAAACCAACAGTGGCATAAAACTTTGAGGGATAACAGGAACATAAAACTGGCCATGAAATGGCTACTCGTTCCTATGATATCGAATGAAAGTAGATAATCAGATCAAATCAAACATTCTAGGTAAGTCAGAATAAATATGGAGTAAAAAAATTACAAATAAATAAAGCAAAGGTCAAACCAAACAAACAATAACCAAGTGGTGTAAGAGCCAACCAAGCTTCAGAGACCTGAACAATATTATCTATAAAAATAAAAAGATTGCTTTTAAAATCGAAAAAAATAAAGATTGACTTTATTTTATGAAATTGTTTCCACATTTGTTGCCAAGCATGGGGATGCTCCAATAGAGTTGAGATTCTGATGAACCTAAGAGAAAACTTAGATCTATCGTTACCATTCTTCAATTAAAGATCTACCTGTGAGAGTCTCAAATCACTCTTAAATACCAAGACTTCAAAGACATTACATCCATTATAAAATCTGATAGATAACATCAGATAAATCCAGTTAAGCAATAAAAAAATTAAAAGAGAACCAACAAGATTTAGACTTCGGTCCAGATCTAACAAGAAATGGCAAAGAAATATGGGGAAAATGGCATAAGGGAATGTGTTGGAGGAGAGGGAAAGTGCTATTTTTAAATATATTTTTAGGTTATCTAGATACACATGAAAGTATAAAATTTTACATAAGAAAAAAAATAAAAAATAGTAATTCTTTTTTTTTTTCTATTTATGTTGTTATTTACACATATGTACTCTTTAATTTTGTAAAATAATTCATGAAATATAATTATACATATGCTCTTTAATTTTCTAAAATAATTCACAAAATATACATTATATACTTCATTTATCCTAAAAATGATGACATGCATTTCTTTTTGAGTTATCCCAGAAAGATTAAAAATATTTCTCTTTTTTTTAAGAAGTTTTTAAATATCAAGTTACCATATTACTTTTATTTAAACTCTCACAATACAAAACTCAATAAATAATATTTTATTTTTAATCTTTATCTAAACTTTTGCTACAATAAACCTAAAAAGAAATTTTTTTAATCATCACTACTCTCATTATACAAAACACAAGATTTTTTTTAAAAAAAATTAGTTTTAGGGAAAAAATTAAAAAAAATATCATAAATTACATACACCTTAATTTCTATATTAAGAGAAACGTTTCATCATTTATGAGACTAGCTAGGTAGTGAAGGAGTTTAAAGTGTGAGTATGTATAAAATGAAACATTCCTAACTAGGGTACATTATCATAAGCTGCAATTGATACAATTGATTACTATACGTGAATTATTACACTGAGTTAATTAAAAGATCATTGTTCTTTTATGTTTAGTGATATTGAGTGAATTGATGGTGTAGAACAGTACCAAAGCGTTAGTTTGTTCATCTTGGCCCTTCCTCCCTTGAATTTGAACTCGCAAATAATTGATGGCGTCACCAAATACACAAATGCAAATGGTAAGCTTTATGTTTCATGTTACCAGTTAGCACACATTCACTCTTAGCCCATAGGATTTGGTTTAGGCCTTCTTGTTCCCATTCCAGTTGAGCAGCCAAAGTCAAAGTTCAAACTAATGCCAACAGAGCCTTTCGCTCTTGCGAATTTGCCATTTGTTCCCATAATTATAGATTGGATAACATATCAATGGTATTTTTTGCTATTGTTCTGCTTTAGTCCACAACCTTTTTACTATTTTTTGTGTCCAAAACCTATTAATTTTTTTTTGTTCCTCTCCATATGAAATTCATTAACCCAAATTAACTTTTGAGACAAATTATTAAAATTCTAATTTAAAAAATCAAGTAGCTATTTTCTTGTAATTTTAAATTGTAATATAGTTTGTTGACAGTCACTAAACAACACAAATTAATAGTTTTTTTCCTTCCTGGATGAAATAAGTCTGATTTACATAAGGAAAATTTGATGATTTTAATAGTTTTTTAACTGTAAAAAAATTATTATATAAATTGAATTTATTCTAAGACAATTATGTCTGAATAGTTTAAATTGTAATATAAAAAAGTTGTTATTAGACAATTGTTGAGTGCTTAAATTGTTGGTGAAACTAGTTTACTTTTTTACCATAAAATTTTATCAACCCATGTCATATTTCTTATGGTTTTTCGCTTTGTTTCTTTTTTTTACAAGTTGAAAAAGATCGTGGAAGTGTGAAAACAAAGTGGGAATGAGCAGAACAAATATTGGTGTGCAAAATAGTCAAAGCTAAAATGCGCTGCATCACTATTCTCTCTATCCCTTGACGTTTTAGTGTCAGCATGGCAACAAGTGTTCGTGCTTATGGCATTACAACGCCACCAAATGCTTTGCTTTGGTATTGTGGTGTCAGTATAGATAAAGAAATGTGATCTCTTACCATAAATTAAAACCTAAGCTTGTTATTGGATAAGGAATCTTATCCAAAATAGGGTGTGAGAAAAATGGACAATTTGCTATAGCCCATGGTGAGCTAGGAATTATGGGAGAAGTAGTCTAGGTTTTCATACTCTTCATTTTTCATCTTTCATTTTTGGAGCCACCATTGAGGACATTTTTCTCTTCTTGGGAGCTTGTTGAATGTATAAAAAAGAACCTTAAAGGCTAAGGAGACATGAGCTTATATGAGTTTTTATTGGTTTCTTCTTCCCTTTTCTCTTTTGTATTTCCTTATGGTTTGTTTAAACTCTAGTATGATGTTTGTTGCTAATATGGATATGGAGTAATTCTCTTAATCTCTTTATGATGTACACTTAACATTTGATACTTAATGTTATTTTGAGGAAATTCATAGAAGGTGCTCCTGTGTTGATTTTTTTTTTTTGAACTTATCCATGTGTGTTAATTGATCACCTCATACATACATCAAAATCATTTCATTGTCTTGAGAGAAAGAGAAGATTTGTGGTGGAATTAGAAGGGAACATAGTGGGCTAGTTAGATTAGAGACAATCAAGTTACCCATTATGACATGGCCTTTCATGGGCCTGCCTAGGAATCCTATGAGAACATGTCCCACACTAGTCATAATTGGCTAATTGATTTAGTGCACACTAGTTAAAAACCTTCATGTTTCTTGTTAATTAACCTACCATGCAACAATGCATGAGTAATGCTTTGACTTAAACAATAAAAAGAGTATTAAAACATAACACATCACCATGAAATTTCAGTAAAACCAAGTATCAAATCCGTTAAAGCATACAAAACATTATGATATTAACTACAAATAATCAAACGCATGTGAACATCTAAGCATAAGAATATTACGCTCACAATAAAGAGCAACTCTAGAGTGTAACACTCAACCATGTATATCAGAGGCAAATGAGTGTACAAAACTATACACTAAAGCTAAACTACTGAGATTTATAACTAGCACTCACCTTAGATCAACTCTCGATGGTAAAGTTCCAAAATCTTTCCTTTGTGCTTTACTATCCTCTGTCAGCCAAATAAATATTTGTTGTTAGTACCATAACATAACCAATAAACAAACCACAAACTAGAATCATGAGGATTCAAATAAACATATTACCTACTCATGAGCTTAGCTCAACAAGCTTCAATAGTTGCCAGCCCTATGAAAATATATCTACACAATAAAAACTAAGGGAGTGAGAATTGATGATTTTCAGTGAGAGATCCTTTAACCTACAAGAAAAAAACTTTAGGACACACATATATACATAATATAAAAAAGTCTACTATGTGCGCTTACAGTTTAAAGGCTAACATATGTGTATATATTAAAGTCCCTTGGGGCTCTACCTATTCCTAATTCTCTCATGGAGGTCATTTTGTGTCTAACTAAATTTGGCCTTTAACTGGCTCTGAATAAACCTTAGCTTACCGATGTAGTAAGTTTAACCCTTCTTTTATTATTGTACAAGTGAATATGGTAGATGCACCTTGCTTGAGTTCCAAAGAACTCATTAGGTATACCAAGCCTCTACACAGTGCCTCAAGCTATTGAGCTTACAGGCCATTTGTGTACTAAACTTCCACATTAAAACCTTACCAAAAGTGTACTAGGTTCTCACTTGTGCCTCAAGTAACCTTGCCTAAGCTACAAGTGCACTAAACCTTCACTTAAGGCACATATCCATTCACCATTATTTCATTTACCCTAGTGAAGTAACAAATGTTATAGTTGGAGTCATAATTTCTAGGTTCCATGGAAGCCTCTTGAGTGTACCAAGGTTTCACATTAGCACTTTAAGTCCAAAGACTTAACTAGGCTACTAATGGCCACTAAACCTTTTACTCACTTCCTAGCACTTGTTATAGTTAAACAATTGACCAACATCAAAACCTGACTCACATCTTAAGCTTTAATGTAATTTTTAGCACATTGTAATACTCATGGTGTACTAAGGTTGTTCTCCCTACCTTTCACCTTAGAGTCTCATAAGGTACCACCATAGTTTCTAAAATAACCTTCTAATTAACTTAAGAAGACCTTATTCAATTTAGGTATCAAAGCTATGTCCTCAGAACCCAAGGCCGCGTCTCTGCCTATAGCTCACAAAGGGGGTGGTGCTAAGAAGCCCAAAGCTATTTCCTCAAAGGTTTAAGACGCATCTTTAAGGTCCAAATGAGCCTAATGTTGTGTCCCCCACTCCCAGGGACACGCTTAGAGTAGGCATCCATAAATTTGCAAGTTTCTATGAGCTCAAAGTTGCATATCTAGTTGCCAAAGATGCATCTTTAGCTATGCTTAAGCATGGTATTGGTTTCAAGTGCTCTAGCTTGTGTACAAGCCCTCCATACTCCTTGGCTACATTAAGGACTTTGCCTTATAACCCAAACCTACATGTACACATTCTCTAGGCCACAATATGTCATTGGAACCAAATTTATAGTGTCCAAAAATACCACACCAAATAATGGAATCACACTAGTCCACCATGACCTTCAACTTCAGCAACTAACACCATTCACAATATCATATGGACTCTACCACAAGTGAGCTATGAATGACATCAAATAAGTATGAATCATAAATTTCTTACCTCAGTTAACCTTGAACTAGCAATAATCAAGCACCACAAGCACAAACCATAAACTTTAAAATGTTCCACTAGGTTTCTAGGTTCCAACACACAAACAAAAGTTCATGGCACCAAATTAACTCAAACCCAATAAAATCCAAACTCAAAGCAACTCATGAAACCAAAAAAAAATTCCAATGAACAAGGGGTACTTTATGCACACAAACTTGCCCAAGCTAGAAAACACCTCCAAGAGCTTCAAAACCATGAAAATGCATGTAAAATAAGCCTTTTCTTGCTTGGGCACCATGAAATCCTTCCAATTTTAGTAGGAAACAATGATTTTGAAGTGCATTGAACAAGAAATAGATAAGGCAATAGAAGGCTGTGAAAATGGTGAAGAGAGGATGAGGCAATAGTGTCGAAATTGAAGAAAGTATGGGGGAATAATGTTGAAATTAACCCTCCCCATAAGTTTTATACAACCAAGCTCCTCCCCTTTAAATTTTTTTAAAATTTACAAATTTACCTCTTCTCTAATAGTAACTAGGGTATTTAAACATTTGGTCAAAAATGCTAACTTAGGCTTTGAGTTTTAAAAGCATCATTTTAGTAGGAAATGATGATTTTGAAATGCATTGAACAAGAAATAGAGAAGGCAATAGAAGGCTGTGAAAATGGTGAAGAGAGGATGAGGCAATAGTGTTGAAATTGAAAAAAGGATGGAGGAATAATGTTGAAATTAACCCTCCCCATAAGTTTTATACAACCAAGCTCCTCCCCTTCAAAATTTTTTAAAATTTACAAATTTACCTCTTCTCTAAATAGTAACTAGGGTATTTAAACATTTGGTCAAAAAATGCTAACTTGGGCTTTGAGTTTTAAAAGCATCATTTTTATACCTACGACTTATCCTGACCCTCCAATGTACAAAATGACCATTTTGCTCCTAGGAAAACCTAGTGTCATAAACCACTCAAAACCAACTAATTTTTGAATAATTTGTTTGATTTTACTAATTCACATTTAATTAAAGTATTTAAGCTAAGGATTTACTAATTTACCTCAGTTACTGAGCATTCCGTTATGAGAGCTATACACATAAGATGTAATTAAAGGGTTAGGTCCTAATCCAACTTAATGTAGCTTATGAGTTTGCGAAAACTTATAATTAGATTATTGGTGAGCAATCCTTTATCTTGAGAAAGATAGGCCTTGAATTTAGATTCCCTACACCAATCTAAGAAGTGACAACCATAGTTTCTCATTTTAACTTAGCTAGCAAAGTTAAGTTGTACCATCATAGGAGATTAGCTTAGTTCATTAGTTAGCTCTATCCAAGTTAGTTTTATTTAGTTTAGTGAGCACTCTCATTTTCATTTCATTCCATTTCACAATTGCACCTTTACTCTTCATCATATCAATCTAGAATTTACAACACTCACTCTTTAATTTAACTTCATTGATTGAGTAGTTAAGACTTGTTGTTTAATTGGAAATCAAAACTATTTCTTGGGATGATACTCGAATTTACTACTTGCATATAATGCACCATACACTTAAAAGTGAATTGGGAGTTATAAATTTAAAGCTTTTTTTTTCACAATAACAGTTATTTTAAGTTAATAAATTTGTTCCAATAGGAATGAGAATGAAGCATTTTTAATAAGTTTATGACCAAAATGAAACATTTTTAACTGGGTTAGAACTAAAATAGAATAATCAATGGGATTGGTACTAACACATAACAACAATTAGAACTTAGTGACTATCCAAGAATTTACCATATAGATCCATAAAAGGGTTTTTGTTTTGTATGTGTATTCATAAGCAAACAAATTAAGGCCAGCCGCTTTTGTGGGGGATATTGTAAATTGTTTTAAGACTTATCTTATTGTTATGCTTATCCTCTTTAGTGTAGATTCTCATCTATATTAATACGCATATAATTAGTCCTCAATTAGTTGTTTGCTACTCTAATCCATCCATCCCATAAAAAACCAAGCAGTTTTCATTTTCCTAACTTAACAGAATAAAAATTTATTTGCAGTAGTACTATTATACTTACCAATAAATCTTAAAACCAATGTTGCAAAATATATACAAAAAAAAATTAATCTGTTCATATACGCATCAATGGTTCTGAATTCTCAACTTACTTGAAAATAGGTCAAACATGACCCACTTACTTGACCTGACCTTATGTAGTTAATGCGTTCACACGTTTGGGTACTCATTAAACGAACTGGCCCTAATTTAAAAATAGTAATAGTGTGATCATTATGGAACAACATTTAAGATTAGCGCTAGAGATTATGTAATTTATAGATAGTTACAATAATTTTTTAATGTCTAATGATGAGAGCTACCATTAGATAGTTTTCCCAATTTTAATCATTGGATCCTAATGTTTTTCTCAAATAAAGTCAGTGTTCATCTTCTTTCTATATATATTAGAGAAATTAACGTAGCGTATTTTGCATCAATATTATTTTAAGAAAAAAATGAATCCATTCCAACTAGTAAAAAATTACACAACATGACCTTGTTCGTAACATTAATTAGATGAATTCAAAATGAATTATCTTTGTTCTTACAGTTTTTTGTCGGGAGTCTATGTCTTTTGAAAATAATATTTTACTTGTAAAACAACCTATTAGATAAGACATTTTATAATGTAATTAAATTTTTACGAATTTATTGCTCATTTGGCCCATGAAAAAAGAAAAACTGATAAAAGATTAGTTACATTAAAAAAAATATATTATCAATGAATTATTGTAACTATAAAGTATTAATTTTAAATGATATTGATTGCGCGTGTTGATTTTAAATCACTTCCATCATTCTTTCTCATTTACAAAATCCCTTTATCACCATTAATAGAAATATCATCTCGTTCATCCGATGATTTATAGTAGATAGATCAGAGTGACTAATTTTGAAATTGGTGGTTGCAAGAAAATCAGATGTAGTGCAGAAAGCGGCTAATTCTTGGATAATGAAGCGTTTGTAAATAATAGATCGGGATGACCGTTTGTTATGTTTTTATTTATCTTGCCCTTTATCTTGTTTTTCTTTTCAGTTACTTATGAATTATTTATCTATAATTATCTTGGTTTGTCTAGAAGATCTTGGTTAAATCTAATTCTCTTGCCTTCACTCAATATTACAGGGATACGTAGTCTTTTATTAGCCAATTTATATATATCTATTATTTTTTAATATTTTATGTCATTGATTTATAAGATATTGTTTGGTTCAATAATTATTAGAATGAAGTATTTTTTTATAAAGTATATATATATATATATAATTTCGGAATACGCATCATACGACGCCTAATTAATTACTCTCCCCATCCAAAAGCTTGTCGGACATGTGAATGGGATGGCGGGCGTTCCTCTTCAGATTCCGCTGTCCTTTTCATCAGTATGTAATGTAACATATGAATGCTGGGATCACTATCACGTGGTTGGTTCTTCATCTTGGCTAATAACCAAAATTCAGGTCTAATCATCACCTGTTGATTCTTGTACTTTGCCTCATAAAGTTTACCAACCCAACAACCTTATTTTATTCGTCTGTTTTTAGAAACGAAATTCAACCTATCAACCAATTATATATCAACTACCGATACGATTAATGTATCATAACAAACCTAATGGAATTCGAAGTTCTATCCTTTCTGCCATATGTTAATTTCTTTTTATTCAATTTTTCGGATTAAAAATGCAAATGGAAGTGATAATTAGATACAGGGAATTGTTTTCAGCTGAAAGTGGAATAGAATAGATCAACAACACACGTAATAGTATAAGATAAGATGAAGATCATATATGGTTACTATATTTTCTTTTCAGTGTTAATTTATTTGCTCAATTTTGTACATATTTGACCATTAAAGTAAAATTTTCAGTACATCTTTGCTTCATAGAATTTTAATCGTTTTTCTTTTTTATAAAATTTGATTTAATATATTAATTTAACAATAAAGTTTCTCTAAAAAATCATTAAAATATATCTTTATATACACTTTAAAGAATTTACTTCAACTAAATTTTGTGCATCATTTTCAACTAAAAAATTATTACTAATAAAGGCTTGTCCCGTCGTATGCCTTTTTAATACATATGAAATTAAGAAATATGGGTAAAATCTACCATAGGTCACCTAGCTTATTTTTTGTCCTAAACGGGTACCTTACCTTCAAATTGTCCTATCAAGGTACCTTACCTCAAATCGCGTGTCCTATTTAACTACTTTCCGTTAATTTCAAAGTTATATTTAACGGAAATTACTTAAGTGGCATAAAAAAAAATTAAAATAATCATAAAATAACACTTATGGTCCTTTAATTTTTTTCTATCAACAATTCTAAACCCTAATATTTAAAATCTAACCCACCCACCCACCCACGCCATCGAAGCATGTCCGCCTCTGTCCTCCCTCCTCTCCTCTCTGCCTCCCTCGATTCCTCTCCCTGCTCTCCTTTCCACCTCCGTCCTCTCCTCTCCTTCTTGTTTCCCTCCCTCATCTCCTCGCCTGTCCTCCGTTTCTCTCTCCTCCACAATCCGAGAGATCGCCTTCGCCTGGGAATCACCTCCTTTCGTCACATCGGAATCGCATAAGTTCACCCTGCCTCTGCCTGGGAATTGCCTCAGTTCGTCTCGCCTCAGCCCGTCACAACCATCGTCGTCTCCAATTGAGGACCCAGGTGGTTTGCTTCCTCACTGTCATCGCCTCCTCCAATTCTGTTTCGCAACCGTCGCCTCTTCTAATTTGTGACCTCCTCCAATTCTGAGGGCAAGATTATGATTGAGTGATCCTCCTCAATCGCCACAACCCGCCTCACCTCAATGTTTTAGATTAATCAAATCAAATCGCGTCCGTTCTCTCTGTTCATCGGTGGCCGGGATGGCAAGTATTACGGTGTTGCGGCCGAAGCCGATGGCGCATTCGGCGAGGCGCTTGCGGTGGAGGTACCAGTGGTGGTCGGAGCGCCAGCAGTCGTCGATGGGGTTGCCAGTCCCGCATGAGAAAAATCCCAAATTCCGTTGGCGGAGGGAGAGACGGAGGAGAGGAGAGGAGGGTGGCGGAGAGGAGGGAATGGAGGCGGAGAGGGGAGGAGGGAGGATGGAGGCGGCTCGCAGCGGTGTGTGTGCGTGCATTTGGTTTAGGAAGGGGATGGGTTAGATTTTAAATGTTAGGGTTTAGAATTGTTGATAGAAAAAAATTAAAGGACCATAAGTGTTATTTTATGATTTATTTTAATTTTTTTTATGCCACGTAAGCAATTTCCGTTAGATATAACTCTGAAATTAACGGAAAGTAGTTAAACAGGACACGCGATAAGAGGTAAGGTACCTCGGTAGGACAATTTGAAGGTAAGGTACCCGTTTAGGACAAAAAAATAAGCTAGGTGACTCCCAGTGAATTTTACCCTAAGAAATATATAAAAATTTATGTGTTATTTTCATTCTTACCTTTCACTCTTTGCATATAAATTAAAAAATATTAAAAATAATCTAAAAAATAAAAAACTAATATAATTTACTAAATATAAAAATATTTTAAAAATTTTAAATGACCCAAAATAATAAATATTATAAAATAAATGTGAGATAAATATGTTATGAGTCCACCAGGAGAACTTTTACTTATTTTCTTATTCCAAACTGGTACCTAATTTTTAAATTTATTTTTATCAAACTATCTAAATTATATTATACGTCTTAATTGGATATTTTTTATTAATTTTAACATTAAATCTAACAAAAATTACGGGTATGACATTAATTAAATATACAATAAATTTGCTCTCATAGTTTGATTCTTTCTCAAATTTGATTCTTTCTTACACTCAGTTTCGTTCTCTAAAATTTGATCCTCTCACATTCAGTTTTGTTCTCAGTTTCATTCCCTCAAATTTGATTCTCTCTCTTTCTTTCTCTCAAATCCACTGTCGCCGGTGCCACCCAATTGCCCAAATGCCTCTGTCGCTGTCGTCTATTGCTTCCCTCCCATCTGCCTGTCACCCACCACCCGCCGCTCGTCGATTCACAACTCTAGCAGTTGTCGCCCGTCGATTTAATACTCTGGCGGCCGTCACTTGTCACCCGTTTGGATGGTGAGAAGTTGCAACGTTGCGCAGATCAGACGGTGGGTCGCCGCCAACTCTCTGTTTCTGTATTTGAATATATCGTCTTTGAAGTTGCAATTTTTCAGATGTGGTGGAGAAGCATGGCTTGCTAGAGGCAAAGGTTGTTTGGATAAAAGGGCCAAGATCATCATCGCTGATGGCGGTGGAGGAAAGAAGGATTCATGTGGACAAACAAGCTCAGGTCGATCCTAAGGATTGGTGATTCCTAGGTCCGGTGATGGAGAATGGAGAAGGGGTCAATGATTTCCCAGGTCTGGCACAATTTGAGTGTGGAAGAGAATTTCTGGTTCGGTTGGTTTTTTAGGGATAAATTTGAGCGGAAAAGAAGAATTTTTTATTTGATTGGTTTTTCAGGGATGAAATCATGAAACACACGCTAGATGTTTGAAGAAATGCTCATGTGGGCACTGTAGAAAGACCTCTGAAAAAGATGGTTGATCGGCAGGAGATGGGTGGGGTCAAAGATCTTACCATTGTGGCCCTCGGCAAGACGGGTTTAGGTGTTAAATCCATAAATTTTTAGGTTTAGAATTAGTGGTTGAAAAAGTTTAGGGTCCAAAGTTGTTATTTTAAGTTTTTTGTAGAGTTAATTATTGTCATATTAACAATTTCTATCAGATTTAACGCTGAAATTAATGAAAGTACCTAATTTGATAGAACAAATCTAAAGATCAAGTACTAGTTTAGGACAAGAAAATAAGCGATGGATTTTGTCCAATATGTGATATAAACAAAAGGCCTAAAGCTATTTTTAGCCTTTGAACTTGGTCAACTCAACACTTTAGCATCTAAACATGAACTCAGTATAACTCACCCCTTAACTTAGTTGAAAGATACTGTCAACAAGTTTTACCCTTGCACCATTCACATGCCTTTAAAAAACACTAACACCACATCAGGTAAAATGTGCCAGAGGTCCCTAATTTTATTTTTTTTTCCTTATTTCTGTCCCTAATACTGCATAGTGAGGCACTGCTGGGAATCTCTCATGGCTTAACCAGTGAAGTAAAAATAACACGTGATGATGTAATGCAGTCTAAGACAGGTAGAAATGCAGGGGTGGTTCATTCTTGCTATAATCATTGAAGTAAAAAAGATGGGCATCATTTCTAGAGAGCTATATGGTCCCATCTTTGCAAGAAAACATCCATGATCCACATAAAAAATCAACCACCAAATCTAACATTCATGCATCAGATTCAAAGAAAAGAACCCAAAAAGAAAACTGAAGGCAGAATCAGACCAGAACGTAGTTGAAGTGCTTTGCATCCTTGTTCTCTAATTCATTGGCGTGAAGTTAGATATGAAACCTTGAACTTGTAAATCTCAATTTTTAGGTGAGGTTTTAGGATGGAAAGGGAGAGTAGAAGAAAAGAAGAGTGCTTACTTCATGCTAGCATGTGAGGGTAGTAATAGCCTTATGCCTGGGAGGACATAGGGTGCCAATCTAGGAAATTGATGTTTTGGTAGACCCTGTCTTGGTGCCGCACAAGGTTGTTCAAGACTGAAGGAGTTGGTGAAGATGTTGGTTTGGGCTTAAGTGCCCTTAAAGTTGTTAAAGTTTTATTTTCTGTTAGTTTTGGCCTAAACTTTAAATGCGTCTACTCAAGTCCTTAACTCTAGTTATTAGTTTGATTACTCCCTAAATGAATATTAATGTTTTTTTTTGGAAATGTCAAACTTAATTTCATCATCTGTCAATGTATTCTTACTTAAAATATTCTAGAAATGTAAATTTATTATTTTAGAAATGTCAAAATTAATTTCATAATGTGTCAAAATATTCTCTTGCTTAGATTATAAATATTTTTATTTATACTATTGACATCTATTCTTTTATATTAATGTTCATGATAATATCATTATATTTCACTGTACTCTCTTCCTTTTAATATATAAACACAATTATGTATATCAAATATCATTGTCTTTTGTTCTGAAATGTTAGACTTAATTTTTATGATGTGTCAAAATATTAAATCATAAATAAAAAAATCCATTAATGATATAATCTAACGTAGTTTGAACAGTGGGAAAAATAAAAAATGTGAGTTGTAAAAGAGATTAATGCAAACAAGATAAAGGGCCCCACAACATATTGTTATCCAATAACAAACAAATAATTTTCTCTCTCCTCACTCCAAGTCCCAGAGCATAAATAAGAAAAAAAGAATAATTATAGCATGAAGGGAAGCAACAAACGTCAAGTTGACATGAAAAATAGAATATTTTGGCTTTTTTAAAAGTTGGGGCTGGAATATGGGCCTTATCAAGCTAGAGATGAAAATAGGACAAAGAAATAAAATTTAGGGACTTTCGGTACAGTTTACCCGATGTTCCAGAAGCAGCGTTAAGTTTCTTAAACCGCATATGAGCGGCAGAAGGGGTAAAGGGGGTTAACTGCGCCGTTTGACCAAGTTGAGGGGTGAGTTTTACTGAGTTCATGTTTAAGGGGTAAAGTGTCCAAGTTAACTAAGTTCAGTGGCTAAAAGTGCCTTCAGGCCTAAACAAACGAGGTCAAAGGGAAAAGCAAAATAGGAGTACTCGCAAAAGACCAATCCCAAAACGCAAGACCAAGCCCAAAACGCTAAAATGATATATAGCCTCTTGAGTCTTGACGTTCATAAATTAGTGGTGGCCAAATCAATTGGTTGATTGGAGTGGAGCAGCGCCTGAGTCCCTGACAACTTTTAATATGAGATCCTCCCAACAGAGCTTCGAAGAGCCCCTGCTTCAATCAGGGCAGCTACCACCTCATCTCTCTCCTCAGCGCTCCGCCTTCCAGCACCAAGCCAGCGGCGAGATTGAAAGCATACTCACCGACTATAAGCTCCCACTCTTCCGCCGTCTACGGCGAGCCTCATGGCTGGAGTCCAAGCTCCTCATCCACCTCGCCGGGCCCGCCGTTTTTGTCTACATGATCAACTACCTCATGTCCATGTCCACCCAGATCTTCTCCGGTCACCTCGGTAATCTCGAACTCGCCGCCGCCTCCCTTGGCAACACTGGCATCCAAGTCTTCGCTTATGGCCTAATGGTAGAACTATAAGTATATACGCTAATTAGTAATCAGTTTTTCTCATATAATCTATTCTTGTTCGTCTTCACCTTTTATTCTATGCTACATGTAATTATTATTTTTAATCAACTTGCAGCTGGGAATGGGGAGTGCTGTAGAGACGTTATGTGGGCAAGCATTTGGAGCAAAAAAATTCGACATGTTAGGAATATATCTTCAGAGATCGACCGTTCTTCTTACACTAACGGGACTCGTACTCACTGTCATCTATGTCTTCTCAAAACCCATCTTGATCCTCCTGGGGGAATCGCCAGAAATCGCGGCGGCTGCGGCCGTCTTCGTCTACGGTTTAATCCCTCAGATATTCGGCTACGCCGTCAACTTCCCGATACAGAAATTCTTACAGGCTCAGAGCATTGTGCTGCCGAGCGCCTACATCTCCGCCGCCACGCTGGTGGTCCACCTCCTGCTCTCCTGGCTGGCCGTCTACAAGCTGGGGCTGGGGTTATTGGGCGCTTCGCTGGTGTTGAGCCTGTCGTGGTGGATCATCGTGGCGGCTCAGTTTGTGTACATAGTGAAAAGTGAGAAGTGCAGGTATACCTGGACTGGGTTCTCTATTCAGGCCTTCTCCGGGCTGCCGGGGTTCTTCAAGTTGTCGGCGGCGTCGGCGGTGATGCTCTGCCTGGAGACTTGGTACTTCCAGATTTTGGTTCTTCTGGCCGGCTTGCTGGAGAATCCGGAGTTGGCTTTGGATTCTCTCTCCATTTGGTAAGCAATCAAAAGACGCCAGTTTTGTTTGGAGAGTAATTTTGTTGACATTTCTTGAACAAATTTACAAAGGAAAATAAAAATGGCTACGTTTTCTTAGAAAAAAAAAAGTGCTGAACATTTTCATTTTGGGTGTTTTTAGTTTTTAGTTTTTAGAAATATGAAAGGTTGTCTTTAGGGAAAAAAAAAATTCTGCGATAAAATGTTTTATTAACCTTTATGAGTGGTACTATACCATGACAGTTTGTCGGTTTAAATTTGAGAACTGTGCTATTAGCCTTTTCAATTTTAATTTACTTGTGCCACGAGTTGAAGTTGAAAGAGAAAGGAAGAGATGAATATATGGTAAGAGTTGTTATTATCCATTTATTCGATGTGCGGAGCTCATGAATCAGCAGTCGATGGAGAACATCATTTTAGTATAGTCTAGTGGTAGTTGTAGTACAAGGCTCTTAAGCAAGCCAGACAAGCTTTTTTTTTTTTTTTTATTAGGTCACGGTCTTATAGAATCGACATGTTTGGAGGTTATCGGTGGCGGAAAGTGGATGTATCTGTCTAGGACATTGATTTGGACCATGCACGGGGGATAGTTTAATTATTTAATTACTTGGGTTTATGTCAATTATTAGCCACACCCAACAGAGATTGGAAGAAGGAAGACAAGTTTGAAACGGTTTCGTTTCGTTGCAAAATAGTCTATTGATTTGTACATGTACCCATTGTCAATTACCTGCTTAGTCATAGTATATATTGATGAAAAGCTAATTGTCTTTATACTGTGTTTGTTTGTTTTGTGTAGCATGACGATTTCTGGATGGGTGTTTATGATCTCAGTGGGGTTCAACGCGGCAGCAAGGTTCCAATTTTGCTTCTTTGAATGACATTGAGTAGTAAATAGTAACCATCATTTTCGTTCTGATATATAGTAATAAATTAATCCTGTCCTGTGGCTGTGGCGCCTAATAAAATACGAAACTTGGCAGTGTGAGAGTGGGGAACGAGCTAGGGGCAGCGCACCCCAAAACGGCAGCGTTTTCTGTTATTATGGTGACGTCGCTTTCGTTCGTAATCTCGGTCATCTCTGCAATTGTGATTCTGTGTCTTCGCCATGTCATCAGCTACGCCTTCACGGAGGGGGAGGTGGTGGCCGAGGCAGTCTCTGACCTCTGTCCTCTCCTCGCTCTCACCCTTATTCTCAACGGCATCCAACCCGTCTTATCTGGTTGCTTCCCCTACTCTTGTAATTAATTAATTACATATATTGTGTGTGTGTGTGTGTATAAAAACAACATTATGCTATATATTATATTAATTCCTAATTAATTATCCATCTATATTGTTTCTAGCTAATCTATTAGTATTAATCATGAATAATTAATTGAGAACGTAGAGTACAACCGCTGATACTAGCCAGCTTTGTTTGAATGAATTGAAGGCGTGGCTGTGGGATGTGGGTGGCAGACTTTTGTGGCCTACGTGAACGTGGGCTGCTATTATGTGGTCGGGGTTCCTCTGGGCTCACTTCTGGGCTTCTACTTCAAATTGGGTGCCAAGGTAAACAACTATCCATGACATATAATATTCTTGGAATTTCTTTGCCAAAATAATTTCCTTTGTCGTTTGTGATTGCGAACGAACATGCTATTTAAAAAGACCGAGCATGTAATGTATTGAGAAATCAATAAGTTTTGGGATAATTACAGTTATTTTGGTATATAATGGTAATGCAGGGGATATGGTCTGGTATGATTGGTGGGACAGTAATGCAAACCCTCATTCTAATATGGGTTACAGTTCGCACAGATTGGAAAAAAGAGGTAGAGAATTGCTCATTTTGAATCTACATCTATTAGAATTATTTTGTATATGTGTATGTATGAGTGCCCGGTGAAAATTGAATCATTATCGTGCAGGTTGAAGAAGCTACAAAGAGGTTGGATGAGTGGGGGGACAAGACAAAGCCAGTTTTGAAGTAAGCTCGATCACAGGAGCAGCTAGTTGCCTTCATTTGATAATTAAATATATGTCCTCCACTGACTTGACTTCACCTGTGGAAGGCAAGGCAATGCAGTCTAGTTAGGTTGAAGCCATAAATTGCTTTTTTCGATCCTACTGTTGTTCTGAAGCATTTTGCATTGTACCAATTGGGTAGATTTCTTTTTTATTATTTTTACCAAGCTGCAAGGTGTTTGATATTCCTACCTATTAGCATACAGGCCGCCCTAGATAGATTCTTGAAAGCAAATCTTCAAAATTTCTTTTGACCTAAATTATTTTTGTTCCCGCAAGAAGATTATAGAAAAGACTTCATCAGCGCAGCCAAAACCACTGCGCCCAACAAATTAACAAAGAACTTGTGCTCCCCCGTTCCGAACTCGTCTTTCCTTTCTTCCATCTTTATGCCACATATCTATACCACCTGCCACTCCTGGCGCCACAACCACTCAAGCTTGATTAGCAAGCAATGGGCTTCCACATATTATGGGTCCTAGTAACAAATTTGCTTCGTTGCTTCAAGTTTAATTTTACTTTTCCCATTTGTATGTGAGTTTTGGCACCGGTGGGATTAGAACAGTTAGGCTTCCAGTGGAAGAGGATTGGCACGAAAAAATGGACAACAATTGACAATAGCTTCGATTGACAATGGAGTAAGTTAAGACAAGTGTTGACAACAGCAAAGGGAAAATGGAGAGGGAGGCGAAGCCAAATAGAGGGAAAAAGAGGAAGTTGCCTCTAACTGTGGCAATTGGAATAGTTGGGCTTGTGATGGCACCTGTGGCAATCAAAATAGCTAGGCTTGTGGCAGAAGAGGATTGACGGTGGTTGACAATGGATTGAGGCTAGGCTGGTGTTGTCAACGATAAAAGAAAGTATGCACTTAAGTCTCATTAAGTGCTTCAAGTTATGTATTTCTATGATTGCCAACTAAAACTTTAAATTCTTACAAATAGGTCACTGAATTGTTAAAAATCTAACAGAGTTAATGTGATATGACAATGAGTGGTGTGAGTTAATGAGTCAAAGGAGTAAAATGTCCAACTGTATGTAGTTGGAGGAACAAGTTGCATCATGGTAAAATTGAAGGATGAAAGTGCCTAAGTCAACTAAGTTTGAGGAAAGCTGATTTAAGCCATTTTTTTAATAAAATTTCTACCACAAAAAATCACAAAAAAGTGATTCACCCCCAACGCAAATACATAATTAGTCTAATAACCCAAGAATCCCTTGATTTGACTAGCTTGTACAAGTATGTCCATTGATTAGAACTTAGTTAGTTGGTTCTCCAATTTTGTAACTCATGAGTTAGTCTAATCATCCTACTACCATAATGTTGTTATTCTTTTTTGAATGTTTAGTAGCATTGCAAACTAAAATACACAATAAGGAAAAAGAAATATAAGTTAGTAATGCATTTCATTCTTCATAGAACAAAAAAAACCGAAACACTGAGATTACCAGCTCACCGTTGGCTGCTGCCACCTCCCTAGTAAAAAATTAAAAAGTGTCTAAATGAAAAAATTAAAATAAAAGAAATCTCGTATAATAGCCACTTTTCTAGAAAACTCAATAGTGGATCAACCTCTACCTCTGTCTCTATTAGGCTTGCTTACTTACTCTTGTTGATGGTCTTTAAGTCCTATAAACCAACATTTGAATTATTAAAAGAATTAAAGCTAAAAAGTGAGTTGACCTCTTTGATGGTGCTAAAAACTGCAAATTTATAGGGTTTTTTCATCCAAATTTAGAGCAATAAAGAGATTATCTCAACCTTAGAAGCATAGGGGAATGATGGTGTGACTGAATCAATTTTTTCAAGTTGTAAGGTCTATGTATATTGCTCAAAGACAAAGCTCCCAATAGGGCCAACTTTAGCGTGTGAATTCTGCCTGAAGCATTCTTTTCCCCTAGCTCGTGAGCTTGACATCTACAGTAGATCATCCATCATCATTTAGATCATTAGAGAAGTTGTTCCTGTTTTGGGTCTTTCTAAGCTTTTTTTCTTTAGAAGATGTTCTAGTATTTTTTTTAACAATACCTCAACTTTTATTAAAAATACTAGCAAGAAGCTGGGAATACAAACATGAATTAAAACTTTACGTGACTGAATACACCTTTCCAAGAAACATCCTCATGACAACTTTAAGGCAGCCCAATCCAATCCTTAATGACACCAATTAAGTAAGGCTTATACAGGATTAGAAACCTACTTAAACATTGAGAGTTGAACCAAATCGAACCTATTAGAAACCCATGGATGAGACAAGGCTTCCCACTTTGAATTCTTTGCTGTTGAAAATTTTCTTGTTCCTACCTATCCATAAGACCCATAATGTCAACAGTGGAACACCTTCTCATGCTTTACTAATCTATTTATTAATAAAGTTCGTAGAAACTATTGAGTAAGTACCTTATTGATTATCTAACCATGTGTTGTATGGTAGCACCACACCTAGATATGCCATCCTAAACTTGTTGAGCAATTGAGCATCAAATTAGAAGGTAATCCTTCTCTTCATCATGCTGGCTATACAAAGAGTAAATTCTATTGATGAACTTCCATTTTTTTAAGATTAATTTTTGTGGGTAGCCTTCATTGCATAGCTTTTCACAGGAATATATTGATCTTCATTGGTATGATCTTATTGCATTTGTAAACAATTATTCTTTGAGCATCTGAACCTTGTTTAAGATCCTCCATTTATGTAAAAAATTGGATTGAAAATGTTACATCCTTATTCAGATTTTAAGAAGCATATTCGGACAATCATTTTGCAAAAATATTCCATCAATCACTTAAAAAAAGAGTCAATTTCAAATAGATCTCTTCCCTTAGCTTCTCTTCCCCAACCTTCCAATCCTTTTCAACACTCGCATATCGAACACCCCATATTTTCCAATTTTTAGCTTTTGTTTAATGAAAGGCTAGAGGTAAAATTCAGATCAATTTTTTAGGTTCGGGTCAAAACCCAAGTGAATTATCCTCACTCTACTTTTTATATGCTAACCTAAATGCATCTTGATTTTATGTCTGACTTGAATCAAATGAACCCAAAAGTTTTGGTTCAAAATTTGGTAAATGGGGTTGTTAAAAAAGTTCACTTCAGATAAATCACTTTGATGCCATTCTTGTTATCTTGTATAGGATAACTCTTGTATTAGTATTACTTATCCATCTATTGCTTACCTGTAAAGCAGGTTATGTTGCATTGTAACTCTCCAACTTGTATTATAAATGCAGTAAGCCTTCTTGAGGCATTTCACAACAAATATATTCTTTTATGTTATCAAAGCCTGTAAGACTTAATGTCAACCATGTCTCACTTAAACTCATATTTTCTTTCTTTTTCTACTATTTTCTCTAATCAGCCACAATTGTTGCCAACACCCTCCGTTAATTTAGGACATCTGTTGAATGTCCGACCTACCAGAGACAATTATTTACTCTGGAAGGACTAATTTCTCCTATACCTCAAAGGACAATGTTTGCTTTGTTATGTCGACAAAAACTATAGTCTCCACCTCGAATGGTCAACAAAAAAGCTATAGATTCTGCAACAGAAACATTGACGGGTGTTTCTCAGGTTGAAAATCCAGCCTACCTAGCTTGGTTTCAACAAGACCAAATGGTCCTAAGTGCATTGTTATAGTCTTTCTCAGAGGAGATACTTGGCCACGTTATTCTTATGACAACATCTCAAAAAGTTTGGGTTACTGTATGAGAAGATGTTATTGTCCCAATCTCATGCTCGAATCATGTAGATTATATTGCAGTTCTCAACCATACAAAAGAAAAATCTTTCTATCGTCGATTACTTCCAATGTGCTAAGGGGCTTGTGGACACGTTGGCTGTCATTGGCAAACCTCTTTAGGGGTATGAGGTAGTATCCTATCTACTTGCTTGACTTAGTATTGAATATGTTCCATTAGTTACTTCTGTTACAACAAGATCTGATCTAATTAGCCTCACTGACCTATACGGTTACTTATTGAGTTTTGAACTCCGACTGGAGCACAACAATTCTATAGTGCAGTTTTCCACAGTAGGAGCTTCTGTGAATATTGCCACATGCAACAACTTTGGATGAAGTGGTGGTGGCTAGAATTTCAACCAAAAAGGAAGAGATCATAGCCGAGGAATAAACAACCAACAAAGAGATTCTGGTAATCAAACACCTAAGGTAATCTGTCAAGTATGTAAGAAATTAGGCCACTTAGTTATTTCTTATTTCCATAGATTTGATCACTTCTTTCAGGAGGACTCTGGTCATTGTGTGGGAGCTGCTTTTGCTTCTTCATATCAGATTGACCTAAATTGGTATACTGATTTTGGTGCAAATGATCACATTACTGCTGACGTGAATAACCTCACTATTAGTAAGAAATACACAAGCTCAGATTAAGTACAAGTTGGAAATTGAGCAGGTTTGTCCATTAAACATATTGGTTGTTCTTGTATCCTTACTCCTCATGCTTCATTAGATCTTAATAATGTCTTTGCATGTTCCTAACATGAAAAAAAACCTCATATCCATCAGGAAACTGTGATAACAATGTCTTCTTTAAGTTTCACCCTCATTGTTTCTATGTTAAAGATCAGGATACGAGGAAAAACTTCCTTCAAGGGCCGTGTAAAAATGGATTGTATCAGTTTTCATGCTCCACTGCCACAACATGCATTCCTTCAGCTTACTATGGTGAAAGAGTCAGCCCAGTTCATTGGCACAAGAGGCTTGGCCACCCTTCCTCCTCTACAGTTTCCAAAATTATTCGAGATAATAAGCTTCCATGTGGGAAGGAAAATTGTTCAAATATTTGTGATGCCTGTCAAAAGGCTAAAAGTCATCAATTACCATTTGATGCCTCTGGTTTTGTTTCTAAGAATCCTTCGGATCTTGTTCACTCAAACATTTAGGGGCCTACTCTTTTTTCAGTGAACAGGTACCGTTATTATGTTAGCTTTATAGATGACTATAACAAGTTCTTATGGCTTTATCTGATGACTTACAAATTTGATGTCGAGAAAATCTTTATCCAATGGCAAGTGCATGTGGAACGTATTTTGGATAGGAAAATCAAAAGAGTTCAAACGGACTAGGGGAGGTGAATATCAGAAACTTCACTTATTTTTTTTTACCTAAATTGACATTGAACATTGAGTTTCATATTCGCATACACATCAACAAAATGGTATTGCTGAAAGAAAACACCGACATGTTGTTAAGATTGGTATGTTGCTTTTTTCACAAGCCTCAATGCCCATAAAATTTTAGGATGATGCCTTTCGGGCTACACGCTACTTAATTAATCAATTACCTAGTCCCATTATACAAAATCTTTCGCCAATGGAGCGCTTATTTCATGTGAAACCTGATTATTCCTTCTTAAAGATTTTTGGATGCACATGTTGGCCTTATTTAAGGCCCTACAATTCTACAAAACTTGAATTTTAATCTCATCAGTGTGTTTTTATAGGTTATAGTGGGAAACACAAGGGATACATGTGTCTCTACTTGTCTACTGGAAGGATATACATTTCTCGACATGTTGTATTTAATGAAAGCTTGTTTCTTTTTTCTCAACTTGAAATAACAGTTTGCCCTCAGCCCGAAATGAACCATCTACAACAATTTAGCTTCCTACTATTGTTACATCTTAGCAATATCATGAAGAAGTCCACTTGCCTTTCTCAACTCCTCTATTAATACTAGCAACAACACCTGATTCACCTAAGTCATCATCAACTTCTAATTCACCTGCACCACCAACTTCAATTCACCACCCTATAAGAACGCATTTTCAAGATAATATTCAAAAACCAAGATGGTTTAATGATGGCACCATTGCTTATTTTACTTCTTCAGTAATTGAAACTGAACCCACTTCTTTCTCCACCACCTTACAGTTAAAATTGTGGAAGGAGGCGATGGATGTTGAGTTTGACGCGTTGATGCGAAACAAAACTTGGACTTTGGTTCTACCAAGCAAAAGTATGAATATAATTGACTACAGATAGGTGTTCAAGTTGAAATGCCGAGCAGATGAATGTATTGAGCGTCATAAGGCTCGTCTCATAGCAAAAGGCTTCAAACAATAGCATAGGATCAATTGCATTGAAACTTACAGTCTTGTTGTTAAGCCAACTACAATTCAGATAGTTCTTTCTCTTGATACTTTTAGCAACTAGGAAATCCAACAGCTTGATGTGCAAAATGCTTTTCTATATGAATTCCTTTCTGAATAGATTTACATGAGAAAACCACCTGGATTTTGCTATCCCAAGCTGCCTCATCACATATGTCTACTAAATAAAGCCATTTATGGTCTCAAACAAGCATTGAGAGCGTGGTTTTCGCGCCTAAGTACACGATTACTTGAATTGGGTTTTGTATCATCAAAGGCTGATACATCCTTATTCATCTTCAGGCAAGGTTCTATCACTCTATATATGCTAATCTATGTCGATGATATTCTTCTTACAGGACCTTCCTCCATAGTCATTGACAAGTTTATATAAATTTTTTAGCAAGACATTCCTATTAAGAACCTTGGACGGCTCAATTATTTTCTTGGTGTCAAAGTTCTTCATGATCAACATAGACTCATCCTTTCATAGCAAAAATATATCCTGGAACTCTTGGAGCAAACCAACATGTTGCAAGCTAAGCCAATTGCAACACTAATGTTTTCTTCAGAAAAGTTGCCTCGAGCTAGTGAGGAAGTGTTCTCAGACCGAACTCTCTATCGTTCTACTGTAAGAGCACTTCAGTATATTATTTGCATGACTTGATATAGCGTTCATTGTGAGCAAGGTCTGTTAACTTATGCAAGCTCTAATAGTTGCACATTTGACAGCAGTGAAACGTATTTTACGTTACCTTGTTCATTCTACTAGCTTTGGGCTCCGAATACACAAGTCCTCGACTTTTCTTTTTATTGCTTTTTCGGATGCTGATTGGGCTGGTTGCCCTGATGATAGAAGATCTACAAGTGGTTTTACTATTTTTTTTTGTTCTAAATTAGTTTCTTAGAGCTCTCGAAAGTAAGCAACAGTCTCACAATCAAGCACAGAAGTTGAATATAAAGCACTAGCTAAAGTTACAGCTGACTTCATGTGGATACAAACTTTGCTTAAGAAGCTTGGTATTTTCTTATCATACCTACCAGTGTTGTGTTGTGATAATATAAGTGCAACTTATTTGATTGCCAATCCCATTTTTCATGCCCAGACTAAGCACATTAAAGTAGATTTTCATTTTGTTCAAGAGAATGTTGCTCGCAAGGATCTTAATGTTTGATTCATCTCCACCAAAAATCAAATAACAGACATTTTCATGAAACTCTTGACTTCACAACTCTTCTTCCATCTTTGAGACAATCTCAACGTTCTTTCTCAACCATTGAGTTTGAAAGGGCATGTTAAAGAAGTTCATTTAAGATAAATCACTCTAACGCCATTCTTGTTATCTTGTATAGGATAACTCTTGTATTAGTATTACTTATCCATCTGTTGCTTACCTGTAAAGTAAGTTATGTTGCATTGTAACTCTTCAACTTGTATTACAAATACAATAAGCCTCATTGAGGCGTTTCATGGAAAATATATTTTTTCACGGGTTGGCCTAATTTTCTCCTGGCAATCTGAAAACAAAAACTACTGTGTAGGGTTTTAATAATGAGGTTTTATGAATTTCGTCCACTAGAGATGAGAGATCTGTGTAGAGGCTAAGAAACCAATTAAGACAAGGGTGGTAGAGTGGAGGAAAAAATGAAAGCTGAGATTGTGTGAGCCGTGCTTTTAAGAATGAGATGACCATGATTTTAGTTTTTGCTACCAACAAAAGACTACGATTCAAGGCACAAACTACAAGTCTCTTATGGAATCCCAATTGATCTTCTTGATTGTCTCCTTATCATCAGCACTCAACCCTACACAGTAGATGAAATTCACAAAAATCATAGATATTAGACGCTAAAAGGATGATGCTAAGATGTCAAAAGATGCCAAATAGCCTAAAAAAACAAAGTCCAAATCTATGAAGTAAGGAACGAAAACAACCATAGAGAAGGCCAAAAAAATGAAGGATTTAGTGGTGGAAAAGGCAAAATAAAGTGAAAAGGGTGAAACAACACGGTGGAGAGGATGACAGAGAATGAGAGAAAGTAAGGGGCAGATGTTCTCTAAGGTTAGAAATAGAGGGATTACTAATTACACTCATGAGTCCTTTACCCATTCTCCACTTACCATTTAAGCCCTCACTATTTATAAACTCACATTCTCGGTATGTTTCTCTCACATTCTTTGACCTAAATAATTTTGTGTTTATCATGTTTATCGGGTTTGACCAAACTGAACCTAACTTTAGCAATAAAAAATGAGTCAAGTTAGCTTGGCTTGAATTATGCCCTTTTTTTTTTTTTGTCAAAACTAACTTAAAACCGGCATTTTTGGGTCAATAATTGGGTCTCTAGTTATTCTTTCACCCTTATGCAAGGTTATATATTATAGGGAAAAGTTCTCTAAATGCTATCTCCCTAGCCTAAACATCTTCCCAAAATCTTTTTATCACCTCTCCCCACCTCTCATTTGAAACAATTGTAAGTTGAAGAATCAACTTAATTGAAGATATATTTTCTTAGTTCTAAACTTTATGATTGTACGATAAAGAAGTTATAATCAATTATGTATTGTGGGAAATTTTTTAAAAAAGTGATTTTTTAAAATATATATAGTGGCTATTTGTTTATTTGCATACTAATTGAAATAGACATTTTGTGAGCCCAAACTTTTTTTTAAAGCATATTTTATGAAAAGTTAACTTACAAATGCCAATGGAGATGTGAGAACACAAGCAGATGTTCCACCAATAACATAAAAAAGAAAGGATACTGAAGAATTGCTTGTGATGGACACACTTTCACTCAAAATTCAGTGTGCTATAACATTTTCTAGAAAGAAATACCAAGAGATGCCCTACAACACTTTGGTGCACAAAAAAAGAAGGTGTTTCCCAATAAGATTCCTGAACACAAGAAATGAACATTATACTATATATAGATTCAAAGACTACCAGTGTACTCTCAGCCTACCCTTGTCCCTAACTTGCCCTTTTTCCCAAAAAAAATTTGAAAATTACACCATAAGTATTCCAATGTTAAAATTTTATGTGAGTGAAAAAATAGGTGTTCAGAATTTTAGGTATGGGTATTTTAAGTTTCATGAAATTTTGTGCAATAAATAACAAACCTGTATTGAAAATTTAATTAGTATTAGAAGTTGTAGGTGCACATGTGCACCATGTTGAGACAAGATAAACGATAGACAAGCTTAGTCCCCAACAAGGGATAAAGGTTTCCCAAAACACATGCACTTGGTCACTCTCATTAGTAGGGATTCACCTAATAGAAGAAATAAGAAAGCACCCATAGCATAGCCAATGGCAACATTTGAATTATGAATATGATACGTAGAGTTTGAGGCTTCATCTTTAATAACAGTTCCCCCCGATTCAAATGCTTCAGTACATGTGCTATATGGTTATTACTTGTTAGTAACACATTTATATGGCAATTCCATGTTATTCCATTGGCAGAGCCCCTACTAACAGTGAATCCATTGAATTTAATTTGTTGAAGGAGGTGGCACTATTGGAGTAATTGAGTGTTTATGAGTCAATTTGCATGATTAAAGAAAGTTCAAAGTCAATTATATGAAATTTATTATTCAAAAACTATTAAAATGATTCTCAAATTTTGAAAAAAAAAAAATCATGTAAGTAACTAAGATTTGAGAAGTATTATTTTAGTCACTGAAATGGACGGGTTATGTGCCATGTAGTGTTTCTGTCAGCCAATTTGTTTTAACTTAAGTCAACTTAATTTAAAATAACTTATTTTTATGTTTACATCTTTTTTACTTGAAACTAATTTTATCTGAAAGTCAATATTATTTAGGTGAAATAATCTATTAATTATAAAATTTTTATAATACTATTAATTTTTTATGAATTTTTCATTTTTAAACATTAAAAAAGAAAATTTCATAGAAATTTAATAACATGATAAAAAATTTATTTCAAATGGATTATTACACCTATATAATATTAGCTTTCAAATGAAACTAGTTCTAGGTGAAAAAGATTTAAAAATAAAAATAAGTCATTTTAGATTAAATTGACTATCTAAAATGACTTAAGTTAAAACGAATTGGCCCTTTCCAATTCAAAATAACTTATTTTTATGTTTACATATTTTTTACTTGAAACCAATTTTATTTGAAAGTCAATATTATTTAGGTGAAATAATCTATTGATTGTAAAATTTTTATAATAATATTATTTTTTTAATGAATTTTTTTAAACATTAAAAAAGAAAATTTCATAGAAATTTAAGAATATGTTAAAATTTTGTTTCAAATGGATTATTATACCTATATAATATTAACTTTTAAATAAACTTGATTCTAAATAAAAAAGATTTAAAACTATTTTAAATTAAGTTACCTTAAACTAAAATGAATTGGGTGTTTAACTTTATAAAACTTATTAAGAAACTCGAGTAATTTTAAAAGTTACTTGGTAAAAGTGAAAAAGTTATTTTGGGTTCATCTCAACTGGGCTACTTTTATGTTCTCCATAAAGGATAGTATTATTGACTTATTCGTCATTTTCTTCATGTGCTCATAAGATGATGATACCGGTGGATATGGCAATGGATACTGGGGGTTGGTTGAGCACCCGAGAAACCGTTACGAGTTCATGGCAAGCTGCCAGACCAAAGTTGGTGTGAGCTTTGTCCACTTTTTGTCTTCTGGCTCAACAATGATGAGGGCAATGCACTTCGCTTGTCTGCTTCTTCTGCTGCTGGACATTTCTATGGCTTCTTTTGTCTTCTAGACTCTTTATTTATTGCTTTAACTCGCTGTTAGAACACCATTTGGTTTCATTATCTTAGATTTCAATGTATTTCTTGTTCCTTATATTATAGTCATTGCCAGGTAGGGGCAACTGGAAAAAAAATTTTACTTTTTTTTTTAGTTTTCTATTTGTTGTTTAGTTGTCTTAATTGCCTCTCTTTTAGTTCGCTTTCTTGTCTCTTCCATCAGGAATTTCCCCACTTGAGATTAGTAAAGACAGATGTTTTGGGGTATATACCTATGTGGGTATTTTCAATTTTTGTAATTCTACTAAATAATATAAATTTCTTCGAATTGGGCCCTTCTATGTTTATTTCTGCATTCTCTGCAGAACAATCAATCTGTTCAGGAAACAGAAATGGGGGCCTTCTGGGTTTCTAGGTTTGGCTGGATATTCAAGATAATGATCTTATGGCTATTGTTTCTTTGTACCTTATGGGTGCCTCTGGAAACTGCTCCATCTAATACTTCTAGGCCAACTGTTGTGAATATTGGAGCTCTCGCTACATTTGATTCAGTTATTGGGAGAGCAGCGGTGACAGCCATTCAAGCTGCTGTTGATGACATAAATTCTACTCCGGAGATTCTAGGCGGGACGACATTGAAACTCATCATGCGTGATACCAATTGTAGCGGATTCATTGGAACTGTTGAAGGTATTATCTCTAAACTCAAAGTTTACTAGTGACTGACCATAATTTTAATTTGGAATATGGTTAAGATATATACCTTAACCTTGGCTTATAGCAATAAGCAATCTATGTTAGATTGTCATCTTCAACTGACTTACATATTTTATGGCAAACCATGCAAAACTTTGATAATTTTGATTCAAGTAATGGATAAGAGATATGTTTGATGTCTTGTTTGATAATTTGTTGAAAACGTTCCTTCGATATTGTGCTTTTGCATGCATAACTATGTATTTTCTTGTCAATAGTCTGGGAATGTAATAATTGTTATACTTTTCCCAATTCATATATTCATTCAATGACAGCTAAGCCACAGTGGTACTGCTGATAATTTGGTTATTATGACTAGCTAGAAAGCATTTACCTAGAATGAAGTGACTAAATGGGTGTGTGTAATATCTTGCTAATGTATAACTTGTTTCCAGGGTAGAACATTTCTAAATTGGCTCTTAGAAAACAGACTTCTACCCTTTTGTTGTACTGCTGATGACTTTCCACTTTAGTTTGTTTTTGACATTGATATAAAGAAGACAATGTGATACCATTTCTAATCATAATCCATGTAGCTCTGGGGTTGTTGCAAAGTGACATTTTTGCTGTAATTGGTCCACAATCATCTGGAATAGCTCACATCATCTCTTATGCTGCGAATGAACTACATATACCACTTCTCTCATATGGAGCGACAGATCCAACCCTTTCTGCTTTGGAGAATGAATACTTTGTTCGCACTACACAGAATGATTACTTCCAAATGTATGCTATAGCTGACTTTGTCGATTATTTTGGATGGAATGATGTGATTGCCATCTTCGTGGATGATGATTATGGCAGAAATGGCATTGCAGCACTGGAGGATGCCATGGCTTTAAGGAATGCCAAAATTTCTTATAAGGCTGCTTTAAGCCCTAAAGCCTCTAAGGCTGAAATTACTGACCAGTTAGTTCACATAAACCTCATGGAATCACGAGTGTACATTGTTCACGTTAATCCAGATTCTGGTTTGTCTATTTTTGCTGTTGCCGAGTCCCTTGAGATGTTGAGCAGTGGCTATGTGTGGATTGCTACTGACTGGCTGGCTTCACTTTTGGATTCAACTGAACCAGATAACCACAATATTATGAATCTCATACAAGGGGTTGTTGCCTTCCGCCATCACACTCCAGATTCTAACTTGAAAAAGAATTTTACAGCTAGGTGGAATAGCTTGAAACAAAATCAAAGTTCAGGGCATTCAGATTTCAATTCCTATGCACTGTATGCTTATGATTCTGTTTGGTTGGCTGCAACAGCCCTTGAATTCTTCCTCGAGGAAGGTGGAAATTTGTCGTTTTCTCTTGATCCTAATCTGGGCCAAATAAATTCTAGTATATTGAATCTATCATCTCTCCAAATCTTTAATGAAGGTCAAGAGTTTCTTGAAGCACTACTCAGGATGAACTTCACAGGCATGAGTGGAGAAGTTCAGTTTGATTCAGATAGAAATTTGATTAATCCAGCATTTGATATTCTTAACATTGGTGGAACAGGGCTTCGTACAATTGGTTATTGGTCAAATCATTCAGGTCTTGCTGGTACTCCTCCAGAAAACTTGTACACACAGTATGCTGATGAGCCTAATAGCAGACATCTTAGTACTGTAATATGGCCCGGAGGATCTTCCACAACACCTCGAGGTTGGGTGTTTCCTAACAATGGGGAGCCATTGCGTATTGCTGTGCCTTATAGAATAAGTTATACAGAATTTGTAGCCAAAGTTAATAGTACCCTTGGGGTGGAAGGATTCTGTATTGATGTTTTTGAAGCTGCGATAAACTTGTTATCATATCCTGTGCCACACATTTATGAGATGTTTGGAAATGGAATAGACAGGCCTGTTTATGATGATCTTGTTTACAGTGTCTACCAGCAAGTGAGTATTGCTTTTAGATTTGTTGGTTTTAAGATGAACAACTATTTTTTATGAGTTTTTTAGGTTAAGCTACCTGGTGATTATTGGTATCTGTACTATACTTAGATAGTGATGCTCTATTTTGATTCTTGTCAACTTGATATCCCTTTTTTCTGATCAGAAATACGATGCTGCTGTTGGGGATATTACAATTGGCACAAATAGGACAAAAATTGTTGATTTTACTCAGCCTTACATGGAATCAGGACTGGTCATTGTCGTTCCTGTCAAAGTAGCGAAGTCTAATGCCTGGGCTTTCCTCCAGCCATTTACAAAAGAAATGTGGTTTGTCACTGCAGCATTCTTTTTCTTTGTTGGAATTGTAGTATGGCTTCTTGAGCATCGTATCAATTCTGAATTCCGAGGTTCTCCAAGGCAGCAACTTATCACCATTTGCTGGTTAGTATGTTTAACTTGTTGTGCACATCACTTCCCACAAATGAAGGCTTTTTTAATATCACCATTTGAATTGAAAATACAATAGGGAATTTTAACTATACCAGGACATCCACGATTGTAGGCTTCTTTAATATCCTTACAAAATCTTACAGTCAATATAGAGAAGTGTTTGAATAACAAACATTATTTGTTTATGACAACTCATTGCTGCACAGATTTATCAACTGTCGTCACCGCAACACCTCATGATGTTGACAAAGAATTTTGCCACAATTCTGATCATAGATTCTTATATTGAGTTACTTATTGAGTGTTTGGCTAATAATACTGGAGCTTCTTTGAATTGCAGGTTTAGCTTGTCAACGATGTTTTTTGCCCATAGTATGTTATTTCTCACTGCTCTCTTATGTGTCTATGCTACTGTTAGTATTATATTCTAATAAGGGCAACGTAGCACTCGATATAGAAGAGATGGTGATCATTTTGTTGTTGGACATGATGCAGGAGAGAACACCGTTAGTGCCATGGGGCGTTTGGTTCTTATTATATGGCTATTTGTAGTGTTAATCATCAATTCAAGCTACACTGCAAGTTTGACGTCCATCCTCACAGTGCAACAGTTAACAACCGGGATCCAAGGTATTGATACCTTGATCGCTAGTACTGATCCCATTGGAGTTCAAGGAGGTTCATTTGCGTGGCGATACCTAATTGACGAGCTTAGGATTGCAAAAAATAGATTACACGAGTTGAACACACCTGAGGAATATGTTGATGCTCTTTTAAAGGGACCAAAGCATGGTGGAGTTGCGGCTATTGTTGACGAGCTCCCTTATGTCCAGCTATTCCTATCCAAATCTGATTGCAGTTTCCAGATCGTGGGACAGGAATTCACAAAGAGTGGATGGGGATTTGTAAGTAGCAACATCAATAGTTTGTTTAATTTTATGCAAGGGATAAATCTATATTCCAAAGTTATATTCCTATACTGTGTTGTCCATCATCTCAGGCTTTCCAGAAGGATTCTCCTCTTGCAGTGGACTTGTCAACTGCCATTCTACAGCTCTCCGAAAATGGTCAGCTCCAGAAGATCAAAGACAAGTGGCTATTGGCCAAGGACTGCTCAGAACAGATCAGTAGCGATACCAGCCAACTCTCACTTAACAGCTTTTGGGGCTTGTTTCTCATCTGTGGCGCAGTCTGCTTCGTGGCTCTCGTTTCCTTCTTTTTCAAGATATGCGTGCAGTACCGCAAATTTACCTCAGAAGTGGATGAGAAATCGATCGAGCAGATGCCATCTGAAGCCGGCAGCTCTCGACGTGTTTCACGCGCAGCTAGCCTTAAGGACGTGATCTATTTTGTGGACAAGAGAGAAGAGGAGGTGTTAGAGGTGCTGAAGCGGAAGAGTAGCTTTAACAAGTCGGAGAGTCGCATTAGCATAGATGGGCAGGCGAATCTGATCCCGTCGCGCACTTGACCGCCATTAACACTCGCTGTCTATTGTGTACTAATAAGATCAGGCGGGTGAAGCCTGAATATGTGCAGCCAAAAACCAAACAAGAGAAGCACCCACTGTCACCTAAACATGTAAAAACTTTGTCGGTACATTTACAGACTCTTTTGTTGGCTTACTTGATAGATACTCCTATCTTTTGACTGCTCCACTTTGATTTATATATTTTTGTTTCAACAGACCTTAATCCTAAACACACAACTGCTTAAAAGCAAGTTGTTCCTTCAGCCCTGGTCCTTCGCTAGTGGTAGATGTACTAAGAGTTTTGCACTAGAATTCTAAAAAACATGCGACACAATTTGATTAGCACTTGAAACAAATACATGGGCCTGTTACATTTTTAACTTTATATAAGTTCTAATAAAATTGTTATTACATTTAATTCATTTTTTTATTAGAAATTTTGGCTATTAACTATTATAACTGTAAGAAAATAATAATGTCCAATCTTTTAGTTCTCGTTGCAAAATTGCTGTATAATTTGGGGTTAGGGAATTAGGATAAGAACATTTGATTTGACTGATCTCTTCCCTCATACGTTAGGAAGCAACATTTCCAAGTAATCAAATTTCAGAATTTGTAAAATTATGTTCCTCTTCGTCACGTGTTTTTGGGCGGATGAATGAGATTGGAAAAATCTTGTAAATTGGAAATAACATGGAGTATTAAATTTTTAAAGAACTGAATATCTAATAACAAATATTCAAAACATTAGCAGCACTATGTTTCACTTAACCACCATTTCTCAATCTATATGTCCAAATTTGGAAAATTTAAAGATATAGAACTTGATCTCACTAATTGATTGGAAATTCAAAATATATATTATTACCAACTTACTACCGCATCTATGCAACGATTCCAACTAGATATATAAAAACTCGGTATACAAGCATACGTCATTATTTTATAGAAGGTTTAAGGTAATTCCTACAGTTTATTATACATCCAACCAGCTCATATACTTATGAATAAAAAGTGCTATAGAAAATAAAAAGCAAATATAGATAATTTGAGGCGATTTCTCTAAATAAACTTTCAGATGATTTTTTTTTTTTAAGAATTAACTTCTCAGATGATTAAGATGGGTAAAAACCCCAAAATTAGATATTCTAAACTTAAAAGGCATATTGGTAAAAGAGAAGAAAAGACAAATCCACTAAATAAAATAAATTCATAAAAAGAATTTCCAAGTATGAAGTATGAAATTAAGGAACGGAATGGAAAACCAAAAGTAGCAAATAATTCGGGCGATGTCCAGATTCCGTCAACGCGGCAGAGATTCCGTTACAAACACACAGTAATTTTAGACCTGTTACCAATAGTAAATGTCCCAAAATTACCTTAACCCTTTCGTCCGACGCGAGGATATGACAGGCAACTCACCCCTCGACTCGCCTTTTTCTCCCATGGCAGCGCGCACCAATCGCTTCCCAAGGCCAGCCATCTAATTCCCACTAAATAAATTACCATTTATAAATTAATTTATTTTATTTTTCCCCCGTTAGCTCCTTAGTTCCGATGTCCGCCGAGAAGACGACGCTGAAGTTCGATCTTAAGCGCCGTACACGCCGCCGTCTTCTGCTCCTCCGATGCTGCGTCCGCTGCTTCTGGAGCAGAGTTCTCGCCTGTTCCCTCGGCGACAAGCCTGGCGTCCACTACCGAGTCTTGCAGAGCGCCGCGCTGCCTCCGCCGGAATCTTCTCCGATCCACTCTGGCGGCACGGCTGGCCCTGAGTCGGACTCGGACTTGGTGGCTCTGAAGATAAGCCTGCTTGGGGATCCGCACATCGGGAAGACCAGTTTTGTGACAAAATATGTTGGAAACGAGAGAGAACAGGAGGCAGTGCAAGGGAAAGGATTCAATTCGATTGATAAAACATTCTCTATCAAAGGAGCGACGATTTCTTATTGCATCTGGGAGGTAGATGGTACGTATTAATTTCATTTCTGTCGATTTTCTTTAGGAATTGCGATGATTGATTTGTGATTCAGTAATTGTTACATTTGCACAGGAGATAAGAAAAGTAAGGATCATATTCCGGTTGCCTGCAAGGATTCTGTGGCAATCCTCTTCATGTTTGATCTAACCAGCCGCTGCACCTTGAATAGGTAGGTACACACCACAAACGAACTCTTGGTTATAATCCATTAATTGCTAATAAACACATACAAGTTGTTGTTACTGTTTTATTCTATTCTAACTGCAGTTAATATTGTCTTTGATTACCAGTGTCTTAAGCTGGCATCAACAAGCCAGAAAATATAATCAGGTATTCCTCTTCCTCGGGAAAATCTTCCTTTTCAAGTCCCGAAATTTCTCTGCTCCACTCTTGGAAGGTCTTGTTTGGAAAAAAAAGTGTTTACAAATAGTCTTTAGATTGAGATGATGATCATGTATATAGATTGGATTGGATTAATGGGGTCGTGTTCTAATTAGACGGCTAATCATCTCTGCAGTCGGCAATTCCTGTTTTGGTTGGAACTAAGTTTGATGATTTCATCCAGCTTCCCATGGATTTGCAGTGGACCATTGCGAGTGAGGTAATTAATTGCTGTAACTTGTTACATTTTTCATGTCTAGGCTTTGCCATGTGTGGTCAGACGAATAGACCCACTGGAGCAGTCGATAATTGGCCATATGCTTCTCTGGATTGATGTTAAGTGTATGCCTGGTTGATATATGGAGCAGGCAAGAGCGTTTGCCAAGGCCTTGAACGCAACATTGTTCTTTTCGAGTGCCACTTACAACATCAACGTGAACAAAATCTTCAAGTTCATCACGGCCAGGCTGTTTGACCTGCCGTGGACTGTGGAGCGGAATCTCACTGTTGGGGAGCCCATCATCGATTTCTAGACCCTGTATACCCAGCTATAGAACAGAAGTAATCTTTACCAGAAATTTGTGGTCCATCAACCAGTCACTCGTGGAGTCCAACGGTGACTTGAGTTGTCTCTGTGATCAGAGAGGCGGAAGGCCACTAGTTCTGCCCAAACTGATGAATAATTGCCGTCTCTTTGTTGCCCACCCCTGTGGGCAGGAAGAGGAAAGGTTAAAATAGGAAGATGTGTGTGTGTGTGTGGAGATTGTGCTGAATTTTCTTGCCAAAGCCAATTGCAGAAGCACCAAATTTTCTTGTACCAAATTGTATAGAAAATTATGGTTTGAGCTTAAGAAATATTTCATAAGAAGAATATCTTTATATAGCCTATGGTAGGAAGCAAAGCACAGTATCCATAATTTGTGACCTGAACAATATACCATCAAACTGGATCCAGTATGACATAAACGCATTAGAAAGATATAAAGGCAAGTAAACAGAAGCTTTTCGATTTGCATTGGCCATGTATTTGTTCCATTTTCCCAAGTCTACTTCTACTTCCTCAACTCACCAAACACTTCTTCTGCAGTGTACTGGGCACTCGCCTCCGCAAGTTCAGAAAATTCAGTGCTATTGCAGTTCAATGTGAGTCTCTAGATCACTCAATCCAGTCCAAAGTTCAGCTATCGAATTGGGATTGTCCAAGTTTAGGCAGCCAATTCCAACCACACACGTTTTAGTACCAGAAACATATAAACTATACAGTACTATTAACCTGACAAGTTGATGAATATTGTCTATCAAAAGAAGATTATTGGAACATCGATCTTATAGTGTCACGTAGCTCAACTAAGCCATTGCAAATGCAATTAATTCCTCGGGCAGAACATCTCTGAGATGGAGACGTCAACCAAGGATGGCAAAGCATAAAAATCTTGCCTGTTCAACAAGTTTCGTCCCTCTCCATCTTCACCCCAACTTTCCACCGTCAACAGTTACAGAGATATTGTACTTGAGATGTCGATATTTCCAGTGCCATTCACCTTGTTGAGATTCAACCCCTTAATTAGTTATCTGATCTTAAGAGCAAGGATCCCATTCTCCAAAACAAGGACTATACACTAGCTAAAAGGTTGTTACCTAGAAGCGTGAGAAACAAGCAACACCTGAGAATTCTATCCTAATCCCACAGTACTGCTTCTTGCTCTGAACCCGGCCCTAACCCTAATTGAATGAACTGGGCACAACACATTAATCGGTATCTCTCCCTGCCAAACATACAACACAATTGACGAAACATGAAAGAGAAAAATTTTAATCAGCAAACTGTTGGTTGATGCTCAAAGATTGTGAAATTACACACCAACATTACTGCAATTATGAAACACAATTAAGCCAAAAACAATTACAATCAGCATTTAAATTACATTGTGTACATTATGTGACTCATGAGTTTGAGGAATTTAGAATTATATTGTATATTTGGTTAGCATTGTGTATGTATGTTGTATGTAACTATATATTATTTTAAATACTTAAGCATTATACATTACATGCAGGAAGGGTATGTTCCAGGTTCAGGGAGGGTAGATCCTTAAACCCATTTCCTCCCCAGAATCGATTTTAATTAGTAAACCTAGTTAAACTCGTACCTCCCAAAGATTTTATGAGTTTGGGTAAATTCGGGTTTGGTAACCTAGTTTGGGAGAGGTACAAGGCGAATGGGGTATTTTTCAATATCCCTACCTCTAAACCTATCCCTAACCCTAATTGAATGAACTGCACACAACACATTAATCAATATCAATCTCCCTGCTAGGGGTGATCGTTTGATTTTTTCAGTTAAAACCGAACTGAAATTTTTGGTTTTTTCGGTTTTCGGTTTTTAATTATAACAAACCGAATTAACCGAATAGAAAGATGGAACCGAAGTAAAACCGAATCAAATTTTTTAGTTCAGTTCAGTTTCAACCCGAAATAACCGAAATACTAACTCTGATTTTTTGCTCTAGTGAATAAAATGTAAACTTTAGCATTTATGTACCTTGTTAGACTATTTAAAGAGAAATAGATGATCAATTTGGGGTTTAGCCAAGATTAATCTCCGACTGCGATTACATTAGTTCCGGCATCGGCGTGATTAGACGGCGCCCGAGCCCTCCATAGGGGTGATCACTATTCGGTTAAAATCGAAAAACAGAAAAAATTTGGAAATTCAGTTTGGTTAATTTAGTTTTTTGGTTTGGTTTTGGTTGAAACCGAATTGAGAGAATATCGGTTTCAGTACGGTTTCAGTTATGAGTGTCGGTTATTTCGGTAACCGAAAAAACTGAAATTTCTTTGTTTCATATTTGAGGTTTTGGTGGGCCAGATGACAGGTTTAAAAGGAGGAAGGTTTGATTGAAAGGTAGATAGAAGATATTGATGGCTTCTTTGGGGTTTTGTCATCACAAGTTCATCCTCCTCCGCCCATCGCTTGACTCCGTCCTATGGCCTTGCCTTCGCCCTTGCCCCCCGCCACCTGCACTCGCCCTCCACTTCCCTCTCCCCTTGCCCCCGCTGTCTGACCTTGCCTCCACCCAAGCCCCTTCCATCTACCTTCGCCCTCCACTCCCTGGCACCCTCTCCCCCGCCATCGGACCTCGCTTCCGTCCTCACCCCCGCCGTTAGCCCTTTGCTCCTAAACCAAGAAGACTCCAACAAGAAAACACCGGCGCTGACCAAGAAGAAGAAGGCTTTGATGTACGCTGCGATTGGAGGGCTAGGGGTGATCGTTCGGTTAAAACCAAACCGAAATTTTTTGATTTTTTTTTCAGTTTTTGATTTTTTATTATAACAAACCAAATTAATCGAATAGAAGGACCGAACCGAAGTAAAATCGAACCAAATTTTTTAGTTCGGTTTGGTTTCAACCAGAAATAACCAAAATACTAACTCTGATTTTTTGCTCTAGTGAATAAAATGTAAACTTTAGCATTTATGTACCTTGTTAGACTATTTAAAGAGAAATAAAGGATCAATTTGGGGTTTAGCCAAGATTAATCTCCGACTACGATTACATCAATTCCGGCGTCGGCGTGATCAGACGGTGCCTGAGCCCTCAAATCACAGCATACATCAAAGCCTTATTCTCTTTGGTCGGCGCCGGCGTTTTCTCATTGGAGTTTTCTTGGTTTAGGAGCAGAGGGCTGATGGCAGGGGTGAGGATGGAAGCGAGGTCCGTTGGCAGGGGAGAGGGCGAGGGTAGATGAAAGGGGCTAGGCTGGAGGCGAGGTTAGACGGCGGGGGCAAGGGGGGTAGATGAAAGGGGCTAGGCTGGAGGCGAGGTTAGACGGCGGGGGCAAGGGGGAAGGGGAGTGGAGGGCAAGTGCAGGCGGCAGGGGCGAGGGTGAAGGCGAGGCCGTAGGACGGAGTTGAGCGATGGGCGGAGGAGGATGAACTTGTGATGACAAAACCCCAAAAGAAGCTATTAATTAATCTTCTATCTACCTTCCAATCAAACCCTCTTCCTTTTAAACTTGTCATCTAGCCCACCAAAACCTTAAATATAACATAAAGAAATTTTGGTTTTTTCAGTTATTGAAATACCCGACACTCATAACCGAAACCGAATTGAAACCGATATTCTTTCTATTTGATTTCAACCAAAACTGAACTGAAAAACCGAATTAACCAAACAGAATTTCCAAATTTTTTCTGTTTTTTAATTTTTTCAGTTTTAATTGAACAGTGATCACTCCTACTCCCTACTGAATGTACATACAATCGATTGATGCACAGTTTGGATTTAATTAATAAAAGAATAATGCGCACAAAACATGAATGTGAAAAATTTTGATCAGCAAGCTGTTGATTGATGCACAATTTGGATTCAATTAATAAAGGAATGATAATGAAGGGAAGAGGAAGAGAATAAGAGAGATGAATTATTTCCACGCAATTTGGAAGGGTGATAAAAGAAGGAAGTAGAAAGATAATGATTCATCTTCCCTTTTTTTACTTCTATCCAAAGAATGAAGGCATACTTATTTTCCTTTCCCACTTCCCAAACAAAGGTGGAAAGTTGTGACATTATCTAGAGTGTCAAGTGCAAAGTTTACTACAGATACAGTCAAATTGCTCAACAAAACCTGTTGGACTAATTTGTTCAAGTGGCCTAATACTAAGCCTCAAACTTGACACACCTATTGAAGCTTAAGGGTCAAATATTCAATATTTCTAGAAATTTTAGATTGTCAAAGCTCTTAAATTTCATTGATGTTACAAATATTTTGAATAGATACTTTAGCTCTTTATTTGATGGCAGCAGGTCAAGAGGTCAACTACAACAAATCAAAATGGAGCTTCAGTAAAAATATTCCTCTATCCCACCAATAAGAATATTGTCATATTCTGCTCTTCACAGTCAATTCTAGAATTCTGAATTATATGGGTACTCATTTTTATCAAGACCTCTCTAAAAAGAGTACATTCCATTTTTTCGCGGATGAAGTTAAATTGTAGTTGGAAAATTGGAAGTGGAAGCTACTAAATAAAGCATGTTGCCTCACCTTGATTTAATCTACTCTAGCCTCTACACCAGTCTATATTACACCTTTGTTTAAGGCTCTAGTTATTTTATTGGACTTGATTTCCAACAATTTTATCAAATTTTAGTGGTCAAGCTCTAGTACTAGGAAGGGGCTGCATCTTAAGGAAAAGGCAATTCTAACCCTTCCTAAAGGTCTAGAAGGTTTAATTATTAAGGATATATGATTATTTAATCAAGCATTGTTGGCCAAAACCTTTAGGCGAATCTTTGTAGGAGATAATAATAGTCTGGTGTTCATAGTTCGTTCGACTAAATATATATGGTGCATCTCACTCTATCTAGAGTGTGCCACGAATAACTCAAATTCTTAGATTTGGAAAAGCCATCTCTACGAAATAGACTTGGTCAAGGGTTCATTACAGTAGAAAATTGGGAATGACACTATAATTCAAGCCTATGAGAAGACCATTGGATTCCTGGTGTTAATCCAGGAGGCTTGTCATCATTTGGTCCAAGTCGAGCATAATCAGGTAATTTGAAGGTGGTAGAGTTAAGTCTCACGAATGGTATGAGTGTTTGAATATTCACCTGCTTAGCCAATTATTTCTTGAATGGGTAGTTCATCAGATTGTTTCTCTGGATCCTCTTGATAGTTACCAATGGAGAGATGCGATTAATTGGAGTGGGTCCTTGACAGGTCTTTATTCAACAAAAGCAAGATATTCTTAATTAATTGCTCTTCAAACACCATATTTATTTCACTCTCAAAGAACTTTTAATAGGAGCCCCCCCAACATCATCAATTTCCTTAGATTATGAGGAAAATGTGGGGTCTATAAATTCCACAGAAATTCAAGATTTTTCTCTAGAAATGTTTGTTGAATGCCCTGCCTATAGGTCATAATCTTGCAACTTATGGGGGTTTTTAAAGCTCTTTTTGCATTAGATATACTAATGAGGAAGAAATAGCTTTGCATCTCTTTTGCGGTGCCTAGGGTCAAATGAAGTTTGGGGAAATTTCTGCTCCCCGCCATCTCTAGACAATTTTGTTTCATTTGAAGCCTGGTTGACTTCATTCATAGCTTCCTCTAATAAATGGTCCTATGATTAGATCGCTTATTTAGTCTCCACTCTATAGATTTTCTGGTTAGGAAATAACAATTATGTGTTTAATATTGCACAGTTTGATCCCCGATCTTTGATATCTAGTAAAGAAGTTATTTATCAGCAAATCATATTTTCTAAAGACTTCTTGTATGCTCATTGGGTGTTCTTTACAAACCCTCCCAATAAATTATGCCATTTGTGGGGAGTGAAAAAGTTTCAGGCTCCAAAACAGAACCCAATTATTTTATGGCAGTTGGAGAAAGTTTTCTTTCCTTGGATTTGCAGCTTGGCTGTGGATGAGAGTCAATGCACCTCTGGATCTTCTAAAAAGAAAAACTTGGTTGAATTATCCATCTGTTCTAAAGGCTAAGTTGGAAGCTATATGGGGAGCGATCAAAACAGCTTATGTTTTTTCTGTAAAAATGTAACAATCCTTTCCAATAGTTTGCAAGCATTGATGGTTCTTCGAGAGCAAATGTCCCAGGACCCAGCTTTGGTAAGGTTGGTTATTCCAGTTATTGCTGGCATGGACAGGGGTAGTGCCACATATATTTGAGAGGGGGCAATTGCCCTTACTCACTTTTGGGAAAACTACACATATTATACATAAGTTTCAATAATTGAACATTTTGACCCCATAATTTCTTTAAAATATGTACATTTGCCCTCACTATTTTTAATATATAATTCTTGCCCCCACTCAAAAATTTTTCTAACTCCACCCCTTGACATGGAGAAATTTAATCGCTGCTCATTGGTTATAGTTCCACGGTAAAGTGTTTCTCTTACGCACAACTTGGGAGTTTCTCTGTTTTCTTAGACCCTCATTTTTTTATTTTGTGTATCGAAAAAAAAAATATTTGAATGGAGAATTAATGTTGTCATGACGTTATTAGTCTCTAAGTTTCGCTTGAATTTTCTTGTATTGAATTTATATTTCTCGAGGATATATAGTACTAAAAGATGTTACAATTATAATGTTAGCGACGCATAACTATCACTAAAATTTAGTGACGCATAAATGTCACTAAATTAGCGACGGTAAGCCGTCACTAAATTAGCGACGGTAAGCCGTCACTAATGTTAGCGACGCATAACCGTCACTAAATTAGCGACGGTAAGCCATCACTAATTTTAGCGACGAATAACCGTCACTAAATTAGTGACTCTAAGCCGTCACTAAAATTTAGTGACGCATAACCGTCACTAAATTAGCGACGGTAAGCCGTCACTAACGTTAGTGACGCATAACCGTCACTAAATTAGGGACTTTAAGCCGTTGCTAACTTTAGTGACGCATAACCGTCACTTATTTAGCAAAGATAACCAGCCACAAACTTTAGCGACGTTTAACATTCACTAAATTTGCAACGGTAAATTGTCACGTAGAGCCCGGTGAAACTTTAGCGACGGATATCAGTCCCTACATAGCAGCAACAAACTAATTGGGTTGAAAAGTCTGCAGAAGTTAAACTACGTGTCATGATATTTAGCGCATGCGCATGCATTCGTTGTGTATTAATATTTTTGTTTTATTATTCTGTTTCTTTAAACAAAATTGTTTGTTGTAATGGTAAAGATACAGCAACTTGTTGGATAGAAGGATCTCAATAACGTAAATAAAATTCGTATAATCTTAAAATTGTTTCGTGAGGAAAAAAATATCTACGCTCTAAATACATTTGTATTATATCAACTGAAATAATTTATGTTGTGTGAGAATTTGAGACGTCACACAATTTTCAGCTATAATATTTACATTTTTCTGGTAGTGTATTCAAAAGCAATTATTTATGTTCAATGAGATAACAATTTATCATAAAAAATGACAGCCACATGAGAACCCAAACTTTTTTTTTTATTTTTTTTAGTTTAGCGACGGCCAACTGTCACTAAATTAGTGACGGTACGCCGTCACTAATTTTAGCGACGGCCAACCGTCATTAAGTTAGCGACGGTACGCCGTCACTAATTCTAGCGACGGCTAACCGTGACTAAGTTAGCGACAATACGCCGTCGCTAACTTTAGCGACGCATAACCGTCACTAATTTAGCGACTAACAGCCGTCACTACTTGTCTTAAGTTAACCATGCCACAGTAATATTATAAAATAGTAATAAATGATTAAGCCTCATGTGACAATAAACTAATGATCCGTTAATTTAATTTTCATTAAATAGATTATTTGTTAATTACTAAAAAAATGTTTAGAGATTTGTATGCTGAATTAATCAAATTACAAATTATAATTATACAATTAAATAAGTGACATATAAAACGATAACTAGTTTTATTGCACTAGATTTAATATAAACAATAAGTAAAATAAAATGTGTAAAATAGATTATTTGTTAATTACTCAAAAAATATTTAGAGATTTGTATGCTTAATTAATCAAATTAAAAATTATAATTATACAATTACAATGTTAGTGACGCATAACCGTCACTAAATTAGCGACGGTAAGCCGTCACTAATGTTAGCGATGCATAACCGTCACTAAATTAGCGACGGTTATGCGTCGCTAAATTTAGTGACGCATAACCGTCACTAAATTAGCGACGGTAAGCCGTTACTAATATTAGCGACACATAACCGTTACTAAGTTAGCGACGCATAACCGTCACTAAAATTTAGCGACTAACAGCCGTTGCTAAAGTCTCACCGGAATATTACCGACTATTATTAGCGACGGTTTTTTGCCGTCGCTAATTAAGCCGTCACTAAATTCGGTTTTTCTTGTAGTGGCATCTATGATCAGCAAGATTAAATACAGCAGTATAATTGACCTACTATATATAAGTACATGGACAAGGCAAAATATTTCACTTATCTGATTCTTAGTAATCTAAGCTAAACTGGCAACTCAGAAGTATTACTATACTCAGTTTATTCTGTAGCTATTTTTATTATATAAATTTTAATGAAACTTATGATCAATGTAGATATTTTTATTATTAGCTCGATCTACATGATGTGTTTTTTTTTTTTCAAAATATTAAGGGGGAAAACTATACATGCATTTGTGAATTACTTCTTTATAAAATTGTTTGTAAATCTTTCATTAATGATCCGTATGCAAGCACTAAAAACAAAAGTAAATATGTATGTGTGTGTATATATATATACATAATATGTAAATAGCGGTATTAATGATGGATGGAGGCCTCTTAATGATCACCATGCATCAAGATTGGGATGGAATTATTTCACCAAACAACATAAATCGCATTTCTTTTATTGGCATAGGCAGACAACCTATATATTCCCCAAAACCATATTGCATTTTTGTACATAAATGCACTTATCCAAAGGTCAATCATCAAGGAAGGAAGCACGTCCTTTCAACATGCATCTTCCCATCATTTTATATTCTAATTTTTGTTAATTATCAATAAATATGATCAATTGCATTTGCATGCCTCGATAACTTAATACTATCTTTACCCTCATAATAATTGAACACATCCTTGATAATTTGTTACATATATGTTAACATGATTGACATAACATTTGTTTTTTAAAAAAAATTACCTATGTCATAATGTCATATACCAATTGAGAAGAACTTTTTTTTGGCATGATTATGTACTTATAATAAGTCCTACATATATATATATATATTATAATAAGTCCTACATATATATATATATATTACATTACATTACATCCTAATTAATATTTAGAAGAAAAAAAAAAGCATCGTCTACTCTTCTGAGAGCATAGATGCATTACTTCATAAAATATATTAATTAATGTTAAAATTCATTTTATGATACGAAAATATTTGAAAAATATAATTTAATTTTATGGGACTTGAGCGAGTACATAAATTAAGAATGCAATAGGAAGAGACTGAATTAATTAACTAATATATAATGTATACTAGGCAATCAGTTCCGTTCCAAGTGCCTTGTAACAAAGGGGACAAGGGAGGGAGAGGAGAAGTTCGTGAACAAAATTAATTACAAAACCCACATGCGCTAATAACATAATATTATTTATATCTTATTATCTTATCCCTAAGAACGAACTTAACCCTAGCCATTAAAATTAAGTCAACAAGGAAAAGGCCATTGATGATCCAGGGTTCGATGGTCAAATAAAAATAAATAAATAAAAAAGCTCCAGAAAACTGAAATCATCAGATTGACTCTTGTTCTTCTTCAATTTCCGGGGAATTGAAGTCAATACCCGAACCTCTTTGACTCTTGCCCAGCACTTTTTCTGAAGGTGCGCTCTTGACTTCTCCCAATGCACGTACGTCCTACTCTTCCTCTTTCATTGACCTTAAATAATTAATTATATATGCATGCGACCCAAAATTCATTGCCACAATTTATTACATCTGCCCCCTTCCTTGGTTTCCACTTTCCATTCAGTCACTGCATCAAAAATAGAAACAAACAAAACAATATCAATGGGATCTGTACAAGGATATATATTTACGTTTACGTACGTTTCAAGCGTTGTCGCAAGCCAGAGCAGCCTTGATCCGCTCCACGGTGCAGGCGATCAGATTGTTGACGGTAGCGACGGAGCCGAGGGAGAGCTTTGCTGTAGGAACCGAGTCCACCAAAATCTGAAAAGCTACAGTCAGAAGCGAGCCTCCAGAGGCTGTGGCATCAGGCATGGTGCCCGGCGTCCCGTCGGGGAGGATGGCGAAGCCGGAGGGGAGAAGCGCCACGTAATCAGGGTCGCCTCCGTTGAGGACGACATTCATGGCCACAATGTCGACGGGAGCATAGATGACGAAAGAGGCTGTCGGGTCGGTGCAGCTCTCTTGCAGGATCAGCATGTTGCTCTGGCTCGAGTTAGCACTCTAATAACAGTTCCATTGGCTCAGTAAATTAAATACTAATGAGGATATATTATATATAAACTAGTATAAAAATGTTTAAGTAACTAAATTAATGATAACAAACATATATGTATGTTCCTGGATATATATATATATATAATTCAGTTATGTACGTAAAAAAAATTAAAGTAATTGAAACATACATTTACCCTAAGTAGGGACACACAGTTGCCTGTGTCACGCCCATTTGCAATGTGAGCCATCTCCTGGACAACTCCACCGTTGGATAGAATATCCCACTGTGATAAATTACAAAATAAGGTGGCATCAAATCCAAAATTGTAGCTAATTAATTTATTACTTTGGATGATTAAGAGAATTAATTAATCCTGTTGGATTCAAGGACGTAAATAATCTTTTACAAAAATTTTCATATAATTAAGCAACTGATTATATATTTATCATGTGCTAGCTTAAAATGCAGATTACTTAATTTACCTCACTTCGAGAATTCTCATCTCGGAGAAAATCAAAGACTCTTTTAGGAGGAACGGGAAGCCAAAAAGAAGTAGCAGCACTAAGAACAATGCCCGGAGGGCGGCCGGGATCGTCCACACTCTTCCTTGTCATCACTCTCACATCGTCAGCTCCGGTTCCGGACAATGTCGTCCATGTGTGAGCCGTGGAAGCGCTCACCCCCGCACAAAAGCTTATCACCATCCTCTCCGCCAGCTTCAACATGCTCTTCCTCCCATCTTGATTCGTTATCACTGTAATCCATCAATACGGCGATTATTACTAGTCCACTAGCCTCTATCAAATCGATACTGAACTAGGATGCAGCTAGCTAGCCTACCGCCGACATCGCCGGTTGGGATATTGGTAGCCATGACGCTTGCCAGACGCTCGCATTGCCTATCCAAAGTGGCCACCCAGCGTCTTGCACCAAAAGCATCCCCGGAGCTTACCAATTGCTTGTACAAAGTGTGCACCCCTCGATCATCCACTTCTACATGCTCAACCCAAGTCACCTTATAAATGCCAAAGTTAAAATTAAAATCTCAGGGACTAAATAAAAACGTGAACTTGTAGAAAAGTACAATAATTGGATTATATATGTCAAGTTACTTTGGAGTAGCCATTAGGCATTTCTTGAATCAAACATCCAGAGGGCCTTCTTCTACATCTGGCGGTGGGGCTGGGCCGGAGATTATCCAAGGAAACGTCCACCACGGCCCATGTGCCGTCCGCATGCTGTTTGCAATACCGAACAAAGTAACTCTCCCGGGTCGGAACCAGCGGCGACGGCACTTGGAACTCTGCCGTCATCTGCCAATCACATCCGTTAATTATTAGCTTGCAAATTAAAAAAATAGACAACAAATCGACTAACGAAATTCGATAGATTCACTTTCCGCTACACATATACATATAGATATATACCACTTGCAAGGCCCCGTTGTAATTTCCGGCAACTCCGGTCGACAGAACTTCCAATGTCATCGGCCTTGAAACAATACCCGAAAACACAGTCGACCACTGGTTCTGCTCACCATTGGAACAGACATTATATACATCATAATCGCTCGAAGAAGAACAATGACAAATAACCTAGCTAGTCGAATAATGAGAATTACCACATCCATCAGAATCTCGACGAGATTGATGTGATTCATGATCACCACAGCAGTTTCTCTCGACGCTTCTGATTTGAATCCAGTAGGCTTCGGGCCGATCCCTCTGGGAAATGTCCTCACATATTCTTCCTCGTTCAGAATTGTGGTAGACCCATCGAGGCTAGTCATCCAGAGGGGATCGCCCATCTGAGACATTCTGATTAGTTCCTCCATGGCCGCCACCGCCAACTCGATAATCATTGGCTTGTCAGCCTCGCTCGGTCCACTTACAGACCGGAGAAGGTCGCCTGCCCCTCCCCCGTACATGTCACCCCCCATTCCCGGCGGTGAACTAAAGTTTCCGACCCCGAGTTCCAGCGGCCGTGGCGGTATCGGGGATGACAGAAGCGGGTAATTCACTACTGGCTTCCCCACGTACTTGGCTGCTATAGCCGATATCCGATCGATCTGAAAATAAGACAAATTTTCAAAATCAACATTTTTTCGGACAGTGTTTGAAGAACACAGTGGCTTTCACTTTGACTCACCTCTTCTCTGAGACGAGCGTTTTCGAGTCTCAAATGATGTTCGTCGAAGGACATGTCTCCGATGGCGGTCGGGCCGCCGCAATTTGGGCAGGAAGCGTTGTTTAGTGCTTCTCTGTATCTCATATTGTCGGCCCGGAGCTTTTCGTTCTCTGCTCGAAGCTGAGTGTTCTCTTGGCGCTCATGTTGGGTCTAATTAAGGAATTAATTACCACGAAATGCGTCCAATTAATTGTTTTGCGGTGAGGGGGAAGGCAATAACAATTTGTAACCTCTCCAAAAGAAATTACCCAAAATTTGTAACGTTATTACGATTTCAATTCATATATACCTTCATCTGGGTTCGCTTGTTCTGGAACCAAAATTTGACCTGCAAAGGCTCTAACCCTAATTCCCGACTAAGCTCCTTCCTTTGCTTGTCGTCTGGGTGCGGACATTCTTTGAAGAACCTGCAACTCAACAAAAACAAGAAAAAGTTGCAATTGCACTGCGGGGGCGATCGATTTAATTTTAATATAAGTAAAAATAATTGAAGATTAGTGGCCAATATACGCTTCCATCTCCTGGATCTGGTGCTGGGTGTGGCGGTGGTAGCGTTTCTTCTTGGGACGCTGGGCTTCTTGGTCGTCGCCGGAGGCTCCGTCGTGGTTCTCGCTGCCGGATTTGGTGGTGCTGTCGAACTCATCGTCTCTGAGCCGGCCGATGTCGCCTTCGGAGACCGAGAGCTGCCCTTCCAACATGTTAGGCTGGAACATTTCCTACAGATCTTTCAGTTTCCCAACCTTTTTTATGGGTTCTCAATCTAATCACACATAGTACGAAATTACAAATCCCCTCTTTAAAGAAAAACAAAACAAAAGAACAAAAGGTTTAAAAAAAAACCAAGGCCATAACAAAAATCGAAAAACTTCTCACTTCTCTATACTGAGACAGATTTAAAAGCGAAAAAAAAAAAAAGTTTGACGCGCTTTCACAAAAATCGAGGAGGATTTCTCTTTTCAGCAAAAGCTACAAATTTTTTTACCGTGAAAGATCAAGGTCAAACTGAAAAACAAATGAAATGAAGAAGATAGAGATTAAATGCAAAGAAAATGGGCCGGACGGCGGAGAAATGCAGTATTGGAAAAGAAGAAAGGTTCCGATGATGACCTGGGAGAGGGATAGTGCTGAGGAGGATCCAAAACCACCGTGGACTCCGTTTCCATGAACTACCGACGGCATGTTTCTGGCCGGAATCATTACTCCTGCCGGCATATCAGCGAGACCGACGAGCCAATCCCTCTATGTTTTTGCAATATACCGAAGCACATGTAGAGCGACGGATAGATATGTTTGCTGGAAGCTTGCTGGCTCTTGACTTGAGTTGTTCCCACAGTCCACTGTCAGTTAAAAAAAAGGGGATAATGTTTCATTAGATTCTTCCGTCTGACTTAAAGCAAAAGAAAATTAGCCGTTGATGACATGGTTTTTTTCTTTTCGGTGGCCTAATATTCCTAGACTTTGTCATTTATCATACTGAAAAGAGAACGGAGTTGACAATTTTGACACAGCCATTTTGACGGATTAAAACATAATAACCCCCGCCCCCCCCCAAAAAAAAAAAAAGAATAAAAATGAGAAGCAAAAAAAAAAAAAACAGAGAGAGAGAAAAATCTAATCTCCAAATGCAAAAAACATAACGTACGCAAACGAAGATCACGGAGAATACAACTGTGCCTTCTCTATCTGCCTTTCTTTCTCTCTTTGGCGCTGCCTGCGAATAAAAACGTAAGATAATTGACCCGTTTTCTTTATTTTTTTTTCTTGGGCAGCGGTTCCTCTGTTACTATATATGGATGTAGATGCATAGAGTCACAAACCCTGGTTTTGCAAAAATTGCTCTTCTCTGTGATTAGCGCTCTTTATATGTACCGTTCAAAAGCCCTAGACCAGTAGTTGGTGGATCTGGGCTTGTAAGTCGCTGTTACCACACCGGAATACTTGCCGGAATCTCCAACCCAATGAAGGCCAGTCGTCCTAGGTTTAGGAGAAAGGGGAGAAGATGGAAAGAAAAAGAGTTGCGAAGAAAATAGTAGCTAGGACGAGAAATAGGGTTGAAGAAGCAGCAGCAACGGAGGTGGAGAAGAAGGGGAAGGAAGAGGAGGGGGGGAAGAGATGGAGGAAAATGTGGCAGGGAAGAGTTATTGCAGAGCGTATTGAGAGGGTGCAATTGCATTTAATGGCGGAGAGGTGTAAATGCCGGGTCTGGGAGAGAGAGAAAGAGATAGGGAGAGAGAGCGAGCCGAGAAATAAAGTGAGAGAGAGAGAGAGACCAGCTAGATCGATCCGATAAGAGTTTTGATTTGTTTGTATGGTGCAAGGAATGACGGCTGCCAAAGTCTATAATTTTTTCATCTTCTCTGGTTACATTGAATCTAATTTACTCTTTACCTCCATCAACCAGCTAACACCCACCGCGCAAGTACATGCTCATAATATTATATACAGCTTCTAATTACATTTTTTAGTTTTTAATTCAATATGAGAAACGTTCGACAATGTCCTATACACACACACACACACACACACACGAAGCCATGGTAGAGCTTTGCAGTTAACAAGATCTCTTTCTTTATTGTTTTCTCTTTTGGCTCAACATAGCCCAGGGACTTAATTGATCGAGAAGATAATTGTATATATAGGAAACAAATTGTCCACCGGAGTCTTAATTAACAGTGATCATGACTTTTCACGGACTTAGGGTTTTGAATTCCCAAATTCTTTTAGCATTGTTTCTTATTTTAAAATATATTCAAGACACTACTGGTCCACATACATTTCTCATTAATTTGAATATTGAACAAATTGGATTACAAGAGTAGTTTCTAGACGTATTATGCCTCATTGCTAGTAGAGATATATACTTGGTATTTGGAAGAGTTCTAAAATGTTTCTAAATTAATTGAAAGATGTTAATTGATTGAATAGGTCAGATTTCCATCTCTTTGTTTAAACTTTATAAACTTTGTGTATATAAGCCTAACCTACATATTTTACTAAACTTTTTTTTTTACACAAAATTATATATTCCTCTTGTTTTATATTAATAATTAACGCTAAAATTTTGGAAAAGATAGCATGGAAAATCCTGGATGTCTATTATATATAGGCACTAATTGCTCGTCTTATGTAATGCAGGAAGTTCATAATTGATTAATATAATTCGTGAAAATCATGAGTATTCAAATACTATTATATCGTATTATGTTATGTTATATAATTATGACTTCTACTAGATCAGTAATCAATTCCCCGTGGGGAAAATTTGCTAACAAGTGAAAGCAAAAACAGAAGTACAAAGTGATATTGGAAATAGTTATGTGGATGAGGTTACTTGTACATGTCAATTCATACTATTTATTATGGAGCAAATCATAACTTGTCATACACTTTATTTATTATAATTTTTTTTTTTTTTAAGTGAAGGACGGCATCGATGAGTACTGTTGTGTTGTGTATAACCAAATATTTCATTCCCAACAATAATGTTCCTATCTGTAATCTTATGTATTAAAAGTCCGACTCTTACATCTTAAAAAAGAAAGAGAGAACATATACTTTGACACTCATTTATGAAGTCAAAGTTCAATCCCCAAAAAAAGATATATATATATATACATACATACATACATACATATTAATTAGTATCAACATTCAGAAAACTATGACGGAGAAAACTCACTTAATTAAGGGATAAAACTGATACTATAATATTTTATTTTTTTTAATATATGAAAGTTTTGTTAGATTTTTCGCGGAATTGATTGAATAGAAAACAATGATGGAGAGAAGGATTTCTATATATGTGACTTTTGAATCTGGAAGGAGATATGGTGAAAGCAAGCTCTAGCCCTTCGTGCAAAGCATTTGTAATGGAGAAGGGTGAAAGACGAATAAAAATTAAAGGGTATATATATATATATATAAGGTGAAAATAACTCTTGGCGGTCACGCCTTACAATTAATACTAGGTTAGAAATGAGGACCTTAATAACGACCGTCATGAATTATGTAGAAAATGATATGGATTATGTATGGAATATATATATGTTATGTTATGCCTCTTTGACTGGTTGAGATGGACGTCCTGGCTCTCCACCTCCTTCACGAAATATATATTTCTCAAACGTTTTCCGTTTCACAGGCACGAGAATTGAATGATTCGATCGAGCTGACGCATGCACAAAACTTTATTTTCGTTTCCGTTAACCTCAATCTTAATTTCTCCCTCCCAGCAGTAATTGATCAGAATGATTGTGTGTTTTCTACATTCATTAATTGCGCGCCCAGGCTACCAATATATATATATATATATACGTGTGTACGTATACGTATGTGTAGAAACTGGTCGTGATCAATAGATTGCGTTGTTTGTTTCCAACCGGAGACCTTAACGACGAGGAATTTTTATTCACAGGCTGATTCCTGCAAATTGGACCTTTTCTTTTCCAAAAATAACAGAATCTTTTTTGGTCCATTCATATCAGACAAGTAGTTTTATATTTTTACGTATAGTATTTTGGTAACATCCCAAGGCTGTGTCATTTCTAATACACATGTACATGTATATATGATGATATCAAAATCTCAGTAGTTGATCATCCCGCACTTTTTTTTTTATAAAGGATTAATTACCCATATGATATGTACAAAATGTTCTTGAATCATCACTATTTACTTTTGTGATCGATGAGCGGCTTTTGAAATAATTAAGCGATTAAGCTACATTTTCAATTTAATTAGATATTTTCCTTTTAACCTATATATTCAAGTTTATTAGCAAGCACACCATCCTTGCTCTGTCTTGTGCTTCGGTTGGGCTTCATTAATGAAATTCGTGGTGGGAGTCATGACAACCTTTAACCTTTGCAGTTGGGCCACTGACTTTCCAAGTTTCTTCTTATATGAGAAACTAGGGGATACCCGCATTGCGCATTGGGCAGAATTGTGCCATGATATGTAGTTAAATAAAGTAATTGGGTCTAAATTGTTTTTTAATGGCTATAAAATCTATTCCTATTCTCATGTAGATTAATTAATTATTGACTTTTAATACTTTTGCTCGATCACTTCGGCATAGTCTGTGCAATAATTCTTGTTAAAGTGATTGTAAATAGTTCAAAATATTACATTCAGTTGCCACTTATTACATTCTACAGTGCATGTAAGTACAGAATAGGGCTTTGATGTTTACTTCTTCTGCATTCTACAGTGCATGTAATTAATTTCTACAGTGTTTACATTCTAAATTGCTAATTTCACATATCAAGATCAATTTAGGCATATATGGTTATTAATATATCCATATTACGAAATCAACCGGTTACTGCAATTAAAATAGTAGAACTTAATTATTCTGTTCATACATTTTACCAATATAAATAAATAGTCAGTGTCTTCAGGGTAATAAAATTTTTAAAAATAGAAATAATGATTTAATGAGGAAATAAGAGCCAACTGACCTTATGAATATTGTCCTTCCTTTTCCTTATTGAATAATACATATGGAGAAGGAAGAGGGCAAAACAAACTCCTAGACTAACAATTCATCGAAGGACTGTAGTCATAAAATTAAAACAATTAATGATCCAAATGCTGCAAACAGAACATATGAGGCCTACAGACTGAATTAATGCCTTTGGTAAATAACATGTGGCTACCCGATAAGGCAAATCCAGGTGGAACCTTTATCAAGATGGCGGTCAGAACGCAAACCACATCAATTTTAGAGGACCAACGTGATCATTTACCTCAAGGATGAATTTATATTTGATCGATCACAAAAGAAAACCCCTTGTGCGTATACATTCAGTACGAGAGGTATCCAGCAAGTCTGGGGATTTAGCAATTTAATTAACACAAAAAATATTATAGAATCCTCAGAGAGCTCTACCTCAGGGAATTACAGCATTTTGGACTCTCTCTGTCTCCCTCCAACTGTACCTAATCGATTTGATTGTAACCAAATATTCGAGGTCGTTACCACCATGTAACAACCTTGGCTTGATCCATATTACTAGGGATACAATTTAGGTTTTCAGATATCATACATACATATAAAACATATACATACATACATATATACATACTAGTAATTGTATATGTGAATATTAAGTTATTTTTTACTTAAATAACTATAATTCCAATTATCTTGTTCAAAATAAATAGTAGCAATAATGATTTTTTTTTTTTTAGTTTAGATATATTTTTTATTAGTTTTATTTTTCTATTTTTTTCACATAGTTTTTTTATTATAATATTTCATTATAAACTATCCTCATTTGTACCATCCATTATAATAGATTACTAATTGTATTCATTTTCTACTTAAAACAATAATAATAATAATAATAGTAATAATAATAATAATAATAATAATAATAAGAACAACAACAACAACAACAACAATAATATTATTATTATTAATTTTTTTTATTTAAGATGGTAGATTACTTATAAAAATTTCTTCTTGTACATTTAATATCTTATCAAAGATGTCAAAATTTCTCTTCTTAGTAAAGTTTAAAATTAATAGTATGTGGTCTATTAAGAGAGGATCTTATTTTAATGGACTTAATGGCATTTTGTTTTTAGAAATTTTATTAAAAGTTAAGTTAGTAAATTTTATTTTAATTTTTATATTTTAGGTTAAAAAAACTAAAGACTAAACTAAAGATTTTATATTAGTTGACTTAAACAATTAAATGGATTTACCATTAATGTATTAGCATAATTTTGACTTTTTAAAGAGACATAAGCTAAGCTGCTAAGTTTTTAATAAATATTTTGAGGTTTAGATAAAATATTTTTTTAAAAAAAGACATATGCTAAGTACACTAGTGGGACATTTAATAAGTAATTTTTTTAAAAAAGTTTCTTTCAAAAAGTATGACACAAATATGAAACATGATATTAAAGTATAGGCTTGGGCTCCATTTGGGAATAATTGTTATGATTAGATTATAATTTTAAATAATTTATTAATGGTGTAGATGAAACCACTAAAACTAAGAGATAAAAGCTATCTTTAGATAACTTTTCGATGAAACCACTGAAACTAAAAGATAAAAGCTATCTTTGGATAACTTTTCAAAAATTCTAATGCTAATCGCTTACACTAATATCAAATAGTGCCTTGGTAAGTAAATATTAAGTTTTTGAAAATATATGTAACTATAAGTTACTATACATTAAAAAAAACTTAATTATCTAACTCTTGACTTTTAATAGAAAAAAATATTCTCACTCAAGGTTTCAAATCTACACTTAGCTTCTATTCTATAATCGAGTAAATGTAATTGTTCCAAAAATTAAAGTCAAGTCTTGTATAGTTTTTTTCATCTTTTTAGATAATTAATTCTTATCCATTGATTTATAAATTATACTCACATCTCTGAGATTTAAAAACATAATCTTATTTATTGTTCTTATAATATAATTAGTCAACCATAGGAAAATAGACTAACTAATAACTTATATTTAAGTTTTAGTCACTTTATATATTAATTTTTACTTATATATATATATATATATTAAGTTGCACATTTAGGTTTTGATAAAAATATTTGAAGCCTAAAAAGTAAATAAATTGATAAAGATCATATTTTTAGGCATGCTTAATAGTCATACAAATCAAAGACATGTTTGTTACGAGATTTTAAGTTTAGTGACATTTTTCAGTTTTTGCCATAAAAAGACTTATAGAAAACATAGAAAACAATCACTGATTTTTTTTATTTTTTTTTTCTATTTTGATCCAACATATATAGTAATGTTATGAATTTTTTTGTTCTACTAAAACTTATTATATGCCGTCCTAAAAATTCTCCAACTTCTTTCTTTATCACATAATCCTCTATGTGATTAGAACTTGCTGCCAAAATTTAAAAATATGTAATTTAATTATAAATTTTAAACATATAAATCCCCAAACTTCTCCCCTTATTATACTTAATTGAAAATGAAATAAAAAATTGTAATCATAATATAAAATTATTAAATTCATCTCTTAACAACTCAAAAACTACTTGCAGGCTATGAGCTTCTACTATGAAATATAATATTCAAACAGAATTACTTCAATTTTTTAAAATAGCTTGTAAGATTTGATTGGCTCTAAAAAAATTAAAATTAAAAAATATTTAATATTTTTTAGTATAGAAAAAAGTTAGTTACTAAAAATAAAAAAGTTGTGCTACAATATTAAAAGGGATGACCATGTGAAAAAAATAATTCTTATAATTGTTTCAATATTTTAAAACATTGTCAAGTGTAAAAACAAATTTTTTAAAAGTGCCCTTATTATAATACAAGCAACTAATTCTAATAGCCAAGAGCTTTTTTTCCTAAAATTTTTCCCAATAACCTTTGATGTAATGGTAATTTTTTTTTTTTTATAATTGGTGTTTGAGTCATACTTGAATTATATTATTGCTTTAAGATGGACCAGATATATAAACTTTCATATAATATATATTCATATAAGTTGGAAAAATACTTAATTGACAATAATTTTATATTCAAAGATATTTTTTTATTATATAATAAACTTAGATCAAACTTGTTAAGTTGAAATTTTAAGTTTTAAAAAATATTTATTGTAGTTAAGATAGTTATTTGATAGTAACATAGAACAAAAAGCAACATGCTTGATTTAAAAAATAAAATAGTGGCAATCTAGGAGTATTAGCTATTAAAGGTAAGACTAACGCCCTGATTCTGTAATATAGAATTAAGCATGGGTAAATTTGTAGTAAAAAACAAAATTTATTAGCAACTTAAAGGTCTCTTTTAGTATTATATTACTAATATAAATCCAATTAAATAGAAAATAACAAAACTGGATTTTAAAATAACAAAATAACTTATAATGTAACGTAAGGACTAAAAAGTTGTTAAACATTTGTGTGCTTTCATACTTTTCATATATTAAAATAAAATATATAAATGTAAGAATTAAATCTCTTAGGTACGTATCAGATTACAAATATTTTCCATGATTTGAATCACGGATAGATTTGCCGTACTTCTAGCATCTCTACTTTACCCTTTATTTTGTTGACATACAGAGAGGAGAAATTAAAATGAAAAAGGAAATGATGTTATGCAATGTCTATGCGTGTTTGATAATTTGCTGCTATGAACTTTTTGCATGCGAATCATTGAGAACTGTCAAAATATCCAACTTTTTTTTTTTAATCGTCATATAATAACGTACGTGCATATATGACTATAACTTTTTTGTTTCAATAATTTTGTTAAGAAAACAAAAAGGATTTTTGCAATATTACTGATCAGCTTTTGGGTGGGCTGCCGGTCGATGCAATGCTTGCAACAGAGAAGTCCATATCATCCTTTAACCCAAGTGATCCATACATACGTAAGTTTTTTATTGCTATTATTTTATTTAAAAGAAAAGGTAATTTTAATGTAGCAGTATTGTTTGATTTTTTTATTAATTAAAAAATACTCCAGATAAATCTCTGTATATATATCTTATAGAATAATGATTGATAAATGGTATTAAATGCAAATCTGATGATGGCCACGCAAGCCCTGCCCTGTATGGCCGAGTGTCATTTACTGCATTCACGCCTCTCTCGCACACCCTCCACTCTCCCCTCCTCCACCCCTGCCCTGCCCTGCCCTGCCCTGCCTCTCTACGTATGTTACTAGTACCTCTCCCTCTTTTTCCTTTCTTTTTTTTTTTTTTTACTAACTTTATCTAAGAAAAAACTTTTGTTTGTCCGGCAGCTGTCTTCAGAATACATGCAAGGAGTCTACCATAGGCCCCAGCTTGAGTTTTACGTACCTCCAAATCAAGAGCTCATCGAGTTGAGATTAGACTTCGATTGAGAATGGTGTTTGGAATTAGTGTTACAAGTTAAAATAAATTGTTAAAGTTTGTGATAATTTTTGCAGACTTTTGATGCAAAAAATTACTGTTGATTAATTCTTCTAACATTTATCGTTAATTAAATACTGATATTGTTCCAAAATGAAACCATAAGCAAATTACTATTGACACTTCACTTAATTACTTAGCAAGCTTGCGAGCTGCCACCTTAATCTACGGTTTCAAAACACCGCACTCTACACCAGAAGCCCTCCTCTATGAAGCAAATCAATAATACCTTCGTCCCAAAACTATTACAACCGTATTTTATTTCAGGTAATCTCAAATCTTTGTAACATTTCTATATTTGGTAAATTATTTTATCATATCACACTTTAAACTATCATTTCAATATTTTTTTTTTCAATTTTCTTAATCTCTATATGAATCTAAATGATTTTATAAATATTGGATGGATGGAGTATTATATTGATGCAGGTTGTAAGCAGTGGCGTAGTTAATTAGGAATTTGGAATTGGGGATGCAAAATCAGTTTTTAATTTTTTCTTCGTTACTAGATAGTTTTCAACCTTTTTTTAGTTTTATTAAGCATGTTGTCATATTTGATTACTAGATTTAATAAGAATTTCAATAAAATTTTTACCACATATAAATTAACTATAGAGAGGTCTCATCTATATAAAAACAAAAACTAATATCTAAATTTGCAAAAAAAAAAAAATAGCAAAGTGTAGGATAGTGATGGATTTTTTCAAAATTTTGGTGAAATATGACAAAAGAGTTAATTTACTGTAGAAGTTGTGGATTATCAAGTACACAAAAAATAAGTTTGAGATAGATTTACAACAAGATTGATGGTTGTGGATTTCTAGCACAATATACCTAGTAATAATATGTGCCAATTTTACATCATTAAAATAAAAATAAAAGTTGAGGTAAATGCTTTTCAAAATATTTGTGATATAAAAAAAATAATTGTAACCACTTAATTTTTTTTTTTTAGTTAGAAAGATAATAGTATACTAATTTTATAACAACTGATAATAAACTATGGCAGATAAGTTCTTTAAAAAAGCAAGTGAAAAATATAGAATATAGTGTAAAAGATTTATCTTATATGTTTTTTTATTAATTAGAAATGAATTTGACATTTGAGCAGAAAAATTAGTTCGTTAATTCAGGGCACTTTTTATGTTTCAAAAAAATTGTTTGAGGATATTTTATTCTACATAAAAGTTGAAAATTGGAACAAATTTTAAAAAATTATGAGCTTTTCTGAGTTTTACGACCTTTACTTTTTATATTATAAGTAAACTACTCCAACATTGTTGGAAACAAAAATCCTATATAGATGCTAAGAAACAAAATATACTAATTTACTAACATTAGTATTTTTTTTTCTAAATATACCTTACCAATATAATGTATTTTTTTATAAATAAAAATTGTTGGGGTGCAGCCTCTCCTTCCCGCACCCTGCAGCCACTGGTCGTAAGCGCTAGACTTTGAATGCTTTTATTGCGCGCCAGGATTCTATTGTCTGTCGTATCACTCGTATCATATTCACATTTAGCACTGATTATCCTATAATTGCACCATGCATTTTTAATTTTTTCCTGGGCTTCACTAAGCCTTTGAGTTTTTTTTTTCCTAAAGTGCCATTATAATTAAGGGAAGAATGTCTGATTTGGTTATACGTTAAACTAATTAATTATACCGTTTTTAGATATTTACCATCCTTCAAAACCTTATTCAAAGAAAATCAAAGGGAAAATATAGAGAAAAAATTGAGTGTAAATTAGATTTTCATTATATAACTCAACTAATTTTATGCCCGTCGGTCCGTGGGATGTTTTCATAATAAACATAATTTAAGGAAAAAATTTATATTCATTGTAATCATATATATTCCTAATTTAAATATAAAACATAAAAAATAAATACTATTTAAAATACGTAAATATATTGAGAATAATTAGTACTTCTAACAATCTAAAGACAAAAAAAAACTATATATAGATTTTTAGGTCGTAACAGATGTTTTGATTTTATTTATGAATTCAAATGGTATTTTTGTGATCAAACTACTATTAGAAAATAGTTATGATGGGGCATACTCTAATATTTTTACATTTTTTTTTACAATATTTTTACAATTAAAATCAAATGCAGCCATATGAGAGAATTTTACGTTAACACTAATACATAACTAAAGCTATATCCTGGAGTGATTATTAAAAAATAGATGAAAAGTGATTATTTTTATATATTAGTTGTTCACTTTAAGAACCTTTAATTACACTTTAAGAAGCTTAAATAATGTTTCTAAAACATCATTAAAAAATATTTTTATTTAGTTTTATATTGGTTAGGGTGAGGGAGAAAAGGTAAAACAAAATAAATTGATATCTTAAAAAATTTATTTGATTAATTTTTAAGTAAATAGAGTATTAAATTTGAAATATCTTTTATTTCAAAAAAAATAAGAAAATTTATAATAATATATTGTTTTTAATATGAAAAAAATAGAGCCTAAAGTGATAGACAACAAAAAAAAATTATAGATAGAGATATTCATATTATCAAAATAAATTCAACAACTCACAGAAAGTTACTTTAAATATGATATAGGACAATTTGTGAAATATAACTATACAATATTTTTTAGTAAATTATAAGGCTCAATAGAATTAGCAGCTTTAGCCCCCAACAACTTTGAAAACTTTCGTTTTCCTTTCTGTTCATATATTATTGATATCGGTTTTTGAAAATCTTAAAGTGAACTACTCGATATTAATATTAGTGTAAATTCAAAATTTCTAGTAACTCTTTTATACTAATTAATAGTTTAAATTATCAATTGTTATCCATTTTATTAAATGCTGGATAATTTTTTCCTGTTGGCATTCCAAGATGTAGGAGAAATATATTTTCAAACTTTGGGAGTAAGAATGTAATTAGAACCAAATTTTTTAGATGAAAAAGTCGTTCACCATTAATTTTTGAAATAGATAAGCATAATGGCATATTATTCTATTACATTATTGTAAAGGGGTAGTGTGGGCAGTAATTGGAATTAAGAATCCAATTGATAGCCTAATTGGATCACATTTCAAATTTTTGTCGGTTAATCAAATATTTAACCCTATTTTTAAACTTTAAACTTTTTGCTTTTCTAAAGTAATCCTAAAACTTTGTTAAATTATTAATAGTTAATCCTATATTTATTGAAAGACAATAGCTGAATAGGAATACGTACAATCTATAAAGAGAAAAACTTGAGAATTTAAACCAGAAAACACCGAAGGTTGGAAAATTGAAATTTTGAAAATGAAAATGAGAGAAATAACTTACATTTGTATAGAGTTTTGTGAGTGTAGTAGTATTGGAAGGGCGGGAAATGTAAATGGGAAGAAATTAACTTTCAAAATACAATATATATATAGTATTAATAATAAATAAAAATCTATTTTATGGAAGTAAAAAAATAAAAGTTGCAAGGTGTGTGGCTGTAATTTTTATTCATTTAATGGACCCTCTAATTGGCCATAAAATTCAATGTTGCTAATAATAGTGTAAAGTGTAAATAATTTAATTTTCGTACAATAGTTGGCCTAGAGCTAATTATTGTTAAAATTTCAAATAATTGTCATGAATCATTACCATAATTTGGGAGGTGCGAATTTCACACTTAATAATGGTACGATAATTTTAGGTTTAAACAAAAAGTAGGAGCTAAAGAATAACATTTTAAATTAAAATTTGAATATGGTCAAAATTGATAAAATTTATTTTCAATATTTTTATATAGATTTAAATGGTTAAATGTTTGGATTTCAAAAAAATAAAAAGTTTATTAATTTTCAACAAAAAAAACCTTATGCTACTATTTTTTAGTGTGTGCAGCAAAAATATGTATTGTTACATTAAAATTAAAGATTTCGGATTGAATGCTAAATATGGTCAAAATTGATAAAAAAAATAGTTAATGGATATTCTTTTGATTACATTATAATATGTGGCACTCAATTAGGCTATAATAATTTGAGAAATTACAAAAGGCCCATTTTCCCTATAATAATAATAATAATAATAATAATAATAATAATAATAATAATAATAATAATAACAATAACAATAACAATAATAGTCACTACAAAAGAGATGCAAAATCATAATTGAAAATAACAACTAAAGGTCAACCACTACTCAGTTGGAAACAAAAAGGTTTTTTTTTTTTGCAACGACTGGGTGTTTCAATGGCCCACTTTGCAGTCCCTTTTTCAGTTACAAATTTTTTCTAGATTAGACTATTGTCGCTTTTCAGTCAATTTTTTTGTCTTAATCTCACTATAATTGCCAATGGCCCACTTTGCAGTCGCTTTTTTAGTTACAAATTTTTTCTAGATTAGACTATTGTCGCTTTTCAGTCAATTTTTTTTTGTCTTAATCTCACTATAATTGCCCTTTTAGTGGCTAAGTTGGTTTAAGGGTTTAAGGCTCTTTAGGGTTTAGGGTATATGTATTGGGATTTTTTTAAGGTTTAGAGTATTGGATTCTTTTTTTTTTTAGGATTTAGGGGTTTAAGGGGTTAAGGGTATTGGATATAGATTTTGGGTTTGAGATTTTTATTATTTTGTTTAGGGTTTGAAATTAGTGTTTAGGTATATAGAATTATCTAGATAGGGTTGTTTAGGTATATTGAATTAATTCAATATTAGGCCTTTGGGATTTATGTTTAGGGCTATTTAGGGTTAATATAGAGGTTTTTTATGGTTTAGGGATTAAGAATTTTTGTAGGGCTTAAAGATATAGAATTAGGATTTAGGTTTTTAAGGGTTTATGGTAATTGAATTATAAGTATTAGGGTATTAAAATTTAGGGTTTAGGATTTATATTTAGGGTTTAGGTTAACAGCAGATTAGGTTTAAGGTTTTAAAGATATAGAATTAAGGTTTAGGGTTATGATTTAAAGTTAATGGTAGTTAGTTAGCTAGGGTTTAGGGATATAGAATTAGGGTTTAGGGTTTAGGATATTTTAGAGTTTGTATTTAGGGTTTAGGATTTTAGGTCTTATTAGGGTTAGGGGATATAGAATTAGAGTATAAGGTTTTAGGTCTTAAGGTTTAATTTAGGGTTTAGGGCTTAAGTTTGTGTATTTAAGGTTTAATTTAGGGTTTAAGGTTTATGGTTTACGGTTAATTAATAAGGGTTTAGGTTTTACAGAGTTTGTTTTGAGTTTGGGGTTTAATTAAAGTTTATGGTTTAGGGTTTATGTTTAGAGTTTAGGGTTTAATTAGGGTTTAGGGTTTGAGGTTTGTATTTAGGGTTTATGGTTTAGTTTAATGGTAGATTATGTTTGGGTTTAGGGATATAGATTTAGGGTTTATGATTTAAGGTTTAATTAGGGTTCAGGGCTAGTGCTAGTTAGGTTTAGGGTTTAGTGTTTAATTTAGGTTTAGAGTTTCGGGTTTATGTTTAGGGTTAATGATACATTAGGTTTAGGTTTAGGGATATAGAATTAGGGTTTAGGGTTTAGGGGTATAGAATTAGGGTTTAAGATTTTAGGGTTTAAGGTTCGTATTTAGGATTTAAGGATTAATGTGTCATATATTATAATGTATGTATCATTTATGTTATAATGTATCATTTGTATCATTTAAAATAGAAGAGGTTCTTGATAGTACAGGTCTTCTCTTTTGCAGGGGGTTTAGGTGGGAAGTGGGCTGTGATGATAAAATTCTATTCTAGAAAGATGTTTGAGTTAGTGATGGTATATTGGAGGTGAAGTTTCCTAGGTTGTTTCAATTAGCTACAACTAAAGAAAAGAAGATTTCATAGTTGGGAATTTGGTAGGGAGAAGTATGGAAATGGGTTTGGGATTGGAGAAAGGATTTAAGATGTAGGGAGCTTGGAGAATTTGGCAACCTTTTGTAGTTTTGTAGTTCAGTGATCACCAATAAATCAAAGCAAGACAAATTTATATGGATCCAGGGAAGAGGAGGTGAATATATTGTCAATGAAGCAAGCTAGAAAATTTATGCTTTGATTCCAGCTATACAAACTCAAGCAAGAAGGGAGTGCTGGAGCAAAATGGTGCCGCTGAAGGTGAACATCTTCATTTGGAAAGCATTGCTTGACCGCTTACCAACAAGATACAATTTAATGTTAAGAGGAGTACATATACCCAGCTCTCTTTGTCCTTTATGCCATAACAATGTTGAAGACATCAACCATCCTCTAGTTAGATGCACTAAAGTAAGGTAGGTTTGGAATAGGGTTTTCGATTGGTGGACCACCAGAAGACCTAATGCTATAGATCTATGGGACTTGCTACAGTTTAAACTTCAAACCATCAAGGCAAGTGTTAAAGGGGAAAAAAGAAGCTTGGGAAGCCATCCTCTATATCACTGCTTGGAACCTATGGAGAAGCCAAAATGAAGTGCTTTTCAAGTCAAATATTTTTCAAGAATATGATATTTGCTGTTCAATCCAATATGTTTCTTATCCATGGTTGGTTAATAGTCTAGTAAGCTAAATTGCAGCTGGTTTGAATGGTGGCACAATCCTTTCTTGGCAATCAACAATTCCATTGGATGAAGGTTAAAGGTCCACGCCTTTAGTTTTCACCAAGGTTTCAGACAAAATGATAGATGCTCTATGTAACTTGTTCGGTGCCTTTTTTCTAACAAAGCTCAAAGATGTTTGTTTAATTGATGTTTTAAGGTGGTGTCAGCTTTTGTTTATTTAGGAAGACCCAGTTGCATACTGAAAATCCTAGCATATAATTCAACTTAAATTTTTTTCATTAATAAAGTTTGTTGTTGCTGTAAAAAAAAATACATAGAGAGAAGAAGAAGAAGCCTAAATCTAAAACATTAATGACAAAAAATCATGCATAATTTCAATCTTGGAAAATATAATTTTTCTAAATGACAAGAGGAGAGATGCTACATTTTTGTAGGTTTTATAAGATTATGATGTGTTAATATATATAGAGAAAAATATGAAAGAAAAAACTTCAATTTTTCAAAATAAATTACATAACATATGACTAATAAAATAAATATAGTATTATTTATGAAAGCTATATATTTAAAAGATTTTATTTTCAAATTCAATTGATATGTATAAATTTTGGAACTAATACATAGTTGATTTTTCTTTTAAATATCATAGTAATTAAAAAAGAAGAAATATAATTTTATAGCTAATGAAAAGACAAAATTGGAACATCAGTGTAAAAGATGAAAGGTGGCAGTATGAGAGTAAAAACACGTAAGCAAGAGTTAAAAAAAAGATGTTTCTAGCCATAAAAATGATCTTGCATTATTATATAATATTAGATAAAGTGAATAATTACATAAAACTCCTTTGTTCCCCTTTATAATAATATAATAGATTGAATTAACATGATTAAACAAAGTTGCCTCTAACTTTCTCAAATAACATAAGTTATCCCTTTTTTCTTTGAAGGAACATACATATAATTTCTTATTGAGCTTCACTTTCCTAAATGGCACAATTTATAGCCTTCCATGTTGGCCATTCGTATTCAAATCATGGCTCCGCCACCGTATTCATGGAGATGAACTTTCTATGAATAATAAAAATAACATAATGGACTTATGTCCAAGTCCATTGAACAACAGAAAATCTATAACTCTAACTCCCAAGACTGTAATACTCGTGCGAGCAAAATAACAACTAGAGTACGGAACAAGTTGCACTAAATTATTTTCCAGTTCTTCAATATTAGTACATGATAATTACTGACTATTGACAAAATATTGTACTCCGTAAAAGGTGAATCATTAACTAGTAGCATTTGGATGTGATTTTCGTTTCCAAATTTCTTTTAATGAAAGTTTGATTTCACAGGTTGTTTAAAAAATGGAAAAAAAATTACATTTTCTAAATTTAAAAAAATATATTTAATAAAATAGACATTTAAAATAAAATTTTTTATTTTAACATATGCATTTTTTCAAAATTTAAAAAATAAAGTTTTTCACATGCTTACAATAAGTTATATAGTATATACTCAAATTTTTATCAATAATTTTTTCCATAATTCTAAATACCACCTTAAAATTCAAAAATTTAAATATATGCAGATAAATTATGGTGCACAATCCTTAGCCCATTTGCCTAATGGTTATGGACTCTAAGGAATATGGAGAAGGTTCAAGGGTGGAATCTTGGTCCTCTTATTATTTTCTCTAACATGTCATATAAAAAATAGTTCAGTTGTCATTCTAGTCTTGAAAAAGTTGGCATGCCTCTTTTCTTAATTAATAGTATACCTTTCCCTGTAATCTTGTATCATGCTTCTAAATATATAAAAAAAGTCATGGTGCATGTTATATGTTCTTTAGGCCTGGGAGAAAGATATAGTATGGTCCTAAGTTATATAATCCTTCTATTTTGAGTTTCTACTCCTGCTCTCGCACTTCCACTTTCACTCTCAATTACAGCTCCTGCTCCCACTTTTATAACAATTTTACTTATTTAAATTTTAATAAGTAACATTTTTTCACTTTCGCTCTCACTCCTGTTTCTGCTTTTGGAACACTTTGTATAACTTATGTTTGGTCCCAAATTTATAGTTTTATCCATCCATGGTCTATATATACATGTTTGTGCATCAATTAAATTGTGGGCGTGATGAGAGACTTGTAGCCACTCGCTTTCACTCATAAGCTTTAGAACAAATAATATATAACTTAAGTTATTGTACACCCTACTCCATCCTTGAGCTATAAGTGAAGAAATCATTTATAGGTACAATTCTTGAACCTTAACCAGTTACATAATATGTTGTTCTTCATACCGATTGATGAATAAGCACATTTTTAAGCTATGATCTTGTTAATTAATCTTAGTCTTATTCCTTTGGCCGCTTGCATCATTGCTAGGTTTGAGTGTTAAATTGTTAATGCACAGTGCTTTAAGATGGTGCTCTTAGGTTATGAAAACTCTCTATTTTTGACCAGGCAATGCTCATGAAGCAGGAGTGGAAACTGATTCAAATTGATCATAATTAGTTTCACGAACCTTCAAGGCCAAATACTTTCCTACCTCTATCTTCCTTCATGATGATAACAAAGACAATTCTTCTTTGATGTGGCAAAGTCTTCTGCATAGTCGTAAGCTCTTACAGCCATGTCTTCATTGGCATGTCGATAATGGCTTTGTTATTAGTGCTTGGCATGATCCTTGGATTCCTGACTCTCTCAGATTTCGCCCAACAATGATGTTACAAGACTTGGATTTCTTGCCGATGAGCCTATTCATTGATCATCTTAGGGGGCAGTGGACTGTAAAGCTTATATGGCATTTTAATGCAGATGGTGTTTGTTCTATTAGCAACAGCTACCATACATACATGAATTTTCGGGAGGGTCAAGGAGTTGGAGTTTGAACTAGCAGAGTCTGAAAGCATATTTGGATTGGAGCTTTCTAATGTTAAATAAGCTGAAGAATTTTTTGTGGCGCGTGGTGCATGACTGCCTACTGACAAGGATTAGCTTATGCTTATGCTAGATTATATCTAATGATACTTGTCCATTGTGCCAAACTTGAGGGGAGACAACACTACATGCCCTCAGGGACTGCAATGTTGCCTAACAGGTATGGAGGGACCAACAACTAAGGGTTATAACAAAGGTGGGAGCAACAGAATGGATGGATAACCTACTAGCACTGGGGCATGCACTACCATAGGTACGCTTTGTTGTGGCTGTATCGATCCTCTGGAGCCACAGGAATGGTGTGGCCCATGGTAAGTTTGTCTCTCTTATTCCACACTAGCCTCGAACGTTTAGAAGCGTGTCAATGATTTAATGATCCAGGTCAGCTTCCATTCTCTAAGCAAAGTGTTGTGTGACTTGGTGCAAGCCTCATGCAAGCTTTGTTAAGTCCAATACGATACGGCGGTAGACTTCAGTAAGCGTTAAAGGATGAGTACTATCATTCGAGATCTTACAAGGAGTGTGCTTGTGGGGCTTGCCAGTAGTTGCCCGAGTTTTAGTTGTTTTTTTTTTTTTTTTGCGGAATGTGTAATAACAATGGCAAATATTTATCTATCACGTGAGATAGGCATCTAGTGCCTTGTTTCTTGAAATGGATGCTTTGCAGAAAGTTCTAGCTATTCACTCTGATATCGAGGGTGTCTTTGAGGCATCTACATGTGTGGAAGAGATTAGGCAATTATTGCAATCTTTTAGCACTTGGCGGGTGGTTCATTCAGGCAGAAAAACGAACCGTGGTTGCAAATGCACTAGCTAGGCTTGGCCTTACTTTTGATAATCTAAGTGTATGCCTAGTCTTTGATGCTTCAATGAATGCAATTCATAAAAAAAAACATAGATTTATTTTTTTTCCAATTTCAATAAAGATAACGGGAATTAGTCCTAATCAATGGTGTCCCCTATAAGTGGCATAGTCAAGATTAACATGGCTATCGTGATGGACAAAGATTAATGAAAAGGGAATTTTGGTGCCATTTACAGAGATATTGAAATGAGTTTTATTTTACAGTATCCTATGGAATGAAGCCCTCCAGATGTGACACTACCCACTTGGAAGCTCTAGCCATCCTTGGTGGTCACCGAGGAGCCTGACGTTATAGTAAGAGGTTATTTTGGAGTCAGACTTGTTTAATTTGGTCGTTGAACTCCAAAAGAGAGTTTCTCCTTTATTGTTTTGTTTTGGGGCTATTTTAGATGAGACCCATGCCATTAGTAGTTTGTTTACTTCTGTTTCTTTTTCTTTTAATTTGTGTGACATTCTATAAATGATGCAGCTCATGCTCTCGCTATGCTATGTTACTTTTGAGGTTCTTCTCCTGGATTGGTCATTTTCAATTTTGGATTCAGTTTAGTTTAATGAATAATATTTCCATTAAAAAATTTTTACTTCTGTTTCTTTTTCTTTTAATTTGTGTGACATTCTATAAATGATGCAGCTCATGCTCTCGCTAGGCTATGTTACTTTTGAGGTTCTTCTCCTGGATTGGTCATTTTCAATTTTGGATTCAGTTTAGTTTAATGAATAATATTTCCATTAAAAAATTAATTTTCTAGAAAAAAAATCAAAACTTAATTAAAATAGCTTTATACATTAACTTCTTTTATGGTTTCGCTTTTCCAAAAATAAAAAAATAAAGCACTTTATTCATTTTTTATATTCTGCCAATATATTGTAGATTTGAACTTCAAAATTTTTCAAGCTAAAAAAGAGTATATTATGGAACATTTTTCAAAAATAAATTATTTTTATGATTTTTTTTGTACTTATAGTTTTTTTTACATATTTAAAACAAACAAAATCACACAAAAAATAACTGCTCAATGAAAACAATTATAATATTGATTTTTCAGTATTTTGAATATTGACTTTCAAATAACAAGAAGCACTCTTAAGAAAATGTCCTTTTTATAGCACAAAACAATCAAATACTAAGTCTTCTATAGCATGGTTTTTTATGGTTTGATCAATTGATCAACTAAACCTTAATACTAATTACTTAGTTGGGGTTGATTATAAAAATTATGTATCTCTATTCCGATAGATTGATAGTTTATAAGTATATCTGAAAGTTCTAAAAGGTAAGCTTTTTTCATAGTATGTCCTTTTTAGTAAGTGTAGGTCTCATAGTAAATTCTAAAAGGATTTGTGTATCACTTCTACAATTGATTGCACATGATGCTTTTATATGTAGGAGGTTTTATCTTAATGACTTTTCAAAAACATTTGCTTAATGTCATGGAAATCATGGATGCACCAAATGGTCTATCAACAAACACTACATAAAATGGAGCAAAAGAGATACATAATCATTGCAACCACAAATCCTTGCAAAATGTCAGCCTGTGTCGTTGACTAGTCAAGGCATGAGTCTATGATGACTTGGTGATAGTTTAGCTTGTGACGATTATAATCATTGCGTTTTCACAATGATACTGTAATAATTTATTTGTGACGGTTAAAACTGTCATTATCATCTAATAGAAAATGTAGGAAATTGGGCGGGGAAAAATGTGCCCATTCTACTACAATTTTGTGTGTCACAATTTAAACGCGGCAATATCATAGCAGTGATTTGCTATAATAATAAGATGATTTTTTTGTTTGTCATGATTTTGTCATCATTGTTAGGTGATAAACCACCCGACTCTTCTCTTTCTCCCTTGTTTTCTTCCTTCTTTCCTCTTGCTCTTTAATGTCTTCTAGTCCTAATTTGATAATGGACGGTGGTGTTTATTTATTATTTCTTTCAAGTGTTGTTGCAGTATTTATAACTAATTCGTCAGTAATTTGAGGTGAGATGAAAGTTTTAATATTTAATTTTTTATTAGTTATTGTTTGATCTTATAATTTATTTTAAAAGTTAGCATGTCATTGTACACGCATACATCTAAGTTGTAGAATCTCCGTTTGTGACTTGGTTAATAACAAACATTATATTTTATTTGTATTTTATTTATCCGATGCATTTTATTGATATACAAATTGTACCGAGTCGATTCATATATCCAATGATTATAATCGTCGCATTCAAAATCGTCGTAGTATTGTCGCAATAGCAGAATGGTCGTAATTTCATCACTATGAGAGTGACTATTATAATTATCAATATACGTCAATTTTGCGATAATATTTGTTTGTGATGTACTGACATTTCCTACAATTATTGGTGATCACTTTTATTGTAGCAAATTTATTTTTACTACAATTTTTATACGAATTTGGCCATAGAAAATGGCCTGGTTTGTTGTAGTGAAACCAAACTGAAGAGAGACCATGATCTGATTTGTTAGGTAAAGTATATGATAAAGTCCACTAGGGGTACTCTAACTTATTTGTTTGTCCCAAATTGGTGCCTGACCTTTAAATCTATTCTATTGAACTACTGAAACTCATATTGTGTATCCTAATTAGGTACTTTCCGTTAATTTTACTGTTAAATCAGAAAAAAATATTGATGTGACATTAAATAATATTAAAATAAATATAAAATAATAGTTTTAGTCCTCAAACTTTTTCAATCATTAATTCTAAACCTTAAAGTTCCCCTAAAATCAATTTCGCTCTCTCTATCACCAAATCTCTGATTTCACTCAACTGCCCCCAATCTATAATTTAGAACTCCATTTTCACAAATCAAATTGATTTGTCCACGTCTCTGTGCATCTTCTCTCTTACACCCTCATTATTCACTTATATGAATTTGTCTTCTCCCATTAATTTCTTTCATGAAAAAGGTTAAAGACTAATTGTCCTTCTCGACTAGTAAATTCAAGGGCCAAGGTAGAGTTCTGGGATTTGCTCCCTTTGGACCTCTCAACTCGACTCAGACTTGCCTCATCCAAGCCCTTAATGCAAGGCGAATTTCTTCGTCTTCCATTTCCAAGCATTTGCCCCAACATCCACCAACTTTCGATCAATCTAAGCCCTCTCCAATCTGTAATATAAAACCCACACACAAGCCGTTGGTTGTAGAAGCTCTTATTTTCAACCTGTCTATTTGCTTTGATCCACACACCTAATCATCGAACCCTTGAAAATAATGCGAACATAGAGAGAGAGAGAAGTCATATCCAGCGGAGATGGTGAAGATTGCATGTTACGCCTTTTACGATGGACAACGATGGCAGAGGTAGCGAGCAATGAATCAACAGGGCCACTAAGGAGTAGCGAATTAGCTAGACAAGATCAAATCGAAACAACCACAAACCTTCGATGCTAATTCAATCAACCTTGAATCAAGCAAGAATCGGACGGTGGGGTAGGAAGGCTGTGCAGATTGCATATCTTGTTCATCCGATTCGTATCTTCTTGTTCTTTTCTTCATTTTCTTCTAATTTTTTGGATGCTTACTGGTCGTTGTTCATTTGATTCGGTCCTCGTTCATCCAATTTGTCATTGTTCATATGATTCTTCATTTTCTAGTTCATCTGATGTGGTGGTTTATCTGATTTTGCTTGGTGGATGAGTTATTTGTTGTTGGACAATAAGCAATTGAAGATTTTAAGGTTTAGAATTAGAAATTTAAGATTTAGAATTATTGATTAGAAAAATTTCAAGACTAAACTTGTTATTAAAATTTTAATTTAATGTTATTTAATGCCACATTAGCATTTTTCATCTAATTTAATAATAAAATCGATGGAAAGTACTTAATTAGGACACACAATATGAGTTTTGATAGTTTGATAGGACAAATATAAAGGTGATGTACCAATTTGGGACAAAAAAAATAAGCCAGGGTACCCTGTTGGACTTTACCCGTAAAGTATATATAGTTTGAAGCATTCAATCGAAATTTAAGGAAAATCTATTTAATACAATTATTTGACTCATGTTTGGGGTTATGGTTCTCCTTAGTTGGTGGACATACAATGATTCTTAAATAAATAAGAGGAGGTTGGAGTTGGACCTATATATAATTAGCTAATAGTACAATTAATGAAGGCCAAAGTTGTGGAGGGGAATTAATTTGGGCATGTCTCAGGACTCAAAAACCACCCAATAGGTCGCTTTCTTGAAATAAAAACAAAGTTTTCCTTAGTTTGCACTTTGCACAACTTTTAGCTGCAGAATAAGAGTTTTTAGCTGCCAAAATCTTATGGTCATAAATTCCTTGTGGGACTTGTATTTATGTATTTGAGGAATGACTTTAATTTCTGATCCATGAGTTCTTCCATTAAATTTTCGTACCATCAAATATAAAGAGTTTATTGCCCCCGTGATATGAAGCCCCTCTCCAGTTTTTCCCTTTTCATCCAAAATATATTTTGTTTTAGCTTTGATATATCACTTTATTGATGCTCCTATCATGAAATGATAATATTACACAGGAGACCATTTATATTCTTTTCATAGCCCTTTTCTTGGGGATGGATTAAATGATAACATTTCCCACTTTGCGAACTAATTACTTAATTCACCAATCATTTTTCAGAAAACAAAACCGAAGTAATCCACGTTCAGTTTTGAATAATTATCACTTTATTGATAATATATGAATAAAGAAAATAGAAAAAAGTAACCTTTTTAATACATAACGGCAGGGAACTAGGGTGCTTGAGCCCTCCGCTCTATGTGGAGGAATAAGTACTTATATTCACATATGTGTGTATCAACATTGTGTACGTGGACGTGTGCACGCATGTACATATATGTTGAAAAAACATACAAGTTTTATACTATATTACACTATTAATATGATACTTTCTTATAAAAGTAGAGTTATATATGTGCATCATCAACTATCTAGTTGAATATTTAAGCTATGCATTCACTACTAAAAAAATAGTTTTTCCAACGATCCAACGTGTTGGTAAATTAATTATTTTTCAATGGTCAAATTATCAATGCGTTGAAATTACCAACGCGCGTACAAGTTGGTAATTATCAACGCGTGTGCACGATGCATTCATATTACCAACTTTAAATATATAATAATAATAATAATAATAATAATAATAATAATAATAATAATGTGTTTGTGTGTGTGTGTGTGTGTGTGTGTATATATATATCATACCTATCATATTTATTTTACAATTTTAGAAATTAAAGTAGTTATATGCGTATTTATTAACATATTTTTGCACATAAATATATATCATAACATATATTATAACATATGATTTGTATCATAGCACATATAATTATTATTATGATACAATATGATACATTAATATAATATGATACATACGTACATTAAAAGCCCAAACCTAGCCATAACTTACCTGATATAAAACCTTAACCTATCTCTCCCATACGAACATATTTTTATAGTCAAATTAAAATTAATAGTTTTAATGTATATAATAAACCAATTATCGTATGCAATTCATATAAAAAATTTATATATAACAAAAACTATCAATTATAAGATACTTTATATATAACAAAAACACACATGAAACTATCAATTATTATTATTATTATTATTATTATTATTATTATTATTATTATTATTATTATTATTATTATTATTATTATTATTATTATTATTATTATTATATGTCATATTAAAAAAATATAACCATGTGTAGAAGCCCAAAAAACCCAAAAAAAAATCCATAACCCATATCTAGCCCTAACCTAACCTATATAAATAGCCTAACTATCTCACTTTTCCCCACTCTCTACCGCCTCACACCAAACGACCATTTCTTCCTTTCCCCTCTCCTCTCATCTTCTCCCATCTCCTCCCTGCCTCATTGTCACTTTACCTTACCCCTCATCATCGGCTCGCCATTCTTGCCCTTACCTCCGTTCATCTCCGTTCGCCTCGTTTTTTGCCCTGACCTCCGTTCATCTGCTCCCGATGCTTACTGCCCTTTGTCGTTCACTGCTCCTCATCGTCGCTTCTCATCGCTGTCCGCCTTGCTCTTCGTCGTCTGCCTCTTTTTGTCATCGCCCTCCTTGCTCCTCGATCGACATATCCTCCATTGCCCAACGCATCCTCGCCCATCACGTTTGCAAATCAGGTTTTTAGGCTCCTTGGACAGCCTCACTCCATGCCTCGTCATTCTTGCTTGCCGTTGACTTCGCCATCCCTTGGCGATTTGATTTTGGGTGCAGATCTAATGTTGGCTAATTTTTTCTTTGTTGTGAGATTATGGAATTTTGGTTTTTCTGAATTTTTTTCTCTTATTTATTAATTTTTGTTAATTGTTCAGTTACTAATTTTTGTTAATTGTTAATTTGTTGCTAATTGTTATTTTGTTAATTTTGCCAATCTGAATTATTTGGTGTTTATTCTTGTTGATTGTAATTTCGATGTTGATTTTCTAAATTTTAGTTAATTCTTTGTTTGATTTTTTTTGAATATTTTGTTAATTTTTTGTGTTAATTTTTCTTTTTGGTATGTAAATAATTTTTAGTGAAACATAAACTATAATTTTAGTAAATATAACCTTAGTAATAAATTAAATTTATTTGTACTAATAAAATTTTAGTTATATAATTTTAATAAATATAATTTTTCTAATTTCCAACGGCTCTGCGTTAGAAACTGCTCTAATTTTTTAAATATTTGAAAGAGTTGCCAACGCGCGTGCATGTTGTGCACGTTGGTGGTTGGTAACCTTTTCCCCCGTTGGAAAACAAATCTGGTACACAACCGTTAGTAATTACCAATATCCATATTATCAACATGTACATGTTAGAAATTACCAACTGCTTAATTTTTGTGTGTTGGTAATTTGATTTTCAACGGGTGATTTATCAAAGCGTATTTATTAACAACTGTGCGTTGGTAATTTTTGAATTACCAATGCGTAGCCATTGGAAATGTACGTTGGTAAACCAAATAATTTTAGTAGTGATTAATGTCATCTCACATAAGTTTATAATAAGATTCGCTTTAAAGTTTTTTTTTATATATTTAGAATCATTATAAGTACAATGAATGTGAATCCACTATTTGAAAACTTAGGGGTTAAGTGTCTGCCTCACAAAATTTGGCTGCATTGAGCTGCAATTTGACTATTTCTGGATTGTCAAGTTTTTTTAAGGACTATAGTGCCACTCGACTTTTGGTTAGCTATCTGGAAGGTGTCGTCTATTGCCAACCCATTTAAAAAAATGGGGATGTCTTAGAGCTATTTATATCGTAGCATTTTCGTAATTATGTTTTTTTTTTTTTTGTCTTCAGACGCACACTGTTCCATGGGTCAAACATATACCCCTTACGGAGAAAGTGTTTTTCTTGATCGATGGAGAAAAAAAAATTCAAAATGCATGATACATTATGTACGCATAATAAAGTAAATCAATTCTTAAAAGCATCTATAGTTCATTTAAATTCATATAAATTAAATGTTTGCCTATATATATCCATAAACAAATAAATATGTAACATATGACTTATCAAGCCAATTATTAAGATTGAAGTCTTAAGAAGGCTAAGAGGCCGTTAGTTCAAAGGAAAGAAATTCTTAGGTGAGATGAGTCATCATTCTCATTCACAATTTTACATTTTTCTTATAGCGTTATTTGTTCATATCATTGTACATATGATTATAATTGTTTATGTAGACGCATTTTATGTAATTCTTAATCAGTGTACAAGACATTGTGTAATTTACTACGAGGTCTTTTTAAGACTTGAGTCTACAATAGATACTTTCAAGTGAATTTCACTGGAATGTGGACATTAGTTCCACATAATACAAAACGAAGATGTGTTAGAAAAATTGTTAATTTGTTACATTATAAGTTCAAGTACCGATCGATTTCTATTACTCACACAATTTATTATTATTATTATTATTATTATTACAAAAGATGCTTCTATTACACACACAATTATGTACTCATAGAATCATGAAAGATTAAATCAATATTAATCTTGATGTTAACTATGATTGCTGTGAGCATGGCCACACACCTATACGGTTTTCTTTTCTTTTATTTTATGTTTTGAATCGTTAATCAATGAAGTCTGATCATGCATTTGTGAACAAAAGCAGGCGCAGTTAGTTATAAGGAGGTGATTTTCACCACTTTATTTGGTTTCGATTTGTAGGGATGTAAATAAATAAAATATCCGGTGAACCATTCGACTCTAATTTATTTATGTTTATTTATTTAGTTACACAAATAGACATAAACAGATTTTTTTTATTCAATTAATTAAAAGAATAAACATGACCAAGGTTTTGTTTGTTCATTGACGCTCACGAATAATTCAGTTATTTTTCATTTATATTGATTTACTTATTTGTTTATTTATATATTAGCTTTACATTTATTATTATATATATTTTATATATCATGTATTTTTATTAGTCTTCACCCACTCCACACACATATTGATTATGTCACAATCTCCCTCAAATTAATTTATTGTCTTTGTTTCTCAAAATTTAATTGGGCATACCTCTTACAGCATGAACCTATTGCTACACCAAGCCAAACCCTATAGCCCTAACCTATAATCTCTTCTACCATCACCTATTATCCCATTGGTCATTGTTAGACTTAATCTGATTCAAATAGGTAATAGCCATCAACTTTAGTTTTGAAACACTATCCCTAAACCCTTTAAACCATATAAAATTGAATGTGTCCCAAAATGGTAGGAAACAAATACTTTCCTATAGATTTTTTAAGATGAAAATTGTGTCTTGAAATCGTAGGACTATAAATTGTGACGGTTTTCCTATGATTTTGTAACCCTAAACCCTAAACACAAACTCTAACCTTAAATCCCTAAATACAAACCCTAACCCTAAACTCACCCCAAACCCTAACCCTAAATCTCTAAATCCCAAACTCTAACACTAAACACAAATCTTATTAATCCTAAACCCTAAAACTTAAAACCCTATCCCTAAACCTCTTAAACCACATAAAATCCCTAGACCTTAAGTACTCTAAATGGCTAAAGTAGTCTAAATCCTATAACTAAAAACCCTAAACCCTAATTGAAGATCTAATTCCTGACACACTATTCTTAACCTTAACTTTAACCTTGTAAACCATGCCCTTAATTTATGTAACACCTTCGGTAGTGGTTGAACATGAAGATCTAGCTTCATTTACAATAAGTGGAAGCACAAAAGAAGAGAAATTATTAGTACAGTATGTTAATGGTGGATGGAGTGGGAAAAGGGGCAGGGAGATGAGGCAATCTCTGTCAAGGCCAATTAGGGGGACCCCAATGGTTGCTTGTCATGGCAAATAGGGCAGGGGAAATTAGTTGGCCTGCCTTCCAATAATCAGTTTCCCCAAGATGTAAACATATCTCTCCATTGACCCTAACCTAACACACGATTGAATCTGAACTACTCCATTTAACCTCTCCTCGTCTCTTGTACCTCTTCCTAGAAACTGATGTTGAGGAAGAAAGGAAGGTCAAAATGAAGAGCACCCAGCTGGCAGCTGGCTCAGCCTCTGCCAGCCCTGCCAAATGCAACTCCTAAGTCAATTCCAATGTGGACTCCACCCACAAGCACAACCGTAGCTACCCTTAATTTCAAACCTCAAACTTGTCCCTCCTGACCCGGCGCTTCATCAAAGCCTCTAATATTTAATGCACTAGCTAGCTACAATATTGTTCAGTTCATTTACATAAGCGTATATACGTATATCCAATACAATTATGCATTGTAATTACACCACTTAATTTCTAGAATATGTATATGAATGAAAGATGGCATTAGCCTATACCACTTCAATCAGCTACTGACTAATTAATTATAATTATTACTCCTAGCTATCAAACTAGTTAGCTAGACATGCATGGTAATAGAGGTATCTGTCTGCTATCTTGTTTGACTGGCTATTGCAATGTACATATCTTGAAATTTCTGAAAGGCTGATCTATCTTCCTTTACTAGCTTGCTAATTATACTTAAGTAAGTTATTATATATAGGTTCCACCACTATTAGATATCATCACAGGCGTCTCTTATTTCTCATACAAGAATTACCAGCCCTTACACTTGTGCGCAGAGATCAGGCCAGGGTGACTCCGCATATACTTAAGCATTGCCCCACTGAATTTCGGAAAAACTACATATATTAGATATAAGTTTATGATAATTGAACATTTCAACACCCACCTTAAAATATATATATAGTTATTTATCCCCACTATTTTTAATATATAATTTTTGCTCTCACTCAAAAAATTTTCTGACTTTCCCCTACTGAGATTATATATATGTGTGTATCTTTCCTAAAGAAGTTATAACAAACAGACCTTTGTTAATTCTACATATGTTCTAAGTGGTGAAATCGAGGGTGCTCACAATTATTAATTTCTGCATTTGATATCCATGCAATGCAATGCAATGCAAGAAGGTCCAACCACAACCCAGATCATCATTGCTGTCCCAGTACTGCTACCTCCAGTATTCACCTACCTGTTGCTGCTTCAGGTTCAGCTATTTATTGCTACCAAAGTGATGCAAGCAAACAATCAGAAGAGCAAAACTATTATTTGGAAATTCCAATTTCATCATTTATAATGAATTCTGGGGCAGTTATTAATTTTCCCTTTTATAATTATACATACCATTCAAGTTATCCTATATATTAATTTTGGATCCCATAAGGGCTTAATTATAATTGTCAGGTGAATATGGAGTCCAGAGAATTTAATACCCAAGAGAGTTCTTTAAATGCATATGTATTTTTTTTGGGATAGCAGCTTGGTGGATATTTAATTGCGAAATTTATTCTGTTGCTTCATTTAGTAGCTAGATTGAACACATTATAGTGGTTTCAGTACCTTGCAAGAGGCAGACTCTTAAAGCATTTTTAGTACATATATATTAGATGTTAACGGCTCTGTATTTACTGACTTTCATTAAGATTTTTAGTACACATATATTAGATGTTAACGGCTCTGTCAGGAGTAATCAATTTCTCTTTTTTTTCTTATATCTTATCTTATATTATAAAAAGTACAAAGGTACACAAATGTTAAATAATTTTTTTTCCCTTAAATTATAAGCTATTTTATTCTTTTAATGAAACCTAATTTGTGATTGTTTATTTAATTGGCGTTATATTAGCATTAAAACACTAAAAAAAACCCTTAAGTTGCCACTAAATTTTATTTTTTTTAAAACAAACTTGTCCTTCTTGATTTTATGTTACAGAATTAAGTATTATGCACAATTCTTTTGTGTTAATCTTACCCAAAACTCTTAAATTGTCATTTTAAAGTTTTTTTTCTACATCAAACATTTTGCTTGGTCCTATATTATTATGAAACAATACCACAAGTGCAATAAATATTTTATAAAACTTAAAATTTCAACTTAGTGCATTTCAAAACCTTTCATAGCCAAATTTGTTGTTTGAATAAAAAACTTAAATACATGGTAAAACTCATGCTAAAGTTTGTACTACTAAATATTTCATAAAACTTAAAATTTCAACTTAACATTTCAAAAACCTTTAGAGCTAAATCTTTTATTTGATTAAAATATTTAAATATATGGTAAAAATCATGCTAAATTTTATACTACTACAAAATGTACCTTTGACCATAAATTTTTTGTCAATTAATTTTCTTTAGTTTTGTAACTAGGATGAGTATATAACATGAAAGCTTATTATCCAGTTCAACTCTTGCTAAAGCTTCACACAAAAATCTATAAGTATTGGATAATAAAAAATAATTATATGTATAAAAAAATATATATTAAAATTTTATGTATGTAAACACTACATAGTAATTCACCTATAGTTTTTCCTTAATCCTAAAACTGTAAGTTTTTTTTTCCCAATGGAATCAGCCCTGGTGGATGATTTATATGTACACCTAGTATGTCACATCATTGCAATCCTAGGTCAGCTCTAATACCACCCGTAATGACCCAAATCCAGAACTAGCTAACATAACACCTTCTCACATTACATTGGCTATCCTTTAGAAAAGGATAAGCGTTAAGTACTTATGTTCTGAAATTTGAATCTGTATAGCTACATAAAGCTTCCCATATTTTCTCCCATATGAGATATGGGGTTGTGACAAATTTTATATTTTCTATTTAATTAAATTTATATTAGTATTAGGATTCTAAAAATAGAAAAATAAAAGAATCAATTGATAAAGATCCAAATATATGGTTGCCTATTTAATTAAATATTTAGTAGTATTAAAATACTAGAAATATAATAAAAGAGGAAAATTGTAAACTTGTATGCATTTAACATTTAGTTTTTAAGAAATTTACTATTTTGACTGCTAACTTACTTTGTCCACTAACTCAATTAATTTTAATAAATATGGCCTAAATTTGTTCTACTATAAAATATATCTTCGAATATAAAATTTGTATCAATTAAGTTTTTTTTTCCAACTTGGATGAATATATACTTTGAACGCTTAGGTATTTCGTCCATCTTAGAGTAATTATATGATTCATGTATGCCTCAAACGCATATTATGAGAAAATAAAAAAAAATTATTATTGTAGCAAAGGTCACTGTGAAAAATTTTAGGAAAAAAAATCTTGGCTTCTAGGATTAGTTGCTTATATTATAATAAAGATGAATTTTAGTAGCAATTTTTTTCACATTTTCCAATGTTTTAAATATTGGAAAAATTATAATATTTATTTTTCCCACATGGTCATCCTTTTAATATTGTAACACAAATTTTTATTCTCAGCAACTAATAACTCTTTTTTCTATACTGAATAATATTAAAGCATTGTTTCCATTTTTATTATTTTTTTGGAGCCAATCAAATCTTAAAAGTTCTATCAAAGTAACATTATGCATGAATTGTTTTTTGGCCTTAATTTTTTGGCAAAATTATTACTTTAACCACCAAATTTAGTTAAATTTAACAAATATGCCCAATTTTTTATAAATGCTTTTGAACATTCATTTTTATGTCAATTAAATTCTTATTTCCTTTGCTTACCATTCAAACTACAATAATACTAATACTTAAAATTTATAATCTTTAATCAAAAGCTATTTATACAATGAATAATAATAATAATATTCTAAAATTTTAATTCTATTTATAAAAAATTTTTTTAACAATTTTTTTCACTATGAAGCCTTATATGAATTTAAACCCTTAGTTTCATCTATACCAATTGAGGCCTCATATTGTCAAGTGGAATTAGAGTTATATGATTGACTTAACTTACTTATTAGAGAGTTATAAGGCTTTATGAATGCTCTAACTTGAAGCTTTGGGGTTTAAATGATATACTTGAAAAAAAAATAGATGGTTGTTTGAAGTTAATTAATCCAAAATGACTTATTTTTATTTTTATAGAATTTTTATATGAAACTAATATCATTTGAAAACTAATTCTATATATGTATAATAATTTATTGGATAACATTTTTATAGTGTAATTACTGTGAATTTTTCACTTATTCAACATAAAAGATTAATTAAAATTTAATTAAACCATAAAAATGTTATTCAATAGATTGTTATTATTATTGTAATACTCCTATATACTATATGAAGAAATACGAAAAGCTTTATATGGATATATAGACTTAAGTTCTAGAGCATAAATATCTAACATTTATCATTTTTCAAATTATATCTCATATGGTGTAGGCAGGTCTGGACTTGAATTATTATAGATGGTATCAATGTTGACTAGGTACCACGACGATATGACATATTGGGTGTACACATGTATCATCTATATGAACTGATCATAGATTAAAATGGTTACTTAGCCAACTAGGGTCAAGTAATTCAATTAGAGAGGTTAGTAGTTCAAGGGATCAAGCAATCTGAGTAACCCCAACAAGGATGTTTGATATATAAGGGGAGGAGTTTGTAATATCCCATATCTCACATGGAGAAAGGTGAGAAATTTTATGTGGATATATAGACTTATGTTCCAGAGTATAAGAACTTAGCACTTATTTTTTTCACAAATGATAGTCCATGTGGTGTGGGTAGGTATTCACCTATTCTGAACTTGGGTCATTATAATAATAATAATTGTTGTTGCTGTTGTTGTTATTATATAGTATTAATTTTAGATAATATTGACTACAGACAAAAAATCCATAAAAACATTTTGGGATTAATTTCACTTAATGTTCAATGAATTGGATCTTTATCTTAATGGTTAGGTTTAAGCATTTTTTTTGTTGATGTTCTATGCTTCAATTCTCTTCTTACAAGTTAGTTTTGTATACCAAGAATCATTTGACATACACTAAGAGTGTAATTAAGGTTTTTTTTACTCAATTATAAATATTTTTTCACCCTAACATTTCTAGTTGTTTAGAAAAAATAAATAAATTCTTATGACATATATTGAGAAAGGGGTAAAATCCACTAGAGGTACCTTAGCTTATTTTTTTTTCTAATTGGGTACCCTACCTTTAAGTTATCCTAGCGAGGTACCTTACCTTTTATTGTGTGTCATATCTAAGTACTTTTCATTAATTTCAAAGTTATGTCTGATGAAAAATGCTGATGTGGCATAAAAAAATTAAAATAAATAATAAAATAACACTTGTGGTCCTTATATTTTTGAAAAAATTACAAACCCCCCCAAAACTAGTAAAATGCTTTTAAATCCTGTTGCTTCCCTATCGCCCCATTTTCCAGCATTGATCTTATCGAATCTGGACAAATCAGATCAAATCTAGCAGCGACGCATCTCCCTTAAGTGCAGGTCTGTTCATCTTCCCTGACCCTTCGATCGAGGTTCGAGTAAACTCGGGATCATCGGATTTGCGAGTGAAAATCATCATTGCTGGCAGAGATCGACTGAATCATCAACAATTGTCTGAATCATTTGAACATCTGATAAATAGAACTCAGGTAAGAAGAAAAGTTGAAATTGTCGGGCTTCTATGGCGAGGCTTCAAGGAGACGAGACCGAGGAGGGATCTAAGGAAGAAGAGGAAAACGGATCTGGAGAGCCGTGCGATTTAGGGAGGAGGTGACTCGATCAATGTGGAGGAGGAGCGAGTTGGTCTTGGGGACAAGAGTGTTGAAACAACTAGAGAATGAGCTAGCAGCTGATGAGAGTCTTGATGTCGAAGATTCGATAAGATCGATAATGGGAAACGGGGTGGCGGAGGGAGGGGGAGGGCAGGGAGATATGGGGTGGTAATCTCTTCCTCAAATATTTTGAGGTTTTCTTTTTAATTTTTTCAAAATATAAGAACCACAAGTATTATTTTATTATTTATTTTAATATTTTTTATGCCACATTAGCATTTTCCATCAGACATAACTCCAAAATTAACGAAAAGTACTTAGATATGACACATGATAAGAGGTAAGGTACCTCGCTAGGACAACTTGAAGGTAAAGTACACAATTAGGACAAAAAAAATAAGCTAAGGTATCCCCAGTGGATTTTACCCATTGAGAAAGTATAAGACTTTTACTTTGTCAAATTACTAATTTTCAGACAAAGAGAGTAAAAAACAAAAAGAAAAGGTGATTTTATTTTTTAGCTTTAGTAGATTTATTTAAAGTTATATATTAAATATAATTTTTAATAGTGAAAAAAATATAAATAGCTATAATAAGTTAAACTTTTGTAAAAAAATATGGCCTTGATTAATTTATATATATTTTTTGGGACATGTCCTTAAACATAAAAATTTATCAATTTTATTGTATTTCTAAACTTGAACAAAGTATTTTAATTAGAACTTAAAAATTACAAAAACCTCATAGTTATGTCTATTTGAATCAATGATTTAAATGTGATAAAACTCATAAAAAGTACAAATAGGTCAAATTGTTTGACAACCTTTTTTATCCTTAAGTTTTATTTTATTTCGCTTTATTAATGAGACTCAAATTTAACATTTCCTATTTATTAAATTTTAAAACACTAAAATTATTGAAAGGAAAATAAAAAAATAAAACCAAAGTGATGGCAAGCTCTTATGCTTCATATTAGGAAAATAAGATTAGTATTTGAAAAGGAAAAAATAGAAAAAAAATTAGTATTTGGAACAATCACACTAAATCAGTTACAAAATAGAGGGTAAGTGTAAATTTTAAAACCTTAGGGGTGGGTGTAATTTTGATTAAAAGTCAGGAGTAAGGTAACTAAGGTTTTTGTGTAGTGTATAATTACTTATAGTTACATGTGCCTTTGAAAAAATTCAATGTTTACATTATGAAGTCTATGTACTTTGACATCATGGCCTATATTTGTGTCATACTTCCTAAAAGAAATTTATTATTACTTGAGTTTCTTATTGAATGTCCCACCAATGGACTTAGCTTATGTCTTTTTTTCTATTTTGAATAGAACCTCAAAAAAATTTATTGAAATATTAGCTTATGTCTCTTTAAAAAGTCAAACTTATGATAATACATTAATGGTAAATATGTTTAATTGTTCATAGCATCTTCATTTTAATCATTTATTTTTTTTAATCTAAAGTATAGAACTTAAGATAAAATTTACAAACTTAATTTTTAATAAAATTTCAAAATATATAATACTATTAATATTAAAATAAGATATTTGCTTTACAAACTATATACAATTAATATTTTACAATAAGAAAAAGAATTTTGACATCTTTGATAAGATTTCTGAAAAGTACTGGAAATAATTTTAGTATGTGCTATAAAAAAAACTTCTACGAGTTTTTTTTGTGTGGCATGTTATTACCTATAGTATATTTTTTTCCCCCCTTAATTCTATTATTATTATTATTATTATTATTATTATTATTATTATTATTATTATTATTAAAAACTAATATAATGAGTTATCTATTATAATGGATGATGCAAATAAGGATAGTTGTGTTGAAATATTATAATAAAAAACTATAGAAGAAATAGAAACGGTGAAACTAATTAATAAGAAATATATCTAAATTAAGAAATGTAAAATCATTTTTTATACTATTTATTTTCAACAAAATAAGTAGAATTATAGTTATTTAAGTGAAAAATAACTTAGTATTTTATTCATGTGCAATGCACTCGAGTATTATAAAAAGTGTGAAAATACACAAATGTTGAATGACTTTTTTACTCTTACATTATAATTTATTTTGTTCTTTTGGTACAACCCAATTTTGTCATTGTCTATTTAATTGGAATTATCTTAGCACTAGAATACTAAAAGGGACCCTTAAGTTGCCACTAAATTTTATTTTTTACTATAAATTTGCTTGACTTTGATTCTACATTACAGAATCAAGTATTGTATGTATTTTTTTTTTCATTATTCTTACCTTTAATGGCTAAAACTCTTAGATTGCACTAAAGTTTTTTTATTTTTTCTTTTTGCATCAAACATATTTTCTTCATCTATATTGCTATCAAATATTATATTCAGAACAATAAATATTTTATAAAACGTAAAATTTTTCACTTAACAAGTATTAATAAACAATCGCAAGTATAGTTCAAATATGACTATATGAAAGCTTATGTATCTGATCTATGTTAGAGCAATAATACAAGCCAAGTATAACTCAAGAACCTATTATAAAAATAAAAAAAATTATCATTGCAGAAAAGGTCATTGGGAAAATTTTTGGAAAAAAATTGTTGGCCATTGTAGTTAGTTGCTTATATTATAATAAGGTGAATTTTAATAACAATTTTTTTGCAGTTTCTAATATTTTGAAATATTGGAAAAATTATAATAATTACTTTTTCCACATAGTCATCTTTTAATATTGTAACACAAATTTCTATTCTTAGCAATCAACTCTTTTTATAGACTAAATAATATTAAAATATTATTTTCATTTTAAATTTTTTTAAAGTCAATCAAAACTTACAAGTTGTTTTGAAAAATTAGAAGTAATTTTTTTAATATTATATTTCATGGTTGAAGTTCATAGCTTATAAATAGTTTTGGAGTCATTAAGAGATAAAATTAATAATTTTATGTTGTAATTTCAAAGCTTTGTTTTATTTGAAATTAAGTGTCTTAGGAAGAAAAAGTTTGGAAGTTTATATATTCAAAAGTTAAAATTAAATTTTTTATTTTTAGGTTTTGACTGCAAGTTGTGGCTGTATAAGGGATTATATCACAAAAAAAAAATAAGTTAGAGGACATATGATAAATTTTAGAAAAAAAATAAAAAATCCCAACATGTACTATTTGTGTTGGATCAAAATTTTATTTATTTTTATCCAAAATATGAATTTTTTTCACATATCATTTTTTTCATTGTTGTAATATTGAATTCTTATGCTTTCATAATTGACATTGACGTAAAAAATTATTTAAATATAAAACATAATTTGAGAATTTCTAAATTTTTAAAAATAGTAATTTTTTATTTAGTTTCCTACGTTAGTATTTTTAATATTATTAATAGAATTTAATTATTTAGACACATTTGTACCATTTAAAAAAAATTTATATTAGAAAAATAATATTAGTGTTGAAAAGAAAAAAATAAAAATAAATTGATGATTATTTTCCATGCTTTCTATAAGTATTTTTTATGGAAAAAAAACTAAAAAATGCTACTAAATTTAAAATTTTGTAACCAACATGTCTTTGATTTCTATGCCTATTAAACATGGCTAAAAACTTGATGTTTATTAATTTATTTACTTTTCAAAATTTAAATATTTTTATTTGAACCTACAAGTGCAACTTTGTGTGTGTGTGTGTGTGTAGATATGTGTGTGTGTGTGTGTGTGTGTGTGTATAAGTGTGCGTTTATAGTTATGTATTTATATCTATATATAATAATATTTCTTTTAGGGATTAGGAATTTATTCTATTTTAAAGAGTCTATTTTTATATAGTGGACTAATTATATTATAAAAATAATGGGTAAAAGTAGGTTTTCAAACCTTAGTGAGGTGGATATAATTTATAAACAATTGATCTCGATCTTTGGAATAATCATGTCAACCTGACTATATAATATTGGGTTAGTGTCAGTCTAAAACCTTGAGAATGAGTGTATTTTTTTTGTTAAAAAAGTCAAGAGTCAAGTAATTATGCTTTCTTAACAATGTATAGTTACTCATAGTTACATATGCTCTAAAAAACATAAAAATTTTTTTATTTTACGCAAATCTACACTTGACCATCAATGGCTCATATTTGAGTCCATACTATTATTTTACTTTCACACTGAGAGAGAAAATTTTGAAAGCTCGATACGATGTTAAAACTACAAGAAAGAAATGTTGTAAGTACTTTTTTGTGTTTTACACCCCCCCCCCCCCCCCCGGCCCCCCCCCCGCACACCCTCTTTTGTTTTTTTGTTTTTGGTTTTGTTTTTTTTTGTTTTTGGGGTAAAAGACCCCCCCCCCCCCCACCCCCCCCCCCCCCCCCCCCCCCCCCCCCCCCCCCCCCCCCCCCCCCCCACCCGCCCCAATTTTGCGCCCCCCCCCCCCCCCCGCCCCCCCCCCCCCCACCCCCCCCCCCCCCCCCCCCACCCCCCACCCCCCCCCCCCCCCCCCCCACCCCCCACCCCCCCCCCCCCCCCCCCCACCCCCCACCCCCCCCCCCCCCCCCCCCACCCCGCGACGCAACCCCACCCCACCACCCCCGCCCTCACCCCCCCTAGCCCCCCCCACCGCACACCCCCCCCCCCAAACCCCCCACCCCCCACAACCCTCCCCCCACCCACCCCCACCTCCCACCACCCCCACCCCCCCCCAACCCTCCCTCACCCCCCCCCCCCCCCCCCCCACCCCAGAAACTCCCACCAACCCACAAATAAAAAACAAAGTCTGTAAATTTTTTTGCAACCATTATTACATGTAGAAGATTATTATTATTATTATTAAATTAAATTAAATTTTTTATTATTATTATTATTCTTATTATTATCATCATTATTATTATTATTATTTATTATTTATAATAAATAGAAGTCAACTACAATGAGCAATCTTTTGTAATGGATGGTACATGTTAGTGTAATTATGATGAAATATTATAATATAAAACTATGAAAAAATAGAAAAATGAAAGTAAAAAGAATATATATATTTAAGCTAAAAAAAGTAAAATCATTATTGTTATTGTTTATTTTAAAAAAGATAATTAGAATTATAGTTATTTAAGTAAAAAATAACATAGTATTTTAATTCACGTGCAACGCACGTGTTTATCTACTAGTGTGTTTAAGCATACAAGGGGAAGGACAGAATTCTCATGAAGCAAATTTAGCTTTTGTTTCTTTGATTGGTAGATGAAGAGATTGTTTTATTAATTACCACTTGAATTTAACGTAGATTTCCTTCCCACCAAAAGGGTATTACACTTATATGCTTTAGCAGGAGAGGAAGTTAACTTTGCCAAGTCGGAATGGATGTTTAGTAAGAACGTCTCTACTGCTTTGATTTAGGAATTCTCTGCCATTTTTTCATTTTCTGTTAATTTAGGCATTCTCAATTATATCAGTGCTCCTTTTTGTCAAGATCTTTCTAAGACATATTTATTCTAGTTTGTGGTGAATAGAATAACAAAAAACTTAGCTAATTGGAAACTTAAGCTGTTGAATAATGTAGGGAGACTTACTTTGATCTATTCCACCCTTTCGTCTCTATCGGTTTTATGTAATGATGCTCTTCAAGGTCCCCGCCACTTTATTTGACAAGCTTTCAGGTCCTCTTACCTAGTTTTGGTGGTTTGGAGCCAGGGGCCATTGAGGTTGTCATCTAAAAAAATCGTTTCCTGTTGATGATGCATAAAGGTCTGGAGGGCTTAATATTAAAAATATGCGCTTTTTTAACAAAGCCTTTATGGTTAAAACTTTCTAGAAAATCTTTATGGGGGACCTATTTTCCTTGTTTTTCAAGGTTCTTACCACTAAATATAGGTCTATGCAATTGATTTAGATAACTAGTGCAACAAATAGGTCATCCCCCATTTGGAGGGGTGTATTGCATGGTCGCCAAATTATCACTCCAACTTTCTCTTGGAGTCTTGGTAATTGGCAAATCTATTTGGGTTTAGTTCGATAGCTAGATCAATAGGATTCCCCTAGATCTTTTGGGAGATTTTTGCCCAGGATTTCAAGATCACAGTTGTATGAAAATAGCTGATTTATGCAACTATCTTAATCAGACTTGGGATTAGTATCTTGTGTTATCTTTCTTTCCCATCTACATTGCCCAAGTGATTCTCTCTTCCCTCCATTGAAGAACAAAGATCTAGGCAAACCCTACTAGATTGGAAACAGCTCAGGTGACTATTCTGTTAAGAA